>CM060104.1:47915379-48365379 GCA_030522415.1 Channallabes apus | reverse complement strand
AGAAAGCAGAGATAGAGAGAAAGAGAGAGAGAGAGCGAGGGTCAATCGCACGCAAACAAACATTACTCCCGCGACTGACTTTACGATGACCGCTAAAACTTTGGAGAAAAGTCCTGTCACTTTCGGTAGCTTCGTGCACCCTCTGTCCGAGGGCATCTACTCACTGGACGACAGCACGCCGCTGCCAGCATCGGTGGCGATTTTCCCAAACACGGATCTAAGTGGACATTACGACCCGATAAACGGGATTTCAGCAGGTAAGCTAAGGATCTCCGGCTGCGCACAGCCTCCTACCTGTTTTCGCTGTCACGTGCTCCTAAAGACGTTTCATAAACACAGGTTTTTATAAACAGGTTTCATATGGTAGTTAAACGCGGTATTTGCTGTGCTGTCGACTGTTTGATTTGTAAGTGCTTATGGCTTTAACTGGAACTCGTTTAGCTCGTGCGTAAAATGCAAGTTGCGCTGACCTCCTCAGCGCGCACGGATTCCTCGTGTGTGTGTGTGTGTGTGTGTGTGTGTGTATATATATATGTATGTATATGTGTGTGTGTATAAGCCGTGCTTGAATTAACAGTATTGTTTATATTTTCCTCTCTTCCAGATGGCTTGGTTGGCGGGGATATGAGCGCGGAGAAGCGCGCTGTCGACCTGCCCTACTCCAGCAGCTTCGCGCAGCCGGGTTGTCCTCGCAGTCAGACCTTCACCTACATGGGCAAGTTCTCCATCGACTCCCAGTATCCGGGCAGCTGGAACCCAGAGGGCGTGATCAACATCGTGAGCGCGGGTATCCTGGGCATGACCCAGGCCTCTTCGGCGTCCTCATCACCGTCCTCCTCCTCTTCGGTGTCTCCGGCTCACTTCTCCAGCACACTCAGCTGCACGGTTGCTCAGGGCCAGACGGATATGGAGCATCAGCACATCTACTCCCCTCCTCCGCCCTATTCGGGCTGCCCGGAGGTCTACCAGGACCCGTCTGCATTCCTCTCCACCTCCACGTGCCCCATCTCCTCGTACCCACCGCCTGCCTATTCCTCCCCTAAACCGAGCGCTGATACCGGCCTCTTCCCCATCCTCCCGGACTACACGGGCTTTTTCCAGCCCCCGTGCCAGCGGGACGTGCAGTCCATGCCCGAACGCAAACCCTTCGCGTGCCCTCTCGAGCCTTTCCGGATGCCGCCGCCTCTTACGCCACTTAACACAATTAAGAACTTCACGCTGGCTGCACCTGTGGCCGAAGGTGCGCGCTTACCCGCCGCTTATAGCCCGCAGAACCTGCCCCTGAGGCCCATCCTGCGCCCGCGGAAGTACCCGAACAGGCCAAGCAAAACGCCCGTGCATGAGCGTCCGTATCCATGCCCGGCCGAGGGCTGCGACCGACGCTTCTCGCGCTCCGACGAGCTCACCCGGCACATCCGCATCCACACGGGCCACAAGCCTTTCCAGTGCCGCATCTGCATGCGAAACTTCAGCCGCAGCGACCACCTGACCACACACATCCGCACACACACCGGGGAGAAGCCATTCGCCTGCGATTACTGCGGCCGCAAATTTGCGCGCAGCGACGAAAGGAAGAGGCACACCAAGATCCACCTAAGGCAGAAGGACAGAAAAGCCACAGTCTCCTCATCCTCAGCATCCTCCTCGGTTCCCGCCGGTGTCTCAAACTCCACGCCTGGAATCAGCCAATGAGAATCCGCGGCGCGCAGCGGACACTAGGAAACGGTCGCGATGGTAACCGAGAACGCGCAGCCAAATCCTAAGCACCGAAATCATACAGTTCATACAGTGTTTGCTTTGCAGGTGCACATGGACAGGTGTAAACATTTTAGGTGTTCATGTCAAAGCAAGACACGGGGCGAAATGACCAGAAATCACTTTGGATGAGGGACACTAAGAGTGCGCGTCCTCGAATGGCATTTCGTTGTGTGACTTTCTCAGTCCCATGTTGACTGACTAAACGCACTTTGTTTGTATATTTAGGTTAAATAATTTAATGGAATAACCTTATACAGCATGTGGGAGTGTACGTATTCTACTGACAATGTGAAATGTCCATGTTGGCCACATGAGAGAGAGAGTGGGCTTTAATGTCAAAGCCGCTTTCTCTGCAATAAGCCAGAACTTTTAATCTAATGTGTGAGATGAATCTAACTCTCTTTCCCTCTGTTTATTGTGCCTTCGTCTGTTCTTTTATTATACATAATTGCATACGTACGGAGGCATTTAAACAGTGTACAGTGGATTCTTTAATATTTTTTTTCTTTTGAAAAAAATCTCTATTTTTGTACAATTTGTTTGGTGTCCAGTTGTTCCATGGTGGCTAAAAAAAGTACATGTAAATAATAATAGATCTCATTGTTTTTTGTGAATGTCAAATATAATTGGAATGAAATAACTAACGCAGGTTAGTAACTTTTTGTCATCATAAAATAAACATTATCAATAAAACACAAAGTCTGAAATGTTTGTGGCACAGTCTAAAATTCATTTTCATATTCACATTGCATATTGTATAGCATTAGGAAAGTTTGATGTACACCTGAATAGGAAATTCCCAATTTCACTCCAGTTAGGTCTGACTCACTGTCTCACAAGGACACCCACCCACACCCATACACCCACACACCTGAATATCAGAGTAATGCATGCCATGCTTAATGCTTACACCTAAATCTAATCTTAACATATGATCTTATATAAAATCTATTATTAAACTATAATCTCAAAATAATCTAGGTAATATTTTTAGGTCAAAAGCGACAGACATTTGTTAGACATTTGGTCTCTCTCTCTCACACAGGGTTGGCTTTTCAGCCGATTCCTGGCATTGTGCATCGTAAGTGTTAACAATAATAATAATAATAATAATAATAATAATAATCACCAACATCATCATCATCATCATCACCACAATATGCAGATATTTTCTAAATTATTCAACAGTATAGTGTGTTAATGGGCTGAGGGACGCACAACATGTCAGATGTGTCTTCTGTCATTCACTCTACCTTTAAAAATTATTTAAATATTTAATGGATTTTCCCCGCCCATTATCAGATTAAATGGTTAAAATGATAACTCTGCTACCTTTACCTATATATTCCTTCATATTCCTATCTTTCTTTGTGCTCAGTCAATTCTCCAGATTTCAGATTGACATAGTGCGTCACTACCAGAGATGTCCGGGGCTCTCAAGGAATACAATATGTTGTTATCTGATAATAAGGATTTTCATTAAACTGTATATATTTCTTTTCTTCTATAAACATCCCAACACACTATCTGTCCCCCAGATTGTTTCAGTGCATGAAGATTGGCAGCGTTTATTTTATAATTGAGACAGAAAAAGAGAAGCAAATGTTGTCTAGGTAAATAAACATGACTTTATAAATGCCTGCGGATTTAATTCACACATGAGAAGTGGAAAGAGGGATTGTTGTGACCTGTCTGTGGTTAAAAAAAAAAAATCACACCTGCAGAGGTGGGGACAGTCCCTGGCATAGAGCAGGAAGTTGCATTGTTGATGGCATCCATATATATAGGTTTGTGTGCAAATCACACGGATTTATGCATCTCAGTACAGGGTATATTGCTCAAGCCTCTAAAGTAGGACAGCCATAGTATAACGAAAAATAATTTTCAGCATGTCCTTCTAACAAAATGTCCTTGTCTTGCTCGAGCTATGGACTGGAGCCAGCCTTCGGAGGAACCTCTGTGCAATCATCAGACTGACAATTACGAGCAATTACTGTCCAAAGAGGCCGAAATCAGATTACAGCACCCCGAGATGGTCTGAACAGTAGCACACTTACACTTGGCACAAGAAAGTCACAAAGAGCATGAAAAGTTTGATTCAGTTCGCAGAAGCGGATGCACGAATCACAGAACTGGACATGAATGCATTGAAAATGTGAAGGTATGTAGTGTATTATTAGGATCCTTTCTGTCTCAAGTTATACCATTGATTTTTGCATTTTATTTTATGGCGGGATAAAACATATTTTTTATTCAAGAATTAAATGATTGAAATTCCGAACCAAGAATACATTAATATAGTAAAGTACACTAAATGTAGCAGATCGTATAAATCATTTCAAAAGAGAGATATTAGAAAATCAGAGAAAGGTCATGTGCAAGCCAGTCAAGCCTGTGCTTCTTGGTTATTAAAAAAAAAGCCTTCAACCATACAGAGTTTACTAGAGATTGCCTATTCCTCAATATTTAGCCATGACTAACTGGCTTCTCTCTCTCTCTTTCAAAAAAAAAAAAATTATATATACAGCCAGCAATCACGCCACCCATGTCAGCTTCCATACAATTCATAATGACTAAGTCAAAGCATGTCAGTGCTACAATTATGCAACGAATGTTCTCAAAACGCCACAGCAGGCATGAAAAATGCAAATCTCATTTACATACTGCGGTCATCGCAAGTGTTACTTGAACTAAACAAAATGAAATCCTGGCACAATCAAGGATTTCCCCTTTTCTGATTATAAATAGACTACAATTGGTGAATAATACATTTTTTTTGTCTTGTTCACGTGAGATAGTACTTAACACAGAATACTTGAGACAAAAAACATTTAATTGTGGTTTAAAGTCAGAATATAAACAATAAAGAATTGTACAAACTTAAATAAATACAGTACAAGAAAATAACAAGACAGAAGCTACATAAGTAGTGTGCACATAGATAAGCATAAGCTTTTAAGGCAAGACTACATTCAATATTTTATAAGAAAGGCCACAAAGTTTTTTTTTTTTAAGTTAAAATAGTATTAGTATTATATAAAAAATACCAATTTACCAAATTACATGATAAATAAATGGGCATTAATATTATTTGATATTATGAGGAATGTAGTGTATAAGGTGGAGAAAAAAAAATTCCTAGAAACATCTTCGGGTCCTAAAGCTGGGCAAAGGCTTAGAAATACAACTCTCAACCGGAACACTCTCAAAAATAATATATATTTTTCATCTTTATGTCTTTAAAATATTTTAAGATACATATCCAGACATTAATGTTCACTTTTAATCTGAATACTAATTAGGTACACCACAGGTAAAGAAGACTACATGATGAAAACTGATGGGATTTTCCCTCCCTTGCACGGAGCACATCATCAACGAGGAGAACTACAGTGCAGGTCCTTCTATTTCTGAGAGTGAAGCTGGTTGTTATCCTATGGCTAATAGCATACCAACTTTTTCTCTACGACGCATGTTACAAAAGCTTAAACGTGTTGATGTGTGCTCTGACTGAACATGTAAACACTTTTAAGTATTTCTGTTCTACTAGTACAGTATAAATAACTTTGGTCAAAATCCCTCTTTGATCAGTCTTTAATCAATAGAATAACAAACAAACAAACAAACAAATAGTAGTTAATCAAAGTAGTTCAAGTAGTATGGTAAGACATAAGAATTAAGGATAGGATTTAGTTAGTAGTGTTTAGATTAGTGTTTATACACTTTTTAAAAAATCATGTGAAGTTAAACGAAATCCAACCACCTCCTTTTTCTCTTTCAAATTTCTATTAATTACTAATGAATGTGGCTTTAACCAGGTCATAAATGATAAAAAGTGCTTTACAATTCTAATATACAGTATAGCAATACACTGACAATATGAAAGGCCCTTTAGAACTTAGTTGATAACTATATCAGGATACTATAAGGGATTTATTTATTTATTTTTATCTTAAGAAAATATAGGCTTTTGTTTGTAGTTTAAAGCACTGACCAAGTGCACATCTCAAAAACAAACAAGCAAAGAAACAAACAAAAAGAAAAAAGAGCTTTGAACTGATTATCAAATCTGTAAACAACAACCGGTAATGTCCCACCGTCACAGTTATAACTGAATTGATAGGATGTTATGTCACATTTGAACAGTTAGTACATTATTTAATGCTGTAAATATTGTCCACTCTGTTGTGTCAGTTTGCAGTGTTTTAGCAGTTTACAGCAACACTAAACACCAGGATGAAAGAGATATTACATACTCTATATATTTCCCACGTTGTCCAACATTATGTATTAATAAAACACTTTGTCTGAAAAAAAAAGTAGTACTAATCTGTACCATTAGGCCTACCGGTCCCTGAGGTGTCTCTCAATGGGACGCGTTTTGTATTTCCCTCTTTAAAAAGTCTGTAGTGTGAGGTGGGGGGGGGGGAGCTCAGTGATTAATATGGCAGTGCAGGACAGTTTGGAAGGTCGCAGGTTCAAACCCAACAACCACCAAGTTGCCACTGTTGGGCCCGCCCTTGAGCGAGGCCCTTAGCCTTTGGATGTATAATGAAATAACAGTGTAAGAGTGTCTGCCAAATGTGTACTAAGTAAAAGGTTTTAAAAAATGACTTGGCTAAAAGTTTACTTCTAAAGGTAGCGCCGATGGCGCCGGTGAGGTTGGCTGCCGTCACGACTGCTCCGACCTACTTTTCTTTGTTTTTGTATTTTTAAAAAAACCAACATTGACTGGACAATCATGGACACATTCATACACACTCGCACTACATATTTATATATCTGGACCATTGCACAAGACACTTTAATAAGTCACTTTTTATGCATATTTGCACAACCACTGCCACTTTCAAATATTTCTATATTTTGTAATATTTTTTATCATGCCCTTATTTGTACAGTATATTTTAATAGTTAAATTTATTTTCTTTAGTATTTCTTTTTATTCATATTTATTCCTTACCTACAAGTTTTTATTTTATTTCTTAAGGTCACTGGCAGTCGTATAAGCATTTCACTGCATTTCGTACTGTGTATGACTTGTGTATGTGACAAATAAAATTTGAATTTGAAATTTGAGGTACTAAATTGTGAGTGAGTGTATAGGAAGAAAAGTGTATTTTGTGCATGTCATGCATCAAGAACCCGATGTCACTGTGTTGTCTGAACTTTTGCACTATTTCTATTCAAATGAACCATCTGACACTTTATCTCTCATCCCTAGACGGTGACTTTAGGGCCAGGGTAAGGCTCGCCCCCGCACCAGAACTCCTCCGGTTGGGGGATCTCTAACAGCCAGGCGGTCTCCTCTCCCTGTTTCTCGTCCTTGTTTTTTCCGACGGTGCGTAAAAGTCGGTAGTAGTGACAGTCTCTGCCGTCATCCGAGTCGTACGGCGGTGCCAGGATGTCCAGGAAGGCGGCGGGTCCGTCGAGCGCGTCGATCTGGTGCAGGTTGTCCCTGCGGGGGCTGAGCACGCACGGCGCGCTCTGCTGCGTGAACTCACCGCTGGAGCGCAACGCGGCCCGGAACACCGCGTCCTTCTGCAAGGTCTCACTCCCAGCCCCGGACACCGAGCCAAGCTCAAGATCAGGATCAGGATCAGGGGTCCCTTCGAGCTTGTCGAAACATTGTACCCGGACCTTTCCGTAGAGCACCTTGAGCATGCCGTTCATTCCCGGGTGGTCATGGAGCGGGATGGACACACCACTCCGGAGAGAGAACACGCCCATGCTGAACGCTCGGGTCTCGCAGATGTGCATGTAGGTGACCGGCGCTGCGCGAGACGCCCGCGTCCCCGAGCCGGAGCCCTTCTTCGTCTTCGGCGGCGCGATGTTCAGATCTGCGGCCCTGATGTGGCTCAGCAGCGCGCGCAACTCCGCCAAGTTCGCCAGCAGGTCCTTACCGTCGCCGCAGTTTGTAAACGTGACCTGCGCTTGGGTCGCTATTTTCTGGATGAGTGAAGGCGGCTTACTGCTGTTCCGTGGCATTTTCCCCCTTTCTATTTATATTTATATATTATTTTTTTCGCCCTAAAACTAAAACAGCTGGCTAGCCAAGATAAGCGTCCAGATGTTGCCTAATGCAAAAACATACCGTTCGCGATATCCGCATCATACTCCACAGGCAACAAAGTTACCATTAAAAAAAGAAAAAAATATATATAAAAAAAAGAAGATCGCGTGATCCGTTATTGTTTTTATTTACGGTTTAAAATCTGCACAGCCGTTGCTTCCCGTTCTCTCTGTTCTCGTCTAACCAGTAGGCTATTACACATCCGCTTCTACTGCGCATGCGTCACAACCCAAAGCACGGTGTGACCTGTAGTTTATTGACTTTTAAACGCCGCAGCTGTAAATGAGCGCTATGTGAAAATATACACGTCGACCCAAGTATAATCTGTCATAAAAGTGGCTTTTAATAGGTTAAAAGAAAAGAGGCTAGGGTTTTTTTTTTTTTAACTTAAGCATAGTTATAAATTCACTCATGTGTCGTACTACACTACCCAACCTTCCCTTCTCCCCAGTGAGGAGGGGGAGTTTTGGGAGGACCGTCGGGCCATTCAACCCTGTCCCTTCCCCCATCACCATCCTGCACTATTACATGCATTTTTCTTCCTCTGCTTCTTTACCAATACAGAGACACGTGTTTTGTTACATGTCAATAAACTATATTCTGCTCTTTCAGAATAATACAATTTATATGAGATAATATATACACACGCATATCAGCAATAATATTACCATAATAAGATTGATTATCAATTATCACTCACTCATTCACTCATCATCTAAAGCCCTATTCGAACAGGATTAGTATTATCTGGGGTCCTTGTGTGATTTCGGAATCCCATTCCATCCCCCATCTGAATTCATGAATTTTTACTTTACAAATCACAGACATGGTCGACTCACACAGGATTACAATTACAGACTACCTCCGTAATTATTACAAAGGACTAGAGGTCCCCAGGTAATACTAATCCCATGCGAATAGGTCTTATAACGTTTTATCTTGTATAAAGGGTCGCAGGAGGCCTGGAGCCTATCCCAGGAGACTTGGGTACATCCTGGACAGGGTTCCAAACCATCGCAGGGCACACACACGCTCATTTGCACACTACGGGCAATTTGGGAGTGCTGATTAGCTGATTAAGAAATCCACCAAGCATGGGGAGAACATGCAACTCCACACACACAGACCTAAGGCTGGAATCAAACCCAGACCCTGGAGGTGCAAGGCGACAGTGCTAAGTCACCATGCTGCTTGATTATCAATTATATAGCAATAAACTGGTGAGACGATAAGATTTTGGTACCCAAGGCTCACAAATGCCCATGAGGACCAAAGGCCAGCCTGTTTGATCTGATCCCACGGTAAAGCCAATGCAGAACAAATCACCATAGAAAGTAAATACTGGCAATGAATAAAGGTATCAAAACACCCAGTGGGACCACAGCCTGTCAGGCACAGGGCCCAGCAGGCAAAGAGCCTAAGGTTGCCAACCCTGCCTCCAAACTTTCCTTCTAGACCCCAATCCAATCGAGCACCAAGTCCAATCTATGGACACCCAAAGGCACACAGCACACAAAGGATCTGCTGCAGAGGTCTTGTGGAGTCATGTGGAGCCCAGGTGCCACAAGAAGAACACAAGCTACAGAACCTACAGTGGGCATAATTTTGCATAGTAATGTTATGGCTGATAGGTGTAAATATATATCTTGAAGATGCAGGACATCTCTTATTACCATCTTATTAAACAAAACAATAATTTTTGAGAGTTGGGGAAATATAGAGAGATAGAGAGAGAGAGGAAGAGAGATGGAGAGAGAGAGAGAGAGAGGTGACAAAGTATGGCTGGACAGAGCACAGCTCTCTGAGTCAGTGAAGTGCACCTTTGCATGGCACCACAAAAGACCACCCTCTCGAGAAATAATGAGGCCTGCTCATTTACTCCACACCCAAGCACTTCTAAATGCCACTTCCAGCAGGGGTAATTCAATTACCCCTCTCTCTGCAGACAGGATATGGAAATCAGCTACAGTTGATACATATGGGGAGATCCATGAGGAAAAAGCATACGCTGTGTGGGCGAACGGTGATGGAACAGAGCATTAAATGTTTCTTTCTTAACATATAATTTGTAGAAGGACCATATCTCTCCATAACTATTTCTCTACACTAACTCCAAATACACGTTCAGATTTAAAATCACTAGTGAATCCAAATGTATCGCACTGTTAGCCATAAACATTGTCTTTAGTCAGCTTTCGTGGATTTCAGATGTAGATCTTTTTAAGTATTAGTGTTTACAAGCCAAGTAAGGTAATTTCTCAAGATGGCATGATGGGATGGCATTAAGGTGTAAAAGATTAATGACATATTGTGAATAAGAGTTGTGAATAAAAGTTCCTATATCACCTAATCAGCTTTTTCTTCTAATCACAGATCAATCTCAAGGGTGAAGTGAGAGAAACAAAGGCAATAAAGACTACTAAAAGCTACTGTTATTTTATTTAAAAACAGGTTACCACTCAGCATTAAATCTCACTCTGCCATATTTGTCTAAGAAACTGTAGATTAATCTGAGCATTTGGTAGTGTTTAATTTATTTACAAGACTGTGCGTGGGCATTTTATCAGTATGTCAATTATTGTTCTCCTATTATGTAAGGAGTAAAACACAATGGGGAATAGTTTTATAGGAAAATAAATTAACAACAAGAAAACAAGATGGCTCATTGCAGCTTAAAGTGAAGCAGAGTTATTATTACAATCTTAGATGATTATTTTCCATTCCAGTTAATGATTTGCTATCAAATATGTTACCTGTAATAATAATAATAATAATAATAATAATAATAATAATAATAATACATTTATTTTGGGTCAGTCATGGCCCAAGAGAAAGCCTTGCATATTTTGATCTGTTTATGTGATGCATCCACAATACATTGTACTGTATTAGTTGTTAAATATAATAATTATAAGCAGATTCATATAAATCTGTGAAGTACTTGCTGGTTTAGAAAAAAAAAACCCAAACCAGTTGATCAATTATAATTGACAATCCAGTAGCACTTTGTTATAAATCTTTAACATGTTTTATAATCATTTACAAATATTCAGTCATTTTCTGCACCTGTCCTGTAGAAGGAAATCAGGCCACAAGCTGGAGAATAGACTGAATGGGTTGCCAAGTCATCACACAAACCAGCCATGTACACACTCAAACATCCAAAAATACACTATGGACAGTCTTAATTTCTTCTTATTGAATGTAATTAATTAATTTAGATTACATTAAAGAAAATGAAACAAGTGTGTAATTGCGACAGGTGCAAAGTGCCTAAAGATACTATTTAAATAAAAAAAAAATTATGTAACAACCTAAGTTTCCTGGGATAGGCTCCAGGCCGCCGCGACCCTGTATATAAGGATAAAGCGGTACAGAAAATGAATGAATGAATGAATGGGCAGCATGGTGGCGAAGTGGTTAGCACTGTCGCCTTGCACCTCCGGGGTCCAAGTCTGATTCCTGCACTAGGTCTGTGTGTATGGAGTGTGCATGTTCTCCCCATGCTTTTTCCTCCCACAATCCAAAGATTAACCGGTAGTGTGTGAATGAGCAAGTCAGTGTGTGTATACGTGTGTGACCTGTAATGGATTGGTACTCCTGTGCAGTGTGTACCCTGCCTCGTGTCACGAGTATTTAAGTATTACAGGCACAAACCTGTATTTAGGATAAAATGGAATATAGACAAGCAGCAACCTTATTTCCCCTCTACTCTGTTTCAACCACTCAGCGTTCAGCATCACCATTATATTATACCAGCCTGATCATCTGCTACCATCTTCACCTGTTTCTTATTGGTTCATGCTTTAAGTTGGACGTTTTTGTGCTTGAATGATTAAAAGGTCACTGTTTGGTTAACAAACAAAAAAAAATTCCTCTGGAACTGGTCAGGTACAGCAACTAGAGAAAGAAAATAGTGGCAGAAATAAAATGCAAAAAAAAAAGGCCTTCAGGAAGTCTGGAGAACTGCGGAGGTGAGATTTGAACCCTTAACCATGGAGGTTAACTCTAACCAAAAAGTCAATATAAAATCTAAAATTGATGTGACTGTATAGGCCTCAGTAGACAGTGTTATGAGTCGTTTTACTCATAACTCAATCTAACATTATTTCATTATGTAGTCATAACTTATGTATACAGCAGTTCTCTTACAGTCCTCTCCTTTGTTTTCTGAGACATCTGAGACCAGCATGTGTCCACTGGTTGACAATAAACAAGCATTTCCAGGCCAGATAATCACTCTCCACAACTAATGTCCAGACCAGATAAAGGCAACATTATTCTCTGATGTTTAAAATGTGCATGACTTACATAGCGCAGGAGTCAGATAGACTGGAGCTCATACTTCTCAGAAAATTCCAGCTAAGGAGCGTGAATGAGTGAAGTGATTCTTTCTGTCTAAGCAATCTCCATAGAGGACAATAAGACCAAGAGCTCACATATCTTGTAATAAATGTGCTTTTTGTAGTTCTCTTCTGATATGATTGTTAGTTTATTCATACTGGAACTATTTTTCCCTTAAACAAATGAATCAGTGATCCTTTCACCGGACCAAAAATTGTAATGTTCAAAACTAACAAGGATTATAAAAATGTATGAGATGGCATTATCCCGAATTAAATATCTGCAATGCTAAAAGGAAAATCTAATGAAAATATTTTTTCTTTACATGAATGGGTGTTGTGTGATTTCTATATGATTTTAGTACATGGTGTATAATTAGCTGTTTCAAAATACGCATACATACGCACTATTTACGTCAGCAACTCATCTTTTATATCATGTCAGCTACAAATGTTTGCAACTTTCTTTTATTCAAATTTATATATGTTTCATACACTTACAAATAATAAAATGAAGGAAATTGAGTTATTACATCAATGAAATTGGATGGCAAGTTAATTTCGTTTTAATCTAATTTAATACAAATGAATACCTGATATCTAAATTAAATCCTCATTTCTGGTCAGTACTTGACAAAGTGGCTCAAATTGACCCAGGCCAACATGATTGTCTATAGAAAACCTAGTATTTTCATTATTGAATATTGAATATGTATCCCAGAATATTAATCCTAGTTAAACACTCACATTTACACAGTTTCATATTAATTACCTTGTCTGACCCTTAACTTCTATTTTAATACTCACTTCGTTAAAATTGTTAACAAACTAAAGACTCTTTATACAAAGCAACGGATTCTGAGTTTCCATTTCAAATACTGTATAACAGACATGAAAGTAATTAATATGGCATCATCATGTCTGGGGAAAAGAAAACTTTTTGCTTTGTTATACAATTAAAATGTTCTCTGTCTCTCTCTTTGACTCATTCTTATATGAACATTATAGAAATCTGGGTCACTAACTGCTCACTTCCTTCAAACGTCACTGTGGGGTTAAATGTTGAAAACAGACACGGAGACTGTCTCAACCTCTAAAGACCAAATTTCTTCCCTAGTGGAGTTGACACCAGATATTTGTACAAGATGTTATCAAACTAATAAACTTGTGTAGTACAAAACTGAAGAATTCTATTCTGGACCTCTATTGATTCACAGTATACACACAATTAAAATACGCTTTGTACAGATGCAGAACATTTTAGAAAATTCAGAGTTTATTAATGAAAAGCAATTTTTACAACATAATCACAATTACCTTAATTACTTTTCTAGTCCTAGTCTTAAATTGTGTTTTAGTCATAAATTTAAAATAATTAATTTATATATAGTGCACGTGTGTATGTAATATGTAGATTACAACAAAAAAATAATAATAATAACACACACTAAGAATACATTCACCTTTAGCCTTAATTATGGCACCTAATTTGGAGGCCAAGTCATGTGTGAAAATTATTTCTCAGGCTTTGACAATTTAAGTTATGGAATATGCCACGACATACCATTGTGCCATTAGGAAAGAAACTCCACTGATGTAATAACCTGGTCATTCTGTATAATCAGGTCATCACAATGTTGTCATAATATTGTTGAGCCTAGACCTGCCTAAATGAAGCAACCTCAGATCAAAAAGAACCTCAGAACCTAAGAACCTCTGATGCACCATCACTCTGGAATAGAGTCAATCTGGACTCATTAGACGACATGAGCTTTTTACCATTGCTCCAAAGTCCAATTTTATGCTCCATAGCAAGTTGAAGTATTTCTTCTCATCGGTCCCACTAACAAGTGGACATACAGCTGTTTAATTCCAATCCTGTAAGTTCTTCTCGTATCGCTATATGGAAATGATCTTACTTTCATTATTAAACATGCCTGTGATTTCTATTGTCGATATTTCACAATGAAACACAATCAAACGTTTAAGTGATTTCCATTCATAATATTTTTTCCACATTTCTTTTCCTAATTTCATGGTTCACCCAGATACTTTTTACACATTTCTGTAAATTTTTTTTTTTTTGAGCTGTTGTCTTTGTTAGATAGAAAACCAGATGCTTACCAAATCCCTGACATATTTATGGAGGATGAAGTTGTAAAAAAGCTACATGCTTTTAGCAACAGGTGCTGACAATAAGAGTAACCTGCTATCTATCACCCAACAAGCAGCATTTTTGCAACCTTTTGTGCTTGGTCTGTCACTGGAACAGGCCTTACACAGACCTGAATTAGAAAAAATGAGGGCTGACGTCCTGTCAGCTGAGGAAGGTGTAATAGGGGTTTTTCTTATCACTTAGTGGGCCACAGAGTTGACAGTAGCTCTGTGAGAGGGATGAGTCTTGGTGAATATTTTGCCTCCTGAATCAATATGAAACTATCATTGGATGAAGACAGACATGTTATCGGATCATTCTCCAGAGCAGAACCACTGCAACTATTATTGCTGGGCCATGGATGAGAGCTACAACCCCCTCCGTAAGTACTGAGAGAATGTAAGGTCAAGATTGTTGTTTTTAGTGGACATGGGTCTGAGGTTAAAGATAAGATGATTTCACTTATATTTCCAAGTTTATCTTTATACTACCAAGATTCGTTTTTGGCTTTATTTTATCCAATATACATACAAGACATACTACAATTAAACAAATAGCAGCACAACATCAGCTGAAGATCCCAATTAGCTCCAAACATCTACAGAAACATCTACTTGGTATCTACTGAGATTTTTTTTTCATAAATGCAGGTTTTATACTGAAGTTTTCGTAAAATATGATTCTATAAAATATCTACACCTGTCATTCCAGAGGCTACTTGGTTATATGGTGGTTTGACTGGATATAAGGACTGTTGTTGGATGTGGCCCGGGCTTCAGTGTCACTTACAGTACAATGTCCATCCCTGTCAGTCCTAAGGAGGTCCCCATTGCTATGCTAATTTCCCCCTTGTCAGCGGAAGCTACCCCTGTCAAGGTGGACCGACGTTGCAAGGAGGGGCGGTAGGCAGGAAGGAGCCATCTCACCACTACAGGGGGCTTTCAAGCTTTGTGAGGAAAATGATGTATGAGACAGCGTCTCCTTTAGATCCCGAGGAGAACACGACAGAGAGGGCCGATGCGAGAGAAAACACTGTCCCCGTAATGGAGACTGATGGCCTTGTCCTGTCTCCCAGTTATTGTCAGGGATCAAGATGGAAATGGGCCCTTCGTATGAAGGACCTCATCCAGCTGGCGGCTGCCGTCTGCTGGGCACGCTGCCCTGACCGATAGCCTTCCATCCATAGCCACTGTAAGTGACAGCTCAGAGGGCCACCAATGGGTCCTTGATGCCTCCGTGCCACTCAGAAGCATTCCCGGCATTTCCCCCTGCATTGCTTTCATATCCCTGGTTTGGAAGTCTTGAGACAGGATGCATAGCGCACTTTGACAGCTACAGCTGCCCACGAGGGGCTTTCACTTCCTTCAACTGATGAGGCAGAACATGTCAGACTCCTTTGCATACATGTATGTATGTGTGTGCGTGTGCTTTTGTAATAATAAGTGCCTTCATGTGAGACTGAACGTGAGCAACTGTCGAAGAATAATAGATGTTTACCAGAAAGCACGTATGAACTTGGAACAGTATGCTTCGTGACTCTAATCAAATAGTCGGCTATGGGGAAAAGAGAGGAAAAATAAAATAATGGCAGCACGAATGCATGAATAAGAAACGTATGAAAAGTGTTGAGTCGATGAATCATTTCCTGTCATCATATCAAAGTAGGCAATGCGCCCATTCGACCGAATTTTGCCACTAAGGGTGTGTGTGTGTGTGTGTGTGTGTGTGTATTAATATGAAGTGCAGTGAAGACTTTTCTGATGCTTCCCCTGAGATTATAGCCAGTACCCATTAAGTGTCTCAGACAGCTTCCCCTACTTGTACACTTCTGTATTGCACCATTACTGGTGTAATAGTGAGAAAAACAAGCCAAAAAAATGGAGAAATCGGTTACGCAATACCATACTCATCCTTTCATCACTATCTATCCAGCCACCCACTTTTGGCATCTTTTGTTCTTTTCTTATTACTCATTGTTTATACTTCTGCGTTGTCCCAGGAACGTCTAAACAATTTGTCCAACATTTCACTAAGCACATGGTGTGATCAGGTTTCTTGACTTGTATGATGGAAAGCCAACAGGACATTAATGTAATATTCCACCGCAAAGCACTGTAATTAAACAGAATTATGGTAAATAATTGACGTATGTAAGCGTTAACTCGATAAAGTCGGGTTGAAATCTGAGGTATGGAGCAATTCCCTAAATGCTGAATTGATGAGGCTGCTTTAAGCTCTGACATTTTTATTGACTTGGCATAAGTCCACGAATTTTCTATGTTCCCTTTTCATATTAACTGTAGCAGTGCTTTGCTTCCCTGATAGACTCAAATCAGACATATCAGTTTCACTTTTGTTTGTGGCACACAGAATCTTTTTTCACTTCTTTCAAGTTATTCGCAGGAAGTGTCCTATAACAGAAAAAGGGGGATCAAAGTTGACGTGTTAGGAGCTAAAAAAAAAAGAAGAAAAAAACCTGTATCGCTGATCAAAGAGACCATTCTCAAGAGCTCTTCTCAGGGGAAAGATTAGAAAAGCATGAGAAGAAAAAGAAAGAGATGTTAAGAATAGGAGTGTGTGTGTGTGTATACTGTAAATATATGTGCAGGCATTAAGCAATTCAAACATGGATTTTGCTGCATCTTTCAGTGGCCCAAAGAGGTAATGCGGGGGCAGGAAAGTAAAAGAGCAGAAGGGCACGTAGCAGTCAGGGGGAATCCACAGGCCTCTAAACAAGGATCTGAAACCCGCCAGGCAGAACTCTCAGCGCAAAAGGTCAAAAGCTGCCCTTTTAAGGCTGTTTCTGAAGCTGCACATGTTGCTAAAATTATGATTATGACAACTATGACTAACTGCTCCATGGTTTGAAAAACAAAACAAAGCAAAAATGCTGTCATGATTGCAAAGCAAACCACCTTCTGGCCACCATCATATTGGAAATTTAACATTAAGATGTTGTCAAAGAAAAAAGAAAAAAAAAGCGGGGAAAAGTAAAAAAAAAAAAAAAATTAATCACAAATGTAACACTGTGTTTTTATTGATGATTTTATTCCAGTTGTATTTTCCTTCATTCAACAGAATGGAAAAAACGTCTTGTAATATCACAGACCCCTTTACCATTTACTGAGCATTAAGGTTTGTTGAGTGTCTGTTGCTAACAATCGTACATTTCTGACTTATTCGACTCGCTAATAGTGAGCCTATAGTTTGTTGGCATGTACACTACTGTAGGTGGCATCTAATCTTAGATTGGCAGCGACTTATGACCGTAGACTTGGTGGGGCAGGATGACATAATAAACATCATAGCCGCAAACAAAAATACATTTCAGAAGCTTGACTTCCGATACAGGTGTAATGGAAGGCTACTATCAAGTGAATTTTTAGGGTAGCACCATATTGGGCAGTTGCGAGTCGACAACACAGTGATGTAGCACATCCTGAAGCAGCTTTTAGACCTACCTTTGTTTAGTTGTGCAGAATACAGCTGACGTATTTCAATTTACCACAATGAAGGTTGCCAAGTTTTGGCAAAATTTCCAGGCCGAATATAATTTCCATTTCCACTACAGAATAAAAGACCTGAAACTAGCCCAAAAATTTCAGACTTTGGAAATGGGAGACTTTCTATTTGTCTATTTTTTATTTTTTTTTGCTTCAGCCTTTTTAAGGGGCAAACAAGGTCACTGAGGTACATGTGCATTTTCTTTTATATGGACGTTAACCACTTCATAATTTCCAAGTATTTGCAGTAGAAGACATCAAAGTCTTTCACTTTTTTCTTGAAAATTATTATTTATATTTTATCATTTTCTTTGCTATAAATTTATATCATATTTTAAGACTAACTCAATTGAGTGCAAAAACATGAAACTGGCAATTCTGTCGTCAATGATCCTGTCTAATGTGCCTTCATCACATGTTCATAGGGCAAGAGTGTTTATTAGTGCTTGCTGCCAGTCCACAATTTTGATCACTAGGTCCATTCAGAACTCTGTAAATCTACATGATTACTTTTCCTCATGCTCATGGAACATCTAGAAAGATGAGGAAATCAATGAAAATCAGCTTGTCCCTAACAAATTTTAAAACATACACCAATCAGCTGTACCATTAACACTGCATAGCATTAACACTTTAACACTGATTATCATCTATACACCAAAAAACTGGTGACAGGATCCTGGACACCCAAACCTCATTCATGGCCAATGTTCTGGTCTGAACCCACAGAAAAGCACCACAAATCACAAAAAAAAGACAATGCTGGCCATGACAGAAAGGTAACTCCAAACTCCCCAGATCTCAATCCGATCAAGCACCCATAGGGGCAGGCGGACAAACAACTCCATATCCATAGAGGCCCCACCCTGCAACCCACAGCACCCAAAGGATCCACTGCCAACATCCTCGTTCAATGTGCAACATCCAGACACCACAGCACACCCCAGAAGCCCTGTGGAGCCATATGCCCCGAGGGCCCAGGCTGTACGAGAGGAACTTACACAATACTGGGCATAATGGTTTGTGTTGTAATATAACAGATGATTGGTGTATATGAGAAGGGGAAAAGATTTTTATCTCATTGACGTTTACTGTTTCATAGTTGTTGGTACGAGATTATTTTGATTTGTGTTTTGATTTTCAACTAGAGTTAACAAAGAACGGTAAAACTTGAGAGAGCTTGACAGAACATTAACTGGTCTTTTGCCCATCTTCAGCTATACAGTTTCAGTGAGCCTGGTCTCAGTTCCACGTCAGATTCCTGTTCATGGTAACCTGAAGTAGTCTTTTGCCCTTTCGAGGCAGATTGCCCACATTCTGCTAATCATGGTTGTAAAGAGTGCTTATTGACTGGTAGCTGAGTATATAAGACATTTGTAGGTTCAAAGCCGCCAAACTCTGAGCACAGCTCTTAGCCTTTGACTGTTCAGATATACAGTATAGGAATGAGAGATAAGTCTAAGTTGCTCTGGAGAAGAATTTTGCCAAATATAAATATCATACAATGTAAATTAGTTCCTAGTCTCGCCATTCTCCTCTGACATTTCTCAAGGCCTTTCCACCCACAGAACTGCTGTTCACTGCATTTTTTTTTCTCCACCATTCACTGTAAACTCCAAAGACTGATCTACATAAAATATTATGAATGAGCAAGGGTATGGGTGTTCATGTTAAAGTAGTCAGTGAGTATATATACAATACATACCTACAGTACATACGGTATATCCTAATCATCTGATCTTCCATAGTACCTTATATTTGTGTTATTTGTTTTTATTGATAGTCTATGATGTTATATATAGTACACACAATAAAACGAGGAGATTTATTCATCATACCACTGTTAAGCATGTGCATAACACTTCTTGTAGATTAATAAGAATGCATGTGCAAGAAACAAATGATGATGGAACCGTAAATGGAATGGAACCGGAATATTTACCTGTTGCTGTCCATTAATACTTCGGAATAGACAAGGGGAAGTAAGGGAAGTCAGCATATCACGCTGTACTATTTATAGCTCATAAGCAGCACAACATGATATGTTAACTTCCCTTAACTTGCCACATTTAGCACATTGGCCCTGGGTCAGCGAGGTGGAAAGTGTGTGTGCTGTGAGGTCGGATTCGACATTCATCTCAGTACGCTGACGTCTCTGACGGAGTTTGGTCATCATAGTGAAATGAGTGATCATTCTACCTCAAACCGCTACTACAGTGAAAGTGGTCCAATTCATCAGGGCGAGTTAAAAGCACTGCTAAGGTGGGTGAAGATGGGGGGAGTACAGACTTGCTTTTCCATGACAAAATGGTTTGATACTCCCCCGAGTGTGCTACTGATGTACGAGTGTTGTTTTCTTGAGACTCTTTGAGCACCCCTTCACTGTCTCCATGGACATATATCTCAATGAGATGTGACTTTCAGGTAAAAAAAATAAATAAATAACAATCATTTTTCAAACTCGGTGCTATAGAACTGCTAACGCAGGCACCGTTAGAGGTTACAGATTTCAAGATTGTTATTTGAACAACTATTTTAATTGTAGTTTTACAATTATATTCATGCCACTCGAACGATATAGTGATTTGAATTTTATTGGTTTGTGAGCTTGATCAGGTTTAACTTAAAACAGAACTCAGTCCTGATTGATAGACAAGTAGTATATAATAATAATAATAATAATAATAATAATAATAATAATAATAATAGAAATACTTATCATTTTAATGGTATGCATGATTTTTGTTCTTTAAAGTGCTTATTAACATGGGTCTTTATGTTGAAAGACAGCAAGGAACTCAACTGTTTGGACAGATGGGGCGTTTCATTCCACCACTTGGATGCCACTGTAAAAAAAAAGTGCAGAAAAATAATTTCCAAGCAGAGGAGAAGCTTGACGCTTGTCTTCCTTGGCATCTTGTGAGGGGTGGTGTGTCGACATGCGCCGTACTCACCCCTCAAATGTATAGCTCAGCGTATGAAAGAGCTGAATTAATGAATGATCAATTATCATTTGCTCAAATAAAAGGACAGTTACTCAAACGAATATGTACTTTTACGCATAGCTTTTTTATCAGTGGTAAAGCAGAAATGTACAGTATACTGTCCTCTTAAACTGGCTGATAGTATGAAAGTAAAAGTAAAAAAATGAAAAAAAAAAAAAAACCCATGACAAAAGACACCCGACACAAACCACACACACACTGCTGTTACTTCCTGATGCTAAATTAGTACCTTGTTCACTAAGAAAAACAACATCAGCCAATTTTACCTAACCACAGCCTTACGTGTATTGATAATACTCCTGGCAGTACAAATCAGGTTCACTTTCACTAAATAAATCTTAATAAATACACAGTGTACATACGTAGCAGCACATCTGTTAAAGCTATCACATCTGTTAATATCTTAGACGTTTTCTATTTACGTTGTCTGATGCTGTACAATGTTAGTCACCTTATGACTTTACAAGCACAAAATTATCCAAGGGGAGATCAAGTCAAACCGGGACTTTTGCCTTTGCAGAAAAACAGAACACAGTTATGAGACTTCAAAATTCCCTTTATTTCTCTTTATAATCCCCTGCTACACCAATGCACTTTTCCCAGTGTTTTACTAGTGCTTGGATACCATCAAGGAAGAAAGGTTTCTCAGATATAGGAGTCATGATTGCACGACTTGCATAACTTGCATGACTTGCATAAATCAAGCAGATTTATGTCTGAAACGCCGGCCTCCCAGAACCACCTTTAATGGTGTCTTTAAAAACACGTGAGAATGGCTTGGAATGAGGTCAGGCCTGTAATAGGATGTTGCAATAACTCCCAGTCAAGTTCCTGTCATGTGCAAGTGGTGCTGGAAAATGATTGTGTGTATACTTACCACAGACAGATGTGTCTATTCCGCAAGTTATCCATCGATTTTCAAGGATAATACGTTCCACTCGTGAATGTTCTCGAAAACAACTGCACTGGGCTCAGAGTCACCTTAGCTGGAATTAACATTCATAGACATACAGTATGGCTTTCTTTAAAATGACATCACTGTACCTGACGTATTCTGTAAATGTTTTACTTCTTCATTCATGAGAAATTTCATCACAAAAGTCCCAGTTTGACTTGAACAGCTATCATAGTAGAAATTAAGTCAGAAGTTAAAGAAAATAAGACAGATATATACAAATATCAAAATAACAACAAAAACAACAACAACAACAACAACAACAATAAAAAGCAGACTTAAATTTAGACTCAGACTTAGAGAACCTGTAGGCTATCACAAGGTGTCACTCTTGAACACCCATTCACACTTCACATAGACAATCTATCTAATAACATGTTCTTGGAAGATTGAAACCAGAGAACATGACAGAAAACCACATGAACACATTGAGACCACTACAGGGACTCTACGCAGGCACTTTCCTGACCCGAGGTCCCCGAAACTGCACCAGTGTTCCACCAATTATAAACAAAAAACAAGTAAAAAATTATAATAATCAATAGCTTAGGCACCTACTGGGTCCGGGTTCGATTCCCGATTTGGGTCTGTGTGCATGCAGTTTGCATGTTCTCGGCATGCTTGGTGGGTTTCCCACAGGTGACCCAGTTTTCTTTCACAACCCAAAAAATCTGGTGGTCATGTTGAACCCCACCTTGTGCCCAAGATCCCTCCAGGTCCCCGGTCACCCTATTATTAATAATAATTAATCGTGAATGTTACATAAATGAATAAACAACAAAATGTTTTCAATGCATCAGGGATCTGAGTTGATGCTGAAGTTACCACAATGCAACAGTGTGTTTTCGCATGCAATGTAAGAGAGTGCATTGTCCCAGGCTGAGAAAGAAAGCTCCACTGGGTATATGCAGGAAGCAGAGCTGATTCAGAGCTTCTGCATTCACGCTATGGTGTCCCCAAAGTGATGTTTTTTCCACCTCACAATCATTGATTTGTCTTTCTCACATTATGTCGCTTAGTGGTTTATTTGTGGTAAATAGTAATAACGGAAAGCACCTGAATGACGTTATGTTCTAATAACAGAGAAGTTGAGAGAATCTGTTATCTTGCCTAACTTGTTTTTTTTTCCATCAGCATCCTGTTAATGGTCACACAAATTTGTAAAACTCAAACAACTTTGTAAGTTTGTTCCTACGCTTTGAACTTTTCAGTGTTAGACGGAAAGTCATAATGATGCCCACACAACATGCTATCAGACTGAGTCCTCGGCAGTGAACTCTTGAAGGTCTTTTTTACCTGTCCTAGTTCTGCAGGAGACTTTAGATCAGGCTGCAATGGCTCAAATTAATGTTGCGAATATTTGCTCTTTTTTTTTTTTCCCAATGATGCTCTGTTTTGTGTCTGTCTATTCTAAAAAGGAGCAAAGCCTTTCCAGGTCAGGTTATTGGAAAGCAGTTCATAGCTCAGCCTGTTTATTTACCTTGGTTCAGAAAACCATCTCTTTCCAAGTCCATGAACCACTCCGCCCCCCCGACCCCTCCACACCACTGTATGCCTTTGCTCTGTTTATACGGTCATTTCTTGATGCTAAACAATGAATTCATGTAAGTCTGTATATATTAACACAGATTAAATGCTTGGACTGCTGCCAACAAAGAAAGCAGCAAGATATTTTCCACATCACGTCATCTGTCTCAAAAAAGAGGGTGGACAAATCAGGACTCCGGGTACCCTGAACAAGAATGAAGATCTCCTTATAGACTTTTCCAAAACAAAAGCTTTATTTTGTTTAGCATTTTTAGTGAAACTGGACCTCATGGTGTGTGTGATGCAGCTTTATAGATCTGTGATCTGACTGACAGTAGAATTGTTTTATTAGGTGGATTAATCAGCATGGATGGATTACATGAAGACCTGCAGGGATGGGAAAAAACTGACAACACAATAATTAAAATAAAATATTTTTTCATGCAACGTAAGAAAAAGTGGGCTTTCTTTTAGCTAAAATGCATAACACTAACTAAGTAGCCATGAACACAAAATTATAATATTATGTTCACTAACATTGCTAGTCAGTTTGGTGACCAAAACATGAGACAAGGTAGAACACTGGCACTTTGTCCACTGGCACTAGCTGATACATTTATTATTTGTCATGAGAAGCAAAAAAAGAAACTGTTGCTCAAATTCCACCATCCGTGGCTAAGAGACAAACGGTCTAAACTGTCCGTTCTCACTGGGTGAGTGGCATGGTGTATTTGGAAAGAGAGCATTTTTATACATTAGCAACAATTTAAAAATATGCTGTTGACTGCCTTCAGTATCTCGTTGTGAGCCGTAACCTTTACTGGTTGAGGAGAGTTGGCCAGTCAGTGGAAATGTTACAGTAGGTCAAAATAGACAATAGATAACAGAAACAAACTACTATATACCTACAGTACTGTGCAAAAGTCTTGAGCCACACCTAATTTTTTTTTTATTAAAAAAAAATTTTAATTTAATAATGTCGATACAATTCAATGTGTTATTGTGAGAGGCCGTTTAATTATTTTAAGATATAGCTTAAAAATTGGTCGCTTATGTAACAACCTCAGCAGCAGCCTCATTTCCCCTCTTGTCTGTTGCAGTCACGCAGCATTCAGCATCATCAGTATACTGATCACCGGCCTGATCATCTGTCATCACCTGCAACTGATACTCACTGGTTCATGCCATAACTTAGATGTTATTCTTCATGCTTGAATCATTCATAGATCACTGCATTGCTTAAGCAACAGAAAAAGTCCTTGGAGAACTTGTTTTTCCTCGAGACTTGATTAAGAATACAAGAAAGTCTGACTCTTTGAAAACAAAATATGAAGATATGAGAGGTAGTAAAAGACGTTACTGTATGCTGTAGAATTATAATGATCAAAATGGGTTTTAGCATATTTGAAGTCGAATTTAGCAATTTTGTCGATTTTATTAAGTTAATATCAATAATAATTTCTTTCAAGCTAAATTTATAATGTTGCTGTTTGGGTGTTTACTTTTCTGTAGCTTTACTATACTGGCTTTTCTCCAGGGTAAGTACACAGGAAATTGCTGCCAGCAGTGTGACTCCAGGCGTATAGGCTCCTTCTTTTTTTTAAGTGTATTTACAACTGTTTAGACTGAGCCATATTCCAGCACTTAATCACAGAGTTCTCAGGGCTGACCGTCCGTGCAACTGCCATTCCACTGTTAGGGTCAAGCAAAGCAGATGTTTTCAAACTAACTAATAACAGACTTACATTAAATTAACTGTTAATGCATTTGTGTTGGATTGGCTCATTTTATACGTTGTACATACATACTATGTATAGTTAATTACTTATGAGGCTGAATATATTGTAGGTTCACAGTGTTAGCGCCTGAGTCTTGGATTGAAATATTTTGTTCTTGATCTGGTTGGTCAGAAGTTGTTGATTATGTTTCTCTAATAATACTCCTAAGCCAATTGACAAAAAGGTTAACTGATCACAGCAATGTCAGCTTTATCGCAGTAATTTAAGCTGATCACTGATCAAGTCACCGCCTGAATTTAATTAAACATGATTTAACTAAGAACTTCTATTGGATAATTGCTCCAGCGATAATTATGGTTCAGTTGGCAGCAAATTATCTAATTGATGCAGTAAGTAGCTTCCAGAAGACATATCTGGGTTGTTACAAAGACAAAGGTTGTGACAAAGATGTTACAGTGTTTTAGAAAGGTCAAATTATTGGAGATTGTTGGGGTTAATATCTTTAAAAAATGCATTATTAAAACCTGGAGGGTTAGTGGTGAACCATCATCATCGATGAAGAAATTTGGTTGGAAAAACAACAACAGTAGACCTTACAACTATGTTTGCGGGATTATGGGATTAAAGACAGAGATATTACTTATTGGCCCAAACACCAGTACACAACAGCTCTCACAATTCAGCCTGCATTTAGAAGGATGTACTGTTATTACCAGCTCTACAGTGAAAGACCTGGGCGTAATATTAGACAGTAACTTGATCTTTGAAAATCATACCTCCAATATCACAAAAACAGCCCTTTTCCACAGTAGAAATAATACCAAGCTTAGGAACATGGTATCCGTATGTGATGCAGAAAAGCTAGTTCATGCATTCATGACCTCCAGACTGGACTATTGTAATGCATTACTAGGTGGTTGTCCTGCTTCCTCAATAAACAAGCTTCAGTTAGTCCAAAATGCAGCTGCCAGGGTTCTCACTAGATCAAGAAAATATGATCATATAACCCCAATATTATCATCCCTGCACTGGCTACCTGTTCAGTTTAGAATAAATTACAAAATAGTATTAGTTACATACAAGGCTTTAAATGGTTTAGCTCCCACATACCTAACCAGTCTTCTGATACGCTACAATCCACCACGCGCCTTAAGATCACAAAACTCCGGACTTCAAAATCTACAAAAGGGGGTAGGGCATTTTTATATTTAGCTCCAAAGCTTTGGAATAGCCTTCCAGACAGTGTTCGGGGAGCAGACACGGTTTCTCAGTTCAAAAGTAGACTCTTTAATCTGGCATACGCGTAACTCATCCCATCATCCCATAACCTCATACTCCAGTACATCTATCCTGAATGGCAACTACGCTAATTCTTTCCACCTGTTCTTTATTTTTCTACCCATCCCGAGGCATCTGGAGATTTTGCCAGCTTCAGTAGACAAAGGCCGACCCTGCAAGGTTTCTGAGGCATCCAGAGAAGGACCAGCTCCAGCTGGATTCAGCTTTATGATGGTTGGAGCTACACATGCTGCTCCTGGGCTTCCAGTCATCCAGACCTCATCTGCCCTTTGCACCTACTTACTCATCCCTGTGCTGAAGTGTACTTAATTTAAATAACTTCTGTTATATTAAACTTTCAGCTATACAACACACATGATGTTACAGTATATCATTTCTATCTGTTATCACCCAAATGATGATGGGTTCCCTGTTGAGTTTGGTTCCTCTCAAGGTTTCTTCCTATCAGGGAGTTTTTCCTTGCCACAGTCGCCATCACCCTTGGCTTGCTCATCAGAGACAATCTCATTATTAACTAGACACATTTTTCTCGCACATACACACCACCATAAATGTTCTTTTCAAACGTTCTTTAAAACTTTTGTGAAGCTGCTTTGAGACAATGACCATTGTTAAAAATTCTATATAAATAAAATTGAATTGAATTGAATTAAATAGCTGTGTAAGAGTTCAGATTTACCCTGTTCCAGGGAGATGGGCACGTCAGGGTAAGAAGAGAGGTCAATAAAGTGACGTACACATCATGCCTTATGCCTACAGTACAATCGTATGGGGGCAGTGTTCTCAATCTGGAGTTGTTTCTGTTGGTCAGGTCTACAGTAGGTTCAGCAACATTATGCGCTCAAAAAAATTAGGTCAGTTGATTACTTGAAGATTTTTTTCTCTCTGATGGCATGATAATGACAGGATTCAGCCCGCTTAAAATGTGAAAGAGCGATACAGAGAGCACGAGACACCATGTTCACGCCACCACCAGAGTCCAGACCTTAACACCATTAAAAATCAATGGCACATGCTGGAGAAGGCCTTTCTGACGCTCCATCATACAAGATGTTATAGAGATATCAAAATGTCTCTGGATTAAATGTAATGTTGTATCAATTGCATAAGCTTATTGAAATTATGCCATGGCTGTAATCAAAGCAAAATAGCGTGTGACTGTTTCTTTTTGGCCAGGCAGTGTATTACCTTTACCTGATGACTGTAATATTAGCTGATTGGAGTAATTACAGTACAAGAATGCTAGCTGATCACAGTAGTGTTACAGTAGCTGATCACAATAATGCTTGCTTATTGCAGTAATGCTAGCTGATTGCTGTAGTCCTAGATGATCACAGGACTATCAGGTGATCATAATAATGTTTGCTGATCTCAGTGGTGTTAGCTGAGCACAGAAGTGATAGATGATTGTAGTAGTCGTAGCTGATCAGAGTCATACAGTAATGTTCGCCGATAGCGATTTTTAGTGTATGATTTAATATATAGACAGAAATTAACAGTTGCTGTTCGGCACATTCCGGTAATGTGGATCACACCAAAACTTTGGTCCTGTTTACATCCCTGGTACTGAATGCTGTTTATAAGTGATGTAACCTCTAGTATACGTGACAAAGGCTCAAAAATCCCATGGATACTGATCACATGAATTACGTCCACTCTAATTGGCTACCGGAGCTGGAAGAGCAGACAAAGCTACAGCTGCCTGGTTGCAGCTTCGGGTGCTCGTCAAGCGTTCGCCTCATTAGCACAGCGCTATGAAGACTTGATACCGCTGTTCTTCTCTCAAGGATCGGTGTTGTACGTCAGACATTGTCCCAAATGTTGATGAATGCCTGTTATTTTCACTAGGCTTCAGTTAGCCATGCTAGTGCTAATTATCTGAGGGCCTCTTCAGAGATGAGATGTTTGTGTTCGAGTTCCTGACGGAAAACATGAGCTCACAATGGGCCTTCGTAGGAGTGTGTGCTTGACACAGAGCCCTCAAAGGGAGTTAAGGGCAGGTCTGAGAACAGCATATGAGCTTTAGAGAGCTCTTGTACAGGAAATTCAACTGATCTGTAAGCCTGATTGTTCAGCTCACACTGTGCTGCAAAGGACTAGTGAGGTTAATGACAGTCTGACAAACTAAGGGGCACGCCATTAGCATGCTACGTCTATACATTGTATAGAGAACACAGTGTGCTCGGTAATATTCCTTATATTATGTGTGTTTTTCTTGATTGAGGGTGACTGACCTCAGCAGGTTACACAGGGACATGTTACTTTATAGTACTGGACAGTGTTTCAGAAGGTTGACAGGACTTGGTGAAGCAGGTCCTCAGCAGATGACCAAGAAGCAGCAGCACTGTATCATTTAAAGTAAATAAGATTCAATTTTTGTACCTTAAAGCATGGTGAAATTATTTTTTCCCCCTGCATATCCCAATCAGGAACCTGAACAGAGGATACAGTGTTCCTGGAACAGATAGGGTTAAGAGGCTTCCTCAAGGGCTCAACAGTGGAAGCTCGGCAATAGTGGGGCTTGAACCCCCAACCTTCTGATTGGTAATCCATAGCCTTAACTGTTTGAGTCATCACTGCCCCAAATAAGAGGAAGAAGAAGAAGAAAAAAAAAAAAATACAGAGCCATGAAGGGTGATTTTCCTGAACATTGCAGGGAAATGGAGCTTGTGCTGGTGTGTATATGGCTGTGAACATCAGATAATAAGACAGGATTCTTTTTATCAGCAGTTTCCTCCCACCTTCTGAAAAACGTACAAGTAGGTGGATAGATTCATGGCCAATTGTCCCTAGGTGTGTGTGTGTGTGTGTGTGTGTGTGTGTGTGTGTGTGTGTGTGTGTGTGTGTGTGTGTGTGTGTGTGTGTGTGTGTGTGTGTGTGTGGTGCACTGTGATGTCCTGGTGATGTTTTTTTTAGACTTGTGTCCAGTGTTCCTAGATTCACTAGCACCCCAACCAGGATAAAGTGTTTACTGAATGAAATAAAGATACCAAACACAAACAATTTCCATGAAGTGACACGGTGTTGTAGTGTTTAACACTTGGCTCGTTCTCCCTGTGGCCTTCCTCCAGGTACTCTGGTTTCCTCCCAAAGTCCAAAGACATGCAGGTTAGGGTAATTGAGGTTCCCAAATTGCCTGTAATGTGTGAATGCATTCGAATCCCTGTGTGTGTGTGTGTGTGTGTGGTGTGTGCATACCCTGTGATGGAATGGCACCCCATACACGTGTACCCCTGGGACAGGGTCCAGGACCTGGCCACTCTGTATAGAGGTTAAAGCATTATAGACGATGATTTTCCATGACCCTTGAGTCCCACGAGTCTTTAGAGTTGACTGGAAAAAGTAAAAGTCGGCAATTTGAGAACAAAAATATTTATATTTTACGGTATTTGGTAGATTCTCTTATCCAGAGCGACTTACATTTTATCTCATTACGCATCTAAGTAGGTGAAGGTTAAGGGCCTTGCTCAAGGGCTGGGGTTTGAACCTGGGACCTTCTGATCTGTAGTCTAACTTTAACTACTGAGCTATATATATATATATATATGAAAAAATATATTATTATCAACTGAATTCAAGTGAACTTTTTAAGAAAAATTACAAACATCTATAAAGCCTAGTGCACTAAATATTTAGGCATAAACACACACACACACACACACACACACGCCCAAAAGCAGTAAATGCTGAACTTTTGTATTTGGTCGTTTTACTCATAACGTTATCAAGTAGCGCCACCTCCTGGTGTAAACCTGTAACTACTAAATATTTGAATTAACAGAAAGAATGCAGAGATAATATCCAGGTTTATTACAGTTATACTACCACTTTCAGAATCTTCTATTTATATTTTATGGCTATTTTAAATCCCTGGACATTAATGACTGTGCAGTTTGTCTAGCTGTTAGCTGAGTATTAAATCGGAGGTTTTGCTGTATGGCTTGGATAAGACGGAGACACGACTTCTATCTGTGTATGACTTTTTTGTGTGGACTTTGATCCCATTCAGGATGCCTTCCTGCATCAAGACCAGTGTTTTTGCGATGGGCTTCAGATCCAGCATGACCCTGACCAGGATAAATTAGACCCATGAGGTTTAGTGAATTAAGTTTTTTTGAGTTTGCATTTTCTCCACGTGCTCCGGTTTCTTCCCACAGTCCAAAGACATGTACAGTGGCTTGCAAAAGTATTCGGCCCCCTTGAACTTTTCCACATTTTGTCACATTATAGCCACAAACATGAATCAATTTTATTGGAATTCCACGTGAAAGACCAATACAAAGTGGTGTACACATGAGAAGTGGAACGAAGATCATACATGATTCCAAACATTTTTTACTAATAAATAACTGCAAAGTGGGGTGTGCGTAATTATTCAGCCCTCTTTGGTCTGAGTGCAGTCAGTTGTCCATAGACATTGCCTGATGAGTGCTAATGACTAAATAGAGTGCACCTGTGTGTAATCTAATGTCAGTACAAATACAGCTGCTCTGTGACGGCCTCAGAGGTTGTCTAAGAGAATATTGGGAGCAACAACACCATGAAGTCCAAATAACACACCAGACAGGTCAGGGATAAAGTTATTGAGAAATTTAAAGCAGGCTTACGTTACAAAAAGATTTCCAAAGCCTTGAACATCCCACGGAGCACTGTTCAAGCGATCATTCAGAAATGGAAGGAGTATGGCACAACTGTACAAGACAAGGCCGTCCACCTAAACTCACAGGCCGAACAAGGAGAGCGCTGATCAGAAATGCAGCCAAGAGGCCCATGGTGACTCTGGACGAGCTGCAGAGATCTACAGCACAGGTGAGGGAATCTGTCCATAGGACAACTATTAGTCGTGCACTGCACAAAGATGGCCTTTATGGAAGAGTGGCAAGAAGAAAGCCATTGTTAACAGAAAACCATAAGAAGTCCCGTTTGCAGTTTGCCACAAGCCATGTGGGGGACACAGCAAACATGTGGAAGAAGGTGCTCTGGTCAGATGAGACCAAAATGGAACTTTTGGGCCAAAATGCAAAAATGTGTGGCGGAAAACTAACACTGCTTATGAACATCACTCTGAACACACCATCCCACTGTCAAATATGGTGTTGGCAGCATCATGCTCTGGGGGTGCTTCTCTTCAGCAGGGACAGGGAAGCTGGTCAGAGTTGATGGGAAGATGGATGGAGCCAAATACAGGGCAATCTTGGAAGAAAACCTCTTGGAGTCTGCAAAAGACTTGAGACTGGGGCGGAGGTTCACCTTCCAGCAGGACAACGACCCTAAACATAAAGCCAGGGCAACAATGGAATGGTTTAAAACAAAACATATCCATGTGTTAGAATGGCCCAGTCAAAGTCCAGATCTAAATCCAATCGAGAATCTGTGGCAAGATCTGAAAAATGCTGTCCATCTAATCTGACTGAGCTGGAGCTGTTTTGCAAAGAAGAATGGACAAGGATTTCAGTCTCTAGATGTGCAAAGCTGGTAGAGATATACCCTAAAAGACTGGCAGCTGTAATTGCAGCAAAAGGTGGTTCTACAAAGTATTGACTCAGGGGGCTGAATAATTACGCACACCCCACTTTTCAGTTATTTATTTGGAAAAAATTTTGGAATCCTGTATGATTTTCGTTCCACTTCTCACGTGTACACCACTTTGTATTGGTCTTTCACGTGGAATTCCAGTAAAATTGATTCATGTTTGTGGCTGTAATGTGACAAAATGTGGAAAAGTTCAAGGGGGTCGAATACTTTTGCAAGCCACTGTACATTAGGCCAATTGGTGACTGGTTCGTTGTGTGTACAGTGTACAGTATGTGTGTGTGTGTGCCCTGTGATTGATTGCCACCATGTCTAGGGTGTACTCCACCTCGTGCCCTAAGTCTCCTGGGATAGGCTCCAGGCCCTCATGACTCTGTATACAGGATAAAGCAGTATAGACAATGAGTGAGTGAATGAGTGAGTGACATATCCTTATGGAATTCTTTTCATACCCAGTTGTTAATGTTGCCGGTGGAGCACACAGGGTTAAAAACTTTGCTCAAGACCCCCATAGTCACAGTTTGTAGTGTCAGGGTCTGAACTCACAACCTTCTGATCAGCAGCTCAGACCTTCTCTACTACAGGCATATCCTGTTTAATGGCTCAGGTTGTTAAACCCTACAAAAGACTAAAACTAATAACCCTGAAATGAGGGCAATAAAATTTTAATAGCATTATTATTATAATCATCTGCCATCCATTCAACAATTCACCTAATCCTACTTCATGTTAATGTCTCTGTGTGGTTACATACCATCTGTGTGGCAACTATTATACATGAAACTATCACTGAGAATGTGTGTTTTTTTTTAGATTGATTACAGCAATACATCTAAAAAAAAATTTGTATTTAATTTTCAAAGCGTATCCTGCGAATGTGTATCGACCTGCATTATAAGGAAGGCTAGTTTTAAAGCACACATTTCGCAGAATAGATTTAAATAATTTCAATTATACTTTAAAATAAATAATCAAACCTGTTTACGTACATTTTCGGTTCTGTGACTTTATTGTTGCAAATCCTCTTCATTTTATTAGGTTATTACAGCTCATTGCACAATTACATATTTTATAATATAATGTTCCAGAGCTGATGTGAGTCCACCCGACACCCCTGTAATAGAAACTCACAGACAGTGCTGTGTCATTTCAGAACTGGGGGAAATTTGTGCATGTACGTCATACGTCTGATAAGATATATAAATAATCATTACGATATAATCTTTAGCCATAAATGAAATCAGATTCCACTGTGACTGGCATGAGCTGGCAGCCATGCAGCGGAGAGAATGCTCTATACATATATGTAGTTTGGCAATACACTATAAGCATTGTGGGTATTTAGGCATACAGTACTATAGGGTGCAACTGAGACACATGAATGTGTTCACTGAGATTAAACTATGTGCTGACCTGTGCACTGGAGAATGATGTCAGACCGCCCACAATGCTAAATCCTGCATGTTCCCAAAACATAAAATAAATAAATAAATAAATAATAATATTGCATGTATTCCAAGCCATTTCGTTATGCATAAATTCTATTATGTGCAATAATCTAATTAACTCCATTCATTCATCTTTAATAACGACTTCATCCCAGTCAGGTTTGTGGTAGGTCTGGATCATACTCAAGGAATACTGGATGTAATCTGATCCACTTGGCACAGATTTTACTCCGGATGCCCTTCCTGATGCAACCCTCTCATTTTATCAAAGTTTGGGACCAGCACTGCATTCAGTGGCTGGGGTTTGGGCATTGGGTCGGAATTGAACTCAGACCTTCTGCATGTCAGGCAAAAACACTATACCACTGATCCACCAATGCCCACATGAATGCTTTATGAGTTGTGGACCTACAGTAATATTAACAATATTAGCCAGATATTCATTCATTCATTCATCTTCTATACCGCTTTATCCTGGACCCTGGAGCCTATCCCAGGAGACTCTGGGCACAAGGCAGGGTACTCCCTGGACAGCGTGCCAATCCATCGCAGAGCACACACACACTCATTCACACACTATGGTCAATTTGGGAACGCCAATTAGCCTAATCTGCATGTCTTTGGACTGTGGGAGGAAACCGGAGTACCCGGAGGAAACCCACCAAGCACAGGGAGAACATGCAAACTCCATGCACACAGAGACGGGAATCGAGCCTGGCCGGGAATCGAACCCGGACCCTTAGCCAGATATTCATTCAATATTATTTCATTATCTGTCAATTTTTTATACTGCTTACCCAGTGTAGGGTCGAGAAAGGCCTGGAGCTTTTTCCAGATAACTTGAGGTACAAATCAGGGTATATTTTAATTAGAATGCCAGTGTAGACACTCTTCAACAACCAGTCATACCCTACAGGCAATTTGGAAACACCAATCCGCCTACTGTACATCTCAACATATTCTTTGGACTGTAGGAGGAAACTGGAACACCCCAGAGGAAACCCACCGAGCATGGGGAGAACATGTAAACTCCGTGCGCACAGACCGGAGGCGGGATTAAAACCCCCAACCTTGTGTTAACCGCTAAACCACCATGCCGCCTAAATTATGACATTTATGATCTTAATCATGGTGAGATCCCCGTGCTATACAGTTACATCATTTCTCTTGTCTAAATTTTATACATTATGTAGATTCTGTTCTAATTCCAAAATATTTTTGTTTTAGTATAAGATTTCATTATATTGTATTGAATTGCACTAAAAAAGTGACAAATATGGATTTAATGAACAAATTTGAATACTGATCAGACCTGTCTCTAAATGCAGCATAATTTAGATTGAATGAAACCAAATTGAATAACACGGATTATCGATCGCTCAAATGATTAACAGCACAGAAACAGAAGACACACATAGACAGGAGAGCTCAAACATGGCAATTTTTTCTTTTTCTTTTTTGGTCTTCACTTTCCTCAGGTTTCCTTCCAGCCCTCCAAAAACATCTCAGCAGGTGCACTGATGACTTTAAATCACCCCTCAGTGTGAATGAGTGTGTTCATTGTGTTTGCATAGTATCCTGTGATTCAGGGTGTGTTCCCACCTCACACAGAGGTTTCCCGGGATAGACCCTGTGTTCACTGACCAGGATAAAGTGGTATGAATAATAAGGAGCGAATACACAAACAACAGATCTGTTTGCTTCGCTCACGACTCCCACTCTTCAGTAATGGAGCAAGTGACCAGGTCATGCGTAGCACCTTGTGTCTTCATGAGAAGCAGATAAGCTCACCGGCTTTGTGTATCAAGGTTATTCATGGTGACTGGCCCATTAGCCTGATCGCTCCCTCAGTAGTGCTTATCATTTCGAGTCTAGAGCTTAGTTTTAATGCAACATGAAGACTTTACATGCATTCTGATAACACTGGAAGGTTTCGCAATTTCAGGATTGAAGGTCGGACCGTCCTTTCGCCTGAAACAACATATAGGTGCATAAACAGTCCTGAGGCCAGACCAATGAACTCAATATCAGTTTAATGCAAAACAGATTTTTTTTTCAATTGTATTGTCGTATGATTTAAAGCAGTGGTTCATAAAATCAGATACAGTCACGGACTCCCTCGGTAGATAAAAGACATCAGAGGGACACAGATAACAGCACCCATACTTAGCGAACTGAGACAGTAAGATTAAATTAAGATGCTGAGAAGCTCCAAAAGTAGGTAAAGTAATTGATGATCATAATATTGTTCACGATAAAAAAGAATAATAATTAATACAGTGTGGCAAAATGTGAAAAAAATCCCATTCACAGAATATTTAAATAATTTTCCAGCAAATGCACTTACATTAACATACAGTATGTGCATATCTTAGTCATTTAATCTTGAAAAAAAGAAAGAAAGAAAAAACTACATTATCTATTTATTGGTGCAGGAAGGTTTTCCACTGCTGGGGGCCCAAATCTCATCTAAGATTTTCAAAATGGCTTATAATCAATGATTACGTGTGTGCTTGTGCCCTGTAATGGGGTGACACCCCACCCAGGGTGTAACCCCCACACCACCACTGCTTGTTGTGTTACTAGTGTAAGAATATTTGGTTACTGTACACCTCCTGGTTATATTTTATGGACCCCATGATGACAACTATAGATAATAATAATAATAATACTAATAATAATAATAATAATAATAATAATAATAATTACAATTATGAGAAGAAAAGACTATGCAAACTGAAGCCATGTGGTGCTGCTTATTGATAAGCAGTTCCCCAATCCAGATCCCTATGCTTTTATACTTTAAATCATTTATTTGTTTGTTTTTGCCTCTAAAGAGGGAAATCCAAGAACGTAATTTTGGATTACCTTGTGTGTGGCTATGTCTCCTATAAGCATTTCTAATAGGAAACTGCTAACATGATGTGTTATAGATAGTCAAACTGTGAGCGAGGGATGTAATACAATAATACTACTGTGCTTGTACATGTATGTCCAGCTGACTCTAATGTTTTTATAGTGACATCTACTGGTTACTGTAAAAATGTTACATTTATGGCATTTGGCAGACACCCTTATCCAGAATGACTTATGATTTAATCTCATTATACTGTACAGCTGAGCAGTTTAGGGTTAAGGGCTTAACAGGGGCAACTCGGTGGTGGTGGGCTCTAAACCAAACCATTGAGTTACCCTTCCTAGGAGAATGGTGTCACATGTTACAGTACATGTGATGTTACATTAGATGTTATTGTGTGTTTTAATTAATGCTTTATTATTATTATTATTATTATTATTATTATTATTATTATTATTATTAATAAATACAAACATAACATAAAATAGTTGTGTTTATTATTATTATTATTATTATTAAATACAAACAAACATTGTTGTGTTTTTTATTATTATTATTATTATTATTATTATTATTATTATTATTGTTATTGTTATTATTAATAATAATAAATACAAACATAACTTGAAAACTGTTGTGTTGTTTATAGGGACCCAGATCATAAGGACAAATAATAGTAAACACAGTGTATCACACATCAATAAATCATTTAATCCATTCTAGTCATACAAGATTAACAGGGCAATAACAATCACACATACAGTACATGCTGTTACAATCCACTCGCAATTAGTCGTCAAAGGCTATTCAATAACAGGATGCTGGCGTTCAGCCCATACACACCTTGTTTTGGTAATCTAACCCTGACGGATTACTCAGTTGTTTTATAGTTTTTTTGGGGGCCAGGATAAAGGCACTCACTGTTCCTTTTAAGAGTAATCATTCCTTTTATGAGTTCATGGGTCATGTACTTTTAAAAGGTAAATATGAATATCTAATTCTAAAGCATGCCACTGAATGCACTATTGGAAGAAGCTCAAAACATAATGAAAGGCTGTGGTTGTTTTTTTAATATATAAAAACCTTTCATGTAATTTGGTCAAGTGGCATTAAATAAGAGACACACCCATTTGCATATGCCTGAGCAGTGAAGCGTTCAGTGATGGGATACAGAGCGTTGGCGGTGTTACCTGCCAACACAGCTTCAATCCTAATTATATGAACAGTGGCATGAAGTGATTTATTCCACCGCACCCCAGGCACCCGGGAACACGAGTCGTAACCTGTTCTGATGCCGTTTCACATCCTGATACTGTATTCACTGGGTCTTTAACATGACAAATGTGAACGAATCCATCTATAGGTCAATGCTCACAGCGGATGTTAACAAGCGTAATAAAAAGAAAAGAAAATGCCATATTCACTTTACTCAGTGTCAACCGAGAACGATATAAAAGAAGGCAGTTTACATTAATAGTCATTGTTGGTGTAAAAGTGAGACATTCTTGTGGCGGAGCTGTGAAAATTAATTGCCTCGTACACGGAGCTGTGAGTATAGCTGTACTTTGTGGTTTGTTTAACTGCTGTGGGAACCTGATGGAATCCATACGAGATACCCGCAGCCTGCCTACCAACACGGCCCTCAAACCCACAGCCATGAGCCTTTAGGGTCTAATAAATCATGTATTTAGGGAGCGCAGAGCTATAGCGTTTCATGGACTTTCTGTTTGGATAGTGTGCTTAAGTGATATTGGAGCGGGTCATACCACTGAGGAGATGAACATCTGCGTAGCTGAAAGGAACGTTGCACATTTTTGGACAATTTAGGAATTTTGCTAAGTTGGAAGCCTGGATTGTGCTGGTCTGCTCTTATCAACGTCACTGATTTCAATCAGATTCTGACAACAAAAAATGTGAATCCAGTTACAGTTATAGGAAAAAAAAAATTGCAAAAAATCAAGGACTCAGTAGTGACTCATAACCTTTCGCTGCCATCGTATAAGTCTTCTGATCGTATCTATAAAAGTGGTTACCAGTGATGTGAGGCTTTTGTGTGAAGCAGAGGGCAAAACGAGGGGCCGAGATATCGCACAGAGCTAAAGAGTGCTGTTTGTTCCGACAGCCATTCAGTATTGTGGATTAAGCGAAGACAGGAAGGCTCAGATGGTACTGCGGCCTCCTCAGATGTCCAGCCAAGCCAATATGAAAGAGCACAAACTAACAACACTCTCATTAAGGCATGACATTTCCAGCAGGCCATCGTTCAATGCCATATCTGTTATATTCAACTGTACACAAGGGCCTTCTTCCCCTCTCATTCCGCTCCCTTTTCTGTTCAAATCAACTTTAATAAAAGCCTGGTGACGTGACACCACTGCCACTCCAGGGAAAGGTTTTTTTTTATTATTTTTTTTTTTAGAAATCCAAATCTTTGAAAAAGTGACCCTCTTTTAAAAGTACAGGAACCTTGAGAAAGAACCAGCACACTGTACCTTAACTCTCTGTGCCTCTATCGACTTCATGCTCAAAGGGAGGCCTGATAAAAGCTGGCATTGTGATGTACAGTGTGGGAAAACATTCACGTCCGGTGCTGTTGAATGAAGAGCTTGTAAAGAGCCGGGCCGCATTCTCTCTCTCTCTCTCTCTCTTTTTCTTTTCTTTTTTTTTTCATTTCCGCTTGCTGGCTCGATTCAAACAGCTGATTCTTTACCTGCACTTACATACAGTACAATATGAGTGGGTATGTGGCAAGGGAAAAAAAACAAAGTTTGACCCCGGGTTTGAAAATATTTGAGAGAGAAAAAAAAAAGAGAAAACAGCCCCAAATGAAGCTAATAAATGGAAGGATGTTTTCATTTCCAGTGAACCGCAAGCCATAATACACACCAAGCACAAGACAAATAAAAGAGTCCAAGCTTGAAACATGTGTCCAACAGAGCTTGACCTAATTATCAGGAGAGCTTTCCAAAACAAACTAAATAACCAGAGTGAAGCTCATGCACGGGGTCACCTGAAAATCCGACAATATGATGGTAAATGATTTCCCTCTTTCCTGCAGTCTGTTAATAAAGAACAGGGAATTTTTTTTTTTGGGTGGGGGTGGGGGGGGGGGGGGGGTTGAACAGACGCCTGGATGAAAGGCGAGGTAATAACAAAGAATAAGTGTTTTTGGCTGCTTGACTTTTTTCCATGAATCCGAGGGAGTGAACGGAGAACGCTTTCCAGACCACATGCATCAGATCCAAGAGCCAAAGCCCAAGCCCTTAAGGGGAATTACTCAAATAACAGTAATTGTGCACTGTTTTTCTTTTCTTTTTTTTCTTTTTCCTTTTCTTTCTTGAGTACACATATGAGCATTTTATTCAAATTGTTCCACATGTTTACGTCTAATAATGTCGTCAATAACAAGTGTACAGTGAAAAGTGCCTTACAGCCTGACTGCTGCATGCTGTGTTTAATATCCTACTGCTACATTCATGCTGGCAGACTGCAGTGAAACGAATGACATAACTCTACAGAAGGCTCCGTGTATTGATAGATCTCATACAGAACACGTAATACTTAAGATGATTTACATGACTGTATGACAGCAAGAAAACCTCGGATAATTTATTGCTGTGTTTTAGATATTGTGACAGTAGACAGGAAAATGAGGCAGCTGAGTCTATGTGTAGTGTGTGTGTGTGTGTTTTTAAAAAAAAAATGTTTTTTGTATGTGTGTGTGTGAACAGCCTATAATACCCTTTATGACCAGTGACTCTAATTTCACGATGTTCTCCGTTGGGACGTCCATGACTGACGAAAAGCTGCATTTAGAGGGTTTTGGGATACAGTTTCAAAAAAGCAGAAGTGGGGTGTGACGTTATTTATGCCTCCAGAATACCACAATCCATTCCGACACATTTCCCAGTCTCAAATTTCCATAAGGTCCATCCCAGCACTGTGCCTTTGTTTCAGTGTTTTAGATTATGAGAAGCCACCCCCCGACACACACACACTCGTCTTTCCTCCACCCTCCACCCAGCAGCCCTTTGGGAGTCCTCTTGATTGGTTCCATATGTCAGTTCACATTACTGCATGGAAAACTTTACAACAACAGTGCATTTTTCTTTTACAGATCGTCAGATACACTTTATAAGGATTGTGCAGCTTGTAAGGAGGGGAAACATTGTTTTTTTAATCGGGTGCGATCGGCCTGTTACAGTCTGTGAACCTGTATTAGAAGCAGCTTTCATTCCCTCGTTACATCGCAGTGTTTGACTTTTAAATGTCACTCGCACCCCATTTGTAGTTTCATATCATTTCCCAAGTGGAACCAGATGGTGGAATGATGGACCGAGGACAGTCCAATAGCTCTATATAACATGTTATCATTAGCTCTGTATGATATGATACTACATTATATGATTGCTTATTATATGACTGATATGAGAATGAAATATAAGCCTGAATACTTTTAATGCGTCCAAAAAAAGCTAGCTGATCCAGTCGTTTAATTCAAGGCCAGATTTATTGCAAACACCTTGAGACACACACCTTGAGGCAATCAAATTACTGTATCAAACTGTTTATCAGTTCGGCAGGTATTCAGACTGACCGTTCCATGTATCGCCCTTCCGATCTTAATTCTCAAACCCTGAGATAGAAGGAAGGAGAGAAGGACACAGAGATACAAACACCAGATATACTGTTCTATAAAAAAAAAGTATGTACTCATATTTTCCCTTTTTCTTTTTACTTGATGACTCAGCATTAGATATAGAGTGGAGGACACTGATGTAAGGAAGGTTCCATCCTGATAGAGTTATTGAGCAAAAAAATGGAGCAACAAAGGAAAGAGGAAGCATATTCAAGCTGAGGCACTCGTACTTCATTGGAAATTCTCCGAATAGAAGAAGCGGAAGAAATTGCTTAAAATACCATAAATGACCATTTATTTGAACAGCTCCTACTATAATCTTCAACAATTAGAGTTCTGGAACACGTAATACTGCTGTACTTAAGATGACATCAGGAAAGAAAAACTTCATAAATGTGATCAGGGCGGCGCGGTGGTGTAGTGGTTAGCACTGTCGCCTTGCACCTCCAGGGTCTGGGTTCGATTCCCCGGCCAGGCTCGATTCCCGTCTCTGTGTGCATGGAGGTTGCATGTTCTCCCCGTGCTTGGTGGGTTTCCTCCGGGTACTCCGGTTTCCTCCCACAGTCCAAAGATATGCATGTTAGGCTAATTGGCGTTCCTAATTTGAGTGTGTGTATGTGTGTGTGCCCTGCGATGGATTGGCACCCTGTCCAGGGTGTACCCCGCCTAGTGCCCGAAGTCTCCTGGGATAGGCTCCAGGTCCCCCGCGACCCTGAACACAGGATTAAACGGTATAGAAAATGAATGAATGAATAAATGTGATCAGTACATTCAGGTCGTCAGCTGACTTCATTTTATTGACACATAATTTTGCTCAGACTAGACCTGACCAACTAAAGCAACCTCAGATCATAACACTGCCTCACCAGGCTTGTACAATGGCCACTATACAGTATATATGATGGGTGCATTGCTTCATGAGCTTCCCTTCCTATCCTGACTCATAGACCACATGACATTTTTTCCGTTGCTCCAAAGCCCAATCTTTATGCTCTTCAACAATTTTACCCCCTATTTAGTCTCCCGTAGTGATCTTACAGCTGTTTAATGTTCTTCTCATAAACATACTGTAGCTCTGATTTCTACTATCAATTTTCTTATGATGTCACCTTCACAAAGCGTTTAAGTGATTTACGTTAATGATTATTTGTTTCCCATGAAGTTGACGTATCAGCAGTATCCTTGGAGGTTTTAATAATGTATTACAGTTCTTAACCTAATTCCAGTATATCTTCCTAGTTGTTTTCTTCGCTTGACACAGGTCATAGTTATTCGACCCTTCTGAAATGGCAGTGGCTAACTGATCTCTTTCCAAGCATTTCCAAACTCTCAGTTTGTCAGTCCAACAATACCTGATTTAGATATTATTTCACATTCGCCAGACATTCCCTATTGGTGATGAGGTCACAGAGAAGTTTCGTGCTGATGACTCTTCCATGCAGATCATGGTTATGCAAGCAAAGGCGGGCTGCACAATCATTGCGAGACTTTCAGGCTGTGGAGCGAAGTTCACCACAGCTATGGTAACAGATAAATAAAGGTGGTGCTATAATCACAGAGCGGAAATGAGCTCTATTTGTCTATTCCTGTTCATTTAGATGTTTCTGCAGACTCATTTCTCTTACTATTTTTTAATCTGATCGAGATAAAAGTGAATCCCAAGTGTGTACAGGTCCTGACTCTTATATGGGTGTTTACTTTGCTGTTCTAACCAGGTTTGGATTTTTTTGGTCCTGCAATTTGAACTAAATTATCATGCAAAACCATTAGGTCAGGGGTAGTTAAGGCATTGATGAAGGTTCCATGTTGAAATCCCATAACAGGCCCATGAAGGCCCTTAACGCTCAACTCAGATATATAATGAGATACTCCTGGATGAGGGCATCTGCCAAATGTCTAAATGTAAATCTTACGCTCATCCTATACAGGGTCGTGGGGATCTGGAGTTTTTTCAAGGAGACTCTGGGCACAAGGTGGGCTACACCCTGGAAAGGGTGCCAAGACGCACAAATACATACTGTACACTCACATGCTCATTCACACACTTTAGAGAAATTTGGGAATGGCAATTAGCATTAGTCTTCAAAACAGGACCATGAAGGTGCAAGGCGACAGTGCTACAGTAACTACTACCCCGCCATGCCACTACGCCAGTAAGTCTACAGTCTGTGTAGAGTACAGTATGTTAAACAGTGTATATCTGCCAAATACCAAAAATATAAATATAATGGAATTCTCTCTGTCTTGAGTCTAATTTCTTTAGCATTAAATTTACTACATCCACCGAATAAATAATTGAGTCAATAAATACTATGCTATTTTATTTTCCTTTAACATTTGACACCCCGTGAACAGCGCTGTAAATATGGAGAGCTCTCATATGCAGACGTCTTTCACAGTGAATAACAGACTGTGCCTGAAATGACGCACGGCATGCCATCAGATCCTTTTGGAATTTTTCCTCAGTACACTGACTGCACTGTCACTTCAGCCTACCAACAGATCTGTTTATAAATTTGGCAAGGACATTTGATGTACAGTATTAGGCAGAGATTATTTCCTTTGCTTGTATCAAACGGAGCAGAATGAGTCTCTGGGTGTGTGCAGCGATACAGTATAGCAGAGGCACGGATACGGATGGGAGATGATCCGAATGCAGCTGTGTCCGATAACGCAGCACATGCACGACATCCATCATTCGGTACAGTATCTTGCGCGGCCCGAAAGACAGATTCGTGCAAGAGACAGTATTTCTGACACGGAGGATTAACCCTATCAGAATGTTTAACATACAGTATCAGAATGAACACGCAGGCGGCTTTCTGAGAAAACAATCCAAATATCTGTATTGACCGTAAAGATGGCAATGTATCAGCAAATATTAAATGATCACAGATGCATATCCTCTTACATAGAAATGTTATACTTCATTATGAATAAGAGTGAAGGAAACGTAAACATAAGGTCGTAAAATGCCTAGACAAGGTGTGCCAGTTTTATTTTCTTGCTCTGCACCAAGGTGAGTCAAATCGAATCAGTTCTTTTTTTTTTTTTTTTTACATTGTTAGCAAATTTGCTGCATTAAAGAGAGGACACGGTGTCAGAGACGGGAGACTATTAATATTATTTTGCCTGCAAGTGGTGCAAAATGACTCTCTGGCTCTGCCCTTGACCAAGAACTCACACTTATTCTCCACCACACTGAGTTATCAAGGGGAGCTATAAGGGGATTTGGCATACAGTCAAAAACACTTTGTGCTTTACATAACAGCTTCTGCGTTCTGCTTCTCAGCACAGGAAATACAGCACACTCTGACACCATTCTACCACTTCCAGGTACAGCAGCTATATTTACACACACACTCAAACACACACACACACACACACACACCGCTCTACCTTTTTGTTTATCTACATATCTCTTCTATGAGAACTTTTGTTTCCTGTCTAGGTTGCCTTGCTCCTCCTACAACTTCTTTACATCACTTGGTTTTATTGTAGTTCAGCACAAGTTCATACGCCACCTTCTCCTCCTCCTCCTATGCCATGCTCAGGCTGGCGTCTGACTCAGAACACGAGCTCATGAAGATTGAGTTCATGTCCCCAATGAAAGTCCATCCCCTTCATCTCTGAGGTGGTAATAGAGCTCTATAAACACTTACCTCTTCTGCAGTATGTAAAGCATGCATGCCTGTACATGGGCAGATTGAGGCAGAGGTCCAGAAGAAGAGACTTTTAGGATATCCCAAGGTTAGGGGATCTGGCTTACTACTGTGCCCAGCTGCACAGACTCCCTGCACATGTACTGTAACATCTGGATAAATACGTTATGAACTGCGCTCATGTTCATGTGGAGCACGACACAATCAAAGACAAACCTCATAACAGGCCTACCAGGTACTACCAATACTACTATTACTAATAATAGGAGGAGTTTGCATGTTCTCTGTGTGCTTGGTGAGTTTCCGGTTTCTTCCCGCAGTACAGTAAGACAATTTCTGACCTCAAATTGTGTGTATGTGTGTTTGGGTTTGTGCCCTCCAAAGGATTGGCAAACTGTCCTGGTTATACCCCGCCTCGTGCCCAAAGTCTAATAATAATACTACTTATATAATGATAGATGAAAAGTGTGATTGGATAAGCGGTGTAATGGTTAGCATGGTTGCCTTGCACCTCCAGGGTCCAGGCTCGATTCCCACGTCCGGGTGCATGGAGTTTGCATGTTCTCCCCGTGCTTGTTGGGTTTCCTCCGGGTACTCCGGTTTCCTCCCACAGTCCAAAGACCTGCAGGTTAGGATAATTGCTGTTCTCAAATTGTCCATAATGTTTAAATAAGCGTGTGAGTGTGTGCCCTGTGATGGACTGACACTTTTTCCAGGGTATACCCCGACTTGTGCCCTAAGTTCCCTAGATTAAGCCCCTCGTGACCCTGTATCTGGGATTAAGCAGTATAGGAGATTAGTGATTGGCTGCTGTTGTGATGTGGCACATGACAAAATGGAAAATATATGAGTAATGAACTGTATAACATTATAGAGTATTTATCTACAATTATGATATAATATTAGAATTGAATTCAACTAGAATGTATTAAAATAAAAAGACACTGAGTGCATTAACATTGATTTACAGCTTTCTCTTTTTATAATGCCTCTTCAAAGTGAGTCTTATCACAAATTTTAGCATAAAAGACAACATAAAGGCAACATTTATAAATTTTATGAGAAGGGGAAAACCAGGAAAAAAAAAACCATTTTCAGTATGAATGTCATATTTCCTGGGCCTCAAATGCTCCTTGATAGATTTACTGGCCTTGTTAAGTCTTGGCTATTTTTGTGCAAAATACATCTGGCATTCCCCATGAGCTTATTTTTCCTGCCTGGCGGTTTTCCTGTGGTTCTGCGTGTCAATACTCGCTGAATGCCTTCCACTCCGCTCAGGCTCTTCATTAGAAAACATACTTTTACTTTTGCACAAGCCAAGCCATGATGGTGAAGTTGCACTTTTACTGGCATGGCTAAATCCGGCTGATAGGTGGCTTTTAATAACAGTCTGAGTATGGGATTTTGACGCGCTTGATGGTTTTTAAGTTGAAAAAAAAGTAGAAGAAGAAGAAGAAAAAAAAATGGGCCTGCTTTAAAAATCTTGATGGCAGCAGCTGTTCTGTATCATTTTTATCCACAAATAGTTACAGGCCCCTTGAGCTAAACAAAGCTCTTTGGAAAATTGTAGTGCAGTGTACTCGAGGAGCTAAAGTTGCCTCATTTTGTCCACGTCTAAAAGAATTAACACTGAATAAAGACAATTGGGAGATGAAATTATAGAGCGGAGAACGCAGCGCGGCTGATAAATAGCTGGTGCAGTATTGCACGAGCCAGCAGATTATGAGGAGAGCACAGCTGCCGAGTGTGGGCCTAATGCGAGCAGCTGGGCCGTCAGGCAAACACAATAGCGTGTCACAATCTGCAGCGTGCGTCTACAACAACTGCATTCTGTACCGGACAAATAGCTAACTAGCAAAAGGCCAACTCCATCGGGGCCTTCAGCAGATCTGCTTCACACGCTAAAGTTGACCTCGTTCCAGCCGGGGCTGTACAACACTGCGTCTTAATTTTATCCCGCCACAGATTTGATGAGTTCTGTAAGTAGTCATGATTGCATTGTATCCATAGTAATGCCATAAAATTCAGTTGCTTTTCATAAAATAAAAAAACATGCTGTGGTTGTTTTGAATGTTTTCCTCCAACTTTTTTTTTTTTCCCCGCTCTCCCTCCCACCAGCCTCCAAGAACATGCTGATACAATCATACCGCAGTTAATGAATGACTTCACTGGCTGAAATTATGCTGCTTTTGGACTTGCCTTTGCTGTCTGTTTGTCTCCAGAGGCAGTGTAGTGAGTAGTTTACAAGCTGCAGTCCTGCAAGGTGTAATGCCTGGTTTCTGTCTGTAGATGTCACTGCTACTCAATCTCTTGCCTAGTTTTTCTAGCTTTCAGCTTTTCACATTCAACAACAATAATAATAATAATAATAATAATAATAATTATTATTATTATTATTATTAATTATTATTAATTATTATTATTGTTGTTGTTGTATAAATAATTATATATTTTTTCTTTTCATTATTATATAGATTATTATTATTATTATTGTAATATTAATATTTGTATTAATATTATTATTATTAATATTATTATTAAATGTAATTGCTGCTTCAAGGTTAAGCTCTTTAGGTATGATCTCTCTACTATCCGAACTATATGTTGTCTTTATCCTTTTGCCCAACAGTGTGTAGTTGAGGGTGGATGGCAATCAGAAAAATTCCATACAAATACACAATAATCAAGTCAGTAATAGATTTACAGTATATGGATTATTAACGTGGGTTATTGGTGTAGTGGTTAGCACTGTCGCCTCACACCTCCAGGGTCTGTGTGCATGGAGTTTGCATGTTCCCCCCGTGCTTGGTGGGTTTCCTCCAGGTACTCCGGTTTCCTCCCACAGTCCAAAGACATGCATATTAGCCCAACTGGTGTTCTCAAGTTACCCGTAGTGTGTGAATGTGTGTGAGTGTCGACCGCGGTGGTCCTATCACGGTCGTAAAAATGGGAATACACGATCCCTAGTTGGACTACAGAGGTTCCTAGATGGATGGAAGGAATATGGATTATTAATGGGCCAGGGGTAGCTCAGGGGTTAAGGCATTGAACTACAGTACGGTTCGGAAGATCCCAGGTTCGAACCCCACAACCTCCAAGTTGCCACTGTTGGGCCCTTGAGCAAGGCCCTTAACCCTCATATGCTCAGATGTATAATGAGATAAAAATGTAAGTCACTCTGGATAAAAGCGTCTGCCAAATGCCTAAATGTAATGACACATTGATTATTGTGCATTTTTATGGGACTTGTTTGGATTGCCCTCCACAATCTATAGAGACTAAAGCCAAAAGTATTAAAACAACATATGGCATGTATTATAGCTCTCCCTGTGCACAAAACAGGTGATTTCACTACGTAGTTCTGTCCTATCTGGATAAAGATTTTGGCTTATTAACTGATAAAACTATTGAAAAACCGGCTATTATATTTAGGTCTGGATCATCTCATCATCTCAATAGATATCTTTTCGAACATATAGTAATTTTTTATAAATGATTAAAACACTGAATTTCACTTTTGTCTTACGACTTTTATTACTGTATGTGATCTAAAGTATGTTTATTCATTCATTCATCTTCTATACTGCTTTATCCTGTATTTAGGGTTGCGGGGACCTGGAGCCTATCCCAGGAGACTCTGGGCACGAGGCAGGGTACACCCTGGACCCTGCCAATCCATCGCAGAGCACACACACACAAACACTCATTCACACACTGTGGTCAATTTGGGAACGCCAATTAGCCTAACCTGCATGTCTTTGGACTGTGGGAGGAAACCGGAGTACCCGGAGGAAACCCACCAAGCACGGGGAGAACATGCAAACTCCATGCACACAGAGACGGGAATCGAGCCTGGCCGGGGAATCGAACCCAGACCCTGGAGGTGCAAGGCGACAGTGCTAACCACTACACCACCGCGCCGCCTAGTATGTTTACTAAAAATTTAAAATTTCCCCTAACTTCCGCCACAAAATTATATAGAATGTCTTTCTTTATATGCTGTAGTATTGTAATTTAGACTCAAGAAGCCCTGTTTTAGCATGAAAGTACAGCTGCATACAAACTGAACATATGGTTTGACAGGACAGTGGAAGAATTTGAGTGTCCTTGACATAGACCTGACCTCCACCCCACTAAACACCTTCGGGATGAACTAGAACTCTGACTACATGCCAGACCTTTTCCCTTGACCTCTAATACTGTTCTGGCTGAATAGATAAAAGTTTCCACAGTCTTTCCACATTAGGTTATTATAATAGTAATAGTAATGGGTGGGTTGAACAAGTATGCATGAACATGAGTCGTGAGGTGTCCACATACTTTTGACTATACAGTGTAGCTAATAAAGACTCTAATGTGTCTACATTGTAAAGTATCTTTTCTTGTAAAGTATTTCTCATCAAAGGAAAATGTGATACACTGATACGAGATCAATAGTTTGATGAGATATTACTGACGAAAAAAAAATAGGTAAAATATGACAAGGAAAAAAAAAGAGTGTGGAGGGAAAATGTGGTCATGGAGAGTCTAATAGACATACAAAGCAATGATGAAAATGTATCAGAGATATGGGTTCACCACAGTGACCTGGTTTCCCACGCAAACGAAAATGCAGCTCTTTTCTAATGCTCAAACTCTGCATGCTCACTCGAACACCCATTCTCCCTCGCTTTAATTCCTTCTTTGCAGAATTTAGTCAGCTTGTGTGCATGCGTAAGAGATATGGATAATGCAGTGGTGGAGAGGACAAGGACATTTCTTTCTTTTGCTGTTTTGCTTTTTATGTCTTATGGAACATTATGAAATACATTATTATTGTATTAAAAAAAATACAATTAAAGGAAAAAAATCCTCCCTGAATGACTTCCTTATTAATCTTTATAACTGACTTTTATCTTCTTAGAAATACATTAATAATTCATTTCATGTAATTGCGGCACGGTGGCTTAATGGTTAGCACTGCTGCCTTGTACCTCCAGGGTTCGATTCCCACCTTAGGTCTGTGTGCACTGAATTCGCATGTTCTTGCTTGATGGGTTTCCTCCGAGTAATCGGGTTTCCTTCCACAAGGAAGGTGTGAGTGAGTGTGTGTGCTCTGTGATGGACTGGCACCCCATCCAGGGTTGTACCCCATCTCAAACCCCGTATACAGGACATAAAGCCTTTTATGAATGACGTTCGACATCAAACCCTTGCTAATAGTACTGTACTGTAGCTCCAAATGGGAATTTATCTCTGAATAAAGAAACAGATGCAGCAACCCTTATTACGCCATTAGTGCTTTAGTCCATCCAGCTCCCTGACCTGCTCAGCTGTATACAGTACTTCACACCAGCACAATCACATCAGCGTTCCAAGTCTTATTGAACGTTAACTAGCTGAGGCATGCCTCAACCGCGTCGCACTTATTAACCAAATCAGTTCTCAGTTCTGAAGAAGTCAAATATGAGATATGATATTACCTGGAAACTATTTCGAACTGCACTTATTTGCGTAGGCAAATGAAACCACAGCTGGTTAGCGCTGATTAGCGTCTTGTTGACTGTTAGTTAGTGTGATTGGTGCTCGACAGTTTTAAGGCGGTTAGATATCATTTTAGATTTCATGATGCGTGCAAGTGTGAGTCAGTTGTAACAGTGCTATTTAGAGGCTCCACTTATTTGAAAAAATGGCTTCCTTCCTGGAAATTTTTTTTTTTTTTTTTGCGGTCTGTGCACGAGCTGTTATTAAAGTGATTGGCATATTTGTGTGTCATGTGGTGCCTATTTATGCCTCCATTTCAGAATAAGCGTTAGAGCAAAGAAAGTGCTTGCATCTGTCCCTAACCGTGGTGTAAATGGTACATTTTTATATACAGTACGTGCCCTGATATTAGGAAAATGGCACTATGAATGGTTTACTATGAATAGTTTAAAGATAATTGTAAATTCAATTAAAAGAGTTTTTTTACTACTCATATGATGAAATATATAAATAAACATTTGAGCTGACCCCACTCTCAGTCTCTTGGTGTTCCGAGTGAGATTTGTAATCTCACTGGTGTGTGTATGTGTGCTCGCTGGTTTCAGTTCCTTGACGCTCGGTACAGTTCTTGTATATGCTTGGCTAATCAGCTTTTGCCATCTAAGTCAATACACTATGTCCACATCTTACATAATCCTGACATGAACTCACACACATATAGACAAGCCTGTAATTAAGCTGTTGAACCCTCAAGTAGAATTAAGTCAACCACTAGAGGGTGCATCGAAAGCTACTGTAGGGAAACAGTTTTTATTTTTTTTCCCCCAGAAGTGTTTTGCATTTTAATAAAGTGTCTCTGTTTCAAGGTTGGCATGCTCTCGAAATGTTAAACGCATTACTAAGAGAGTTTTACACTCCAGCTGACTATATTCTCTGTAGCCTGGCGACATGCCGCTTTTTGAAAACGTGCTGCGTGTGACATTGCGAACCAGAAGTGCAGGGTGTGATCTTCTTAACAAGAAGCAATATACAGTACGGTTTTAATTAAGGGAAGAAGAAAATAACACTCAGTAAGACAAAGACAATATTTAACAACCTAATGTAAGAAATTTGGCAAAGTGTGAACACGTAATATCTTAATATCGGAGTAATTGGCTTAGGGCCTCCTAATGGAATAAGCACTTCATGAGCAATAATAAGGGCATTTACAATCAGCATGTTGTTTACCCAGTGTAGTGTACTTACAATGTCCCTGTAGCAAACAGCCAGAAGATTGAAATAAGAACAAGGAGAAGCATGTAACAAGGGAGACGCTATTAGCAGCACATTTAAAAGAGTTAGAACCTGAACAGCCAAGGTCTGAAGTCTACCCTCCAAAGTGCAGCTGGTTGTGACAATTTAACACTGAAAAGAGACACTTTAAGTGCTCCTGACAAACATTCTAATTATGGGGGCCTCGAAATTCCCAGCGCTCATTACAGTTATAATGAACATGGTAAACTAGAGCAGATGTGCTCTGGTACAGGATTCTTCCAGTGTGTGGGTGAATATTCTATAACACTAAGCCAAAGGTGACTTTCTCCTCCTGTAAACGCTTCTTTTTAAAAAAAAAAAAAAAAAAAAAAAAGAGTAAACAGACTCGTGTGCTTCTGTGCGTGGTATACACAGAGGCCCAGATTTACTTAAAGTCTGCATGTGTAAAAGCACATTAAAAAACACCTTGTGAGCCGATTTCTTCTGAGAAATGTTTTTCATTTGAGCAAAATAGCACGGGATGTCTGGATTTGCATGTTTACCTTAAGAAATGCCATTTGGGGCGTTTCTGACAAAACAATGATATACTGTGGTGTACATGCAAATAAACTAATAGATTAGTAGATTAAGGCTACATTTGTGCAGATTAGTATGCTCTAAAAACAGGTACACAGTCTGTCAAAAAAAAAAAAAATAAGTAAAAGGTTACGCACTAATATTTTGATCGACCGCCTTTGCCTTTAATTATGGTGTGCCTGTTCATGTGTGAAAATGACTCCTCATGCTCCCAGAATCCCAGAGTACTGGAATGTGCCCGTGCCATGATGAAAGAAAAACTCTATAGATGTAATAAACCCTGTCATTCTGTGCTGTTTGGACGTCAGCTGACTTACATATATTGCCACATAACGTTGTTGAGACTAGACCTGACCAACTGAAGCAAGCCCAGATCATAACACTTCCCCCAGTGGCTTGTACAGTGGCCACTATGCGTGATAGGTGCTTCTGTTCAAACCCTGATACGTCCATCGCTCTGAAATAGGGTCAATCTGGACACATCAGACCACTTTTCTATTGCTCAAAGAGCTCCAAGTCTTTTTTCCTAAATAGTCTCACTAACAAATGGTTTTCTTAAGGCTACACAGCTGTTTAGTCCCTAATTCTGTCATCTCTTGATGCATTAAGTGTGTGTGAAATTGAGTATTATGTTCATAAGTATTAAACATAGCTGTGATTTCTATGATTTATTATTTTTTATGATCTCTGATAGTGAATTTTTTTTCTATCCACATTTCTTCTACAAAGTTGAGGAGGATCCACCACTATCATTCCATGTGTTAATAATGTATCAGACAGTTCACCCAATTCCAGTCATTTTAGCAGTCAAAGAGTTCTTTGCTTGATGCAGGCCCTTCTGAAATATGACCCCTTTTTTAACGTAAGGCAGATTATTCTATTTGCATAAGATCTGAATTTATTACGTTTGTAGGATTTACTCATGTATCATATGAAAAGAACCCTTTTTTGCCTTGATGTATGTATGTACATATATATATAGCTGATTCAATATACACTATATATACTGTAATATACACCGTATATATATATATATATATATATATATATATATATACACACACACGGTGTATATTACAGTATATAATTAATATATATATATATATATATATATATATATATATATATATATATATATATATATATAATATAAACAATTTTTATGCCTTTTATCTGTTATACCGGCCAAGCAATTATGTTACTATTCAGTTTCAACTTTATTCTTCGGAGGCACTTCTGTGGGATCTTGCCGCATCCTTGAAGAACAAAAAGAAATATGCAAAACACTAATATACATATTATTTTCCAATTATACATTGTAACAATGCAACACGCCCACTTTCTGAGTGCACATTTCATCCCACTGCACATGCAAAATTAAAGAGTTATTTGGGGTCTTTTTAAATCTGGACCTGTTTATGAATTAAAGGCAAACGGGGCAAAGCAAAACAATCGTGTGTTGTTTTTCATGCGGTTTGAATGCAATTGGGCTTGAAAAGCCCACGAATTTCATTTGGGATGCAGAACATAATTTGATAAAGTGTAGACATCTTCAACTTATAAAATGGTTTATTTCTCATTAAAAATGTTACATAGCAACCTTGAGTGCTACTCCAAACAGCTGGAGTAAATACATTTCTTGAACTTTTAAGTTTAATTTTCCCTACTAATACAGAAAGAAACAAAAACCCTAAGAAGATTGTGTCACTTTCAAATTGTATCGGTACTTTTTCCAAAAAATCTTTGTGCAAAGAAATTGTAACCTTTTTTTTTTTTTTTTTTTTTTGAATGACAATCTTTTTTGGTGTTGCATGTTTTACACAGCTTTTACGAACTGATCACTGCCATAACACTTCTTTGCAGAATATTTTAAGCTAATTTGGACATCCTCTGCTGTACATCTTTCAGCAGGGACCTTTTGTGTGTGCTTCAGTAAGTGCTCCTAAAACTCCCCCACGCCACCCCCACATCCCCGATTGTAGCCTGGTATATCTCTGGTAAAACTCTTGAAAAGAATTGCTCTGAGTAAACTGTGATCACAAGTGTGTGTCTGCAAAATCAAAAGCATATTTTCTGACACCAAAGTAGTCCTGAAGCTACATCCCGTCTTGAGCAAAGTGATCCGATCCCATTTTAGAACTTGTGGTTCAGCGCAGTCAGAATTTACCGTAGCCAGTGAATATAATACAAAGTGTTTTCAGTTAGCTAAAGTTATGTACAAGCACCTCGGTCCTACATTTGACAAACACATTCCACTTCGCCCTGGCAAATGGGTGGGAACTTTGCTAAATGTGAGAAGAACTCAAGGGGATGCCAGCTGATGGGTGATCAGAAAAGTCGAGTGAAACCTAACTCACATTTTATTGTTGAAGTTTAAGGTTGTTGTTTTTTTTTTGTTTTTTTTCAAGGAAAGCTTAGTTAGTTTTATTTACATGTAGCTGTGTAATATAACCAACTGCAATGTTCAGCTCTCTTGTGGTTCTTGTTAAACGGAGCAATATTTAGATCTTAGTAGTTTACCCCTGCAGGCTTGACACACTATGCTACCACATGGATACATAAAAAATAAGATGCACAGTAAGGATTAATATGCAAACATACAATAGTTCACCAGGCAGCATTTCCTGTAAATTTTGTCATCAATAGTGTTTCACATCAGAGTTCTACAGATTGATTGGAATAGCATTACTGTGATTGCACTGATTTGTCACTTGTTTAGATCCACTGGACGCTCAGATCTTCAGCGAGAGTTCCTGCTCTTCCGTCGGAATATACCTTTGCCGAAGCAACATTATTGAAACCAGACAACTGATACCTGCAAACAGCGCTGTCAGAACAAGACACAATCAACTCAGCTGGCCCATCTTCAAAGAAATGTGCAAATCATAAACTTGAGTGGCAAAAAGGACAAATAACAGAAACACTGCTCCTAAAATATAAGCATCTAATCCCGCTAGCTGTGTAGTCGATGGCATAGCCATGCTTAATGGGAATAGGGCCCATTTGAATTTGAGTCAGGAGTGTGAGAAAAGCCACTCCAGCTAGCGGAATGTCTGGGTCTTTCTAAGAAAGTTTGGTGCTAGGATGAACTGAGGAGAGCTGTGGGGGACTGAAAGCAGGCTGGGGATTGAGGGCTGTCATGGGGTAAAGGCCATGATGAAGAATGTCTCCATATGAAGTCCCCATTGGATGCCTGTACAGGTGGGCTGGATTGGCCGCCTGGGCCAAGAACTGTCTCTGCATCATTATGGAATGGATGGCGAACTGGGGCATGAGTGGCGAAATGACAGCCTGGTTCTTCAAGTACTGCAGGGGATGTGAATAACCAGGGGGGGCATGAGGGCCCAGGCTGTCACACATTTCCTGAACCTGAGATACAAATGCCCCAGGATACAGTCCTGGGAAAATGGAGGAGTGCATTGGGAACTTGTGTCCCTCGGCAGCGTAGCTGTTGATATGCGGCGCGTGTGCCGGCTCAGCCGGCTTCATGGATTCATTGTCAGGCTCTGGGGTCCGTACTTTCACTGAGACATCTCTAGGCGTGGAGCAGTGCAAGGGGGTCACAGCCCGTATCTTTTTCTCTGTGTGTCCGTTCTCCAACTCCTCTAGATTCCGTTTAAGTGGCCGTGCCGCACCAACATTTTGCGGGCTACTTTTGCTGCTTAGGATAGGCCGAGCCAGTTCATCTATCTTGAAGCTGACCGTCTCTTCCCCTCGGCCACTGTGTGCTTTAAGCTGGGGTTCAACCACCTTTTTTGGAGTAGACACAGTCATTGGAGGAACACGACAAGCTCTGGGGTGATAGTCCAAGTTTGAACTTTGACTGCTACTCGCCTGAAAAAGCGGAGTGTTTTTAATGTCCTGCTGCATCATGGAATGTGACAGGTTGCACAAAGATGAGGTGGAGTGGGGCAGTTTGTGTGAAGAGGGTTTTGGGAGGCTCAGATCTGTTGGTTGCTCCTCTGTCACCTTTTCACCAAGAGGGCTTTGAGGGAAACCATGTGCAGTTTCACAGTCCCGTGGGTAAACCTCTCTGTTTAGGTACTTGCTTAGCTGTTCCTTGCTTAGATGGTGCTCTGTTTGCCGGTAGAGACTGTGCAGGTGTGGTGAGGAGCAGAAATCACCCAGGAAAGGCACCTGCCCATGGCGAGGTACCTCACTGGATTTCTCCCCAGAGTGAAGAGTGTTTCTCATAATAAAGGGCTCTCCCGATGGGCTAGGCTGTTGCTGGTGTAGAGGCTGATGCTGGGATTGATCAGAAGGGTATATTTCCCTCTCACCACACACCTCTCTATGTGAGGTTTCAACAGCAGGTCTTCTGTCCTCACTGCTGCGAGGCTTGAAACTCTGAGCATGCTGGATGACAGACGGGCGCTTAACAACAACACTTGCCTCAGTGGTAGAGGTAGGGACCTTGGTGGCTGTTTGCTCACAAGTGGTTTCTTCTGGACTACTGCTTGATGTCTTTTTGTTGACTAATGGGGGAGGTGGACCATAGGGGTAACTGTTGGCCAAGCCAGTGCCACTTACTTGCGACAGCATCTTCTTCTTAGCTAGGGGGGACATTATACCAGGGTTGCCCCTAGGATACAAGAGGGGATTGTAGCAGAAGTTCTCCTCCTTGGCGGGGAGTTCAGCCCTCTCTGTTGGTATCTCTGGTACTGAGAGAGGGTGCAAAGGTCTTTGCTTTAAATTAGGTAGCACCATTCCTACATGGTTTTGGCTGTCTTTTATACCAGTCTGTTCTGTCTTTCCCAGGTTGTATGGAGGTGCCTTGTATTCTGTTGTTCCATGCTGCCATTGGTCCTGTGTGTAACAGTTGGGAATGGGGTGAGAGTGCCGTAGTGGCATAGATGCAGCAATGGGAAACACCTCAGAGTCCTCAGATTTGAGAGGCATGCTATCCTGTGGAAGTGATGCATGTTTGATTGCTTCATGTGGAGCACCATCCCAGGATTTCTTGAGGACTGGCTTCTTCTCCTCCTCCTCCTCCTCCTCCTCCTCCTCATTAAGAATCAACTGCACATCCCCATCCTCCGTGGTGGGACTTGCTGCCTCGCCATCTATCTCCGCTGGAACCTGGGACTGCTGTGCCTCTTGCTTCACCAGCACTTCTTCCTGAAGCTGCTCCTTGTCCTTTAGGTCCTCCGCACACTATAAACAAAAATAAGGATGGAAACAAAGACAGTTAATCACTAATCTGGGTATTACAGTAATACATGCTCTTGCTAAACAGTGTGCTTATTACAAATTCCACTATTAAAACTCTAACAATGGATATACAGGAAAAAACTGTGCTGTGAGTTCAGCACATTTTGCTTTTGTTTGCAGTACCACTAATAACACAGGAAGTTACAAATGGACAGCATCAAGTCCCTTGCAATAACATACTGTAGGTTGTATGAATTATTGAACGCTAGTCTAATATAAGCTACAAAAGGACCTAGGGCTTAATAACATTGATCGTGATATACTCAGCCCTGGAGGATTCCCCTTCAAAAGGGAAATTTGTGAAATGAAAAAGCAATCAACCACAAAAGGGGTTCACAAGCCCTGTTGGACAAATCAATCAAAACATTCCTTTATTATTTTGGGACAGAAAATAAGGAACTTATGTGACATCACAGATCTGCTACTGACTTGCAGATCCTGTTCCCCAGGCTAAAATTTCTAAAGGAGGACGAACATGCTGAAACACAAACCCCACCCACCCTCTGAGTCCCTTCCAGCGTCAGTGGGAAAAAGACATAAATGCTTGACCTTAGTCAGGTGAAATGCTGGCTCAAATCATCCATCTGTTCGCCTCACACACCCTTGTTAAAATGGAAGAATGTTGTGATGTAAAAAATGAAACCAAGACAAATGATGGCTTTGTCTTTTCCACCTAATTGTGATATAGCAACTAAATTGCTCAGAGAAATGCTTTAGAGGAATAGAGAGAGAGAAAAAAAAACCTTTGCAATAATATTCTTGCATAAGTATGTACACCCTTTAACAAATACTTGGTTGAAGGATCCTTTGCTTGCAATTCAGCACTCAGCTTTTTTTTTGGGGTGGGGGGGGGGTAAGAGTTTACCATTCTGTACTCTAGAGAATGCTGTGTGTGTGAAAATCCCAAAAGTACTCAATCCAAAACAACAACGCCACGTTAAAAGTCACTGGGATCAGATATTTTCCCCCCCTGACTTTGATGTTTGATTTTGCTCTGCGGCCACACGATTGGACAATTGCCTAAATGTGCAGGTGTACGGCTGAACCTAATACAGTAGTTGGTGAATGTACTGAGCATTGTAATGCTGAGGAAGCGTGACCTGCAGGATCATTGAGTCTCTTGCCCTGGGGGCTATGTTCTGACATGCACTTAATACAATGTCAAATGGGGGTCTTAGAGGCTAGTGACTAACAGCCAAGATTACACAATCCTAATGGGGTGTGACTGCCTTTTGGCAGGGTCCGTTTCAACCAAAAGCTCTGATTGTCTTTGTGATGGAGAGGAAGTACTGAATTAACAGAAAATGTTCTGTTCCCTAGCAAGGCTACACTCGATGCTGCGTGAAAACGCTATGGGAACCAGTTTGTCGCGTTGCCGGTCGTTGAAGCATGCTGTGAAAACACGCCAAAGTTTTTGGCTATATATAACCTCGACAGGTGACGTCATCTGATTAGATGTAGGTGGAGGTTATAAAAACAGGTGAGCCGGCAACGACCTCAGATCATTTGTCTTCAGCCTTGTTGTGAAGCGTGCTTGTGATAAACCAGCAAAATAGGAAGGTGTTTAACTCACCGATTTGACGAGTTTAAATCCCTCCGTGTGTGATAATCCATATCGGAGTGCGATCTCTACACTGCTTCGACTAGTGCTGCGCGCGCCGCGCATTCCGTGAGAAGCTGCGAGCCGCCGCGCGTTCCTGGCTTAAAACTCGTGCATCTGACAGAGCTGCGGCAGACGGAGGTAAGAAAACTCCTTTCTTCCGCGCTGTCATCACGAGGATTCCTCTCTTTTTTACCGGAGATGAAAATAGCCTTAAGCACTAAAACAAGCAGTAGACGGCAGCTTCTGTCGGGTGGCCGGGGGGCGGAGCCTCAATGACGCGCTCTCTCCCCCCCCACCCCCTCTCAGCTCTCTTCATATGAGTTAACCCTTTCATGGAGTAGGCTGTATTCATGCTGTGTTTTTCATGCCATCGACTTATTTGTTTATTTAAATATAGTCGATATGGAAACGCGGCATTGTATGATGACGCCCAGATAGCAGAGACGCTTCACAGGCTATCTCTCTCCTGGGACATCATCCTCCCTGGTAAGCTTATACTTCCTTTCTAGCTGTGTAGACTTTTATCTGCCCTAGAGGGAAAAGCTTTCAGGCAGTGGGTCAGCTTGGTGCTGCACTGCACACAGGAGGTCAGACTGATTTAAAAAATATATATATATATATATACATATGCGTGTATAAAATAAATGGGGGTGGCCCCCCCAATAGGGAAAGGCACCCAGAATTCCTTTTTAACGAATATGTGTTCTCCCTGGCACCCCCAGGAGGTCGGTGTTTTGCTCCGCCACCACTGGTGTTCGGGCAACACCAGTCTCCAATAGGCTGTTAGTTCTTCGGTTTTTCCTGCCATGCTTCAGGATGCCGAACATCTAACATCCCCCCCCCGTTTAACCAAGCTGCCGAAACTTTTGCCCTTTTAGGAGAAACTGGCAGCGTGGAAGCTACTGCCAAGTATATCTCCTTGGGTACTAAGCACTGGAGAGAGGAACTACAGGATTCAGTTCTCACTTCACCTTCTGTGTTTTCAATGGCGTGGCCTCCACTTCCATGAAACCAGAAAGTGCGCATCTGCTGACAGGCTGCCGGGGAAGGGGGCCATGGAACATGTTCCCCCACCAGACAGTGAGTCAGGCTACTACAGTCGGTATTCTTGGTTCCCAAGAGGAACGGGGGCTGCGTCCAATATTTCAGATTCTGCGGGCTCTCCCGCTACCTGAAAATCAATGAATACAGTTCAGTTCTTGACTGTAAAGGTGATTGCTCTCAACCCTACCAAGCGATTGTTTCTGACAATCGATTTAAGGACGCTTACTTTCATACAGAAACATTGCCACAACACAGGGAGATCCTGAGGTTCGCTTTCGGGGGCGAAGCTTACCAGTATCGGGTCCTTCCATTGGTCTAGCTCACCCGCACACACACAAAATGCACGGATTTAGCCCTGGCTCTTACGGGAGTCCCAGGGCATCCGGTGGCTAGTGCTTCGACATCAGCATGTCGTCCTAGCTCATCTCTGTCCTCAGGACTGGGACCCAACGCCACGAAAGCGTGCTCTTTCCTGTGCAGAGGACAACACATTGGGTGCTATATGGGATTCCGTCGTAAGCGGGCACAGCTGTCTCCCGCTCGTATCGAACCCATTCTCAACACCCTCAAGGAGAACAAGCTAGACCAGAAAGTGACCATCACTTTCAGACATCCTAGCTCTCATGGCAGCTGTATCCACGGTGACACCTTTGGACCTTCTGCACATGAGAGCATTCTAAGTTGTGGCTAAGAACCAGGGGATATCACTAGGGCCAATCCCCAATATGGGTTACGCGCCAGGTGCTTCGTACCCTTTCTACGTGGTTCAGACCCCGGTCTCTACTCTGGGTCCCACTCTAAGTTCATCTTGTCGTCGCTGAGGCTAACGACAGATGCTTCCCTCATAGGCTGGGGTGCGGTCTCTGATGACTGTCCAGCCCAAGGGCGCTGGAGAGGCTATCTTCTCGCATGGCACAGCAATTGCCTCGAAATGATGGCTCTATTTCTGGCCCTAAAGCACTTCCTCCAGCAGTTGAGAGGCTGCCATGTCCTAGTGCGGGGGACAACACTATGGCAGTCTCATATATTATCGCCAGGGCGGACTGTGCTCGCGCCGCTAACAGCTAGCGCACCAGGTTCCTGTCCCTCAGAGCGATTTACATTCCAGCATGGATGCGGGAGCAGTAGTACTGTCCAGTCTATCTCTGACACACGGGGAATGGTAACCCCACTCCGAAGTAGTCAGGGAGAGATGTTCATGTAGCAAGGCGGACCTCTTGCCTTCTAAGATATGCTTCGCCTTTTTACTGCTCTTCAGATTTACGTCCACCGCATCAGCTAGTGGCGTAGGTCAGAGCAGCTTCTACATGTTTTGGATGAGAGATGCTATTGCCCTCTCCTATGAGGCGTGTGGGTTCACTTCGCCTCTGGGAATCAGGGCTCTTTCAACCCTGGGGATTGCCTCATCTATTGCATTAGCAAGAGGAATTCCCCTGCAGCAAGTATATGCTAAGCAGGTAAACCCAGTCCACTGCCGAATTGTTTCAGTGCTGGAGTTTCCCTCCTCGGGTCTGTGCCCTAGTACTCTCAGGACGTACGTGACTGCATCCTCTCTCAACTATCTTCAGAAAGCTCCATAAACCCAACAGGCACCCTATTGCTCTTGAAGCCTTCTGTCCTCCGCGCTTACAGCTTCGGAGCAGGAGAGACTTCACTTGTAGCGTCCAGCTTGTGCTCTTCAGATCTACGTCCACCGCATCAGCTAGTGGCGTAGGTCAGAGCAGTTTCTACATGTGCTGGATGAGACATGCTATTGCCCTCTCCTATGAGGCGCGTGGCCTCACTTCGCCTCTAGGAATCAGGGCTCTTTCAGCCAAAGGGATTGCCTCATCTATTGCACTAGCAAGAGGTATTCCCCTGCAGCAAGTGTCTGCTAAGCAGGTAAACCCAGTCCACTGCCGAATTGTTTCAGTGCTGGAGTTTCCGTCCTCGGGCCTATGCCCTAGCACTTTCAGGACGTGCGTAACTGCATCCTCTTTCAACTATCTTCCAAAAGCTAAACTATAAACCCAACAGGCACCCTATTGTTTTTGAAGCCTTCTGTCCTCCGCGCTTACAGCTTCGGAGCAGGAGAGACTTCACTTGCTGTGTCCAGCTTGTGCTCTTCAGATCTACGTCCACCGCATCAGCTAGTGGCGTAGGTCAGAGCAACTTCTTCATGCTCTGGATGAGAGATGCTATTGCCCTCTCCTATGAGGCGCGTGGGCTCACTTCGCCTCTAGGAATCAGGGCTCATTCAACCAGGGGATCGCCTCAGCTATTGGATTAGCAAGAGGTATTCCCCTGCAACAAGTGTGTGCCAAGCAGGTAGACCCAGTCCACTGCCAAAATGTTTCAGTGCTGGAGCTTCTGCAGTAAAAGCTTGTCCTTGGGCTTGTGCCCTAGTACCCTCAGGATTTTCTTAGCTGCATTGTTGAAGCCTTCTGTCCTCCGCCTTTTACAGCTTCGGAGCAGGAGAAACTTCACTTACTATCCAGTATGTGCTTTTCAGATTCACGTCCACCGCATCAGCTAGTGGCGTGAGTCAGAGCGCCACTATACTGGGTGGGAGACGCATATTGCCCTCTCCTATGAGGCGCGTGGGTTCACTTCGCCTCTGGGAAGCAGGGCCCACCCAACCAGGGTATCATCCCAGTCTCACCAGCAGGAGGTATCCCCTGCAGTAATTGTGTGGCGCGAAGGGTTGGTTCCTCCCCGCACACATTTCTTACATTTATAAATCTGGATGTTCATGCTACTCCGGGCTCACTGCCCCCGAGTTAGCTGCCCAGGCATAGCTCTGAGACCTTCTTGGCTTTGTGCGCACACGCTACACAACCTTGGGGTCCAGACACCTGTAGTGCGGCGGCGTTGGTATTCTCGTTCCCATAGCGTTTTCACGCAGCATCGAGTGTAGCCTTGCTAGGGAACGTCTCGGGTTACATTTCTGTAACCCTGTTCCCTGAAAGGCGGGAACGAGATGCTGCGTCGCAATGCCGCACTACCACGTGACCGGACGGCTGTTCAGACAAATTAATCTGAGGTCGTTGCCGGCTCACCTGTTTTTATAACCTCCACCTACATCTAATCAGATGACGTCACCTGTCGAGGTTATATATAGCCAAAAACTTTGGCGTGTTTTCACAGCATGCTTCAACGACCGGCAACGCGACAAACTGGTTCCCATAGCGTTTTCACGCAGCATCTCGTTCCCGCCTTTCAGGGAACAGGGTTACAGAAATGTAACCCGAGACGATTCTTAGCAAAGCAGAACCGCCATATTTGTATTCAAATAGCATTTCGGCCAAGAGACAAATCCCAGCATCTGCCTCTGCGAATTTCTGTTCCATATTTTAGATGTGTGGCTTGGTTTGAAATATTAAAAGTTTTCTTTTTTTCCCTTCTTTCTCCAGCCTTTCTAAGCTGGCTCTGCCTCAAACACGGAATTCCATTTCATCTTCTCCCTCGTACAATGCACAATCAATTATCTGGAGAGGGCTTTTAAATTACACAACATTCCAGACAGATGAGCTAGGCATGCCACTGGAAAAGCAGTCAGCCCCTACAACAGCTCTCTTTGTTTCCACACCACAGCCGATTACTCATTTCATGCACAGCAGAAATGAATATGTGCCGTGTAGCAGCTCTGAAATGTGTCGAAATATGACACTTCAGGAGAGAAATTCAAACAGCTCTTTCATCCCGCTCTGTAATCATTTTGTTATCCGTGTGAAAATAGCAACACAATTTGTATTCCCCTTACAGAGTGTCTCTCACTCCCACATTTTTTTTTCATTTTTTTTTTTTTTCAAATATTTTTTTGTTACTTGCCAGGCATTTGCAAATCACCATGGATTTATTGGCTTTTCAGGGATAATATAAGCCTGCAGTTTATATAAGAACTCGAATATGGCATCGATTCACTTGGCAACTTGTGGCCAATCAGATCGGCTAGAAGCAATTTGCAGCCTAGCCTTCCCTTTAGTGTTGTTCTCAGCACAATAGGGCTCGTCAATAACGGCATTATGGACATGATCTTTTCTCCATCACTTGATTTGTGAGGCTGAGACCGGGTGGGAAAGAAAGCTTGGTTTTCTCCAGTCCAGCACACGTTCACACAGAGAATATAACTGAATCAGGGAAAGCAAAAAAAACAAAACAAAAAAAAGAAGGAAATAAAAAATTGGTCTGGAGTCAGTGAGGCAGGGAAATACAGTACCATTTTGATTTACCATGCTGTAGCACAGTACTCGCTGCCTCCAATTCAGCTTAAATAATGATGTTAAAACCAGATGCTCCTGACAGGGCCGTTCTTACTGCCGTTTGTAAATGCGCAATTATTTGTTAAAGAGACAAAGGGCGGACAGCCAGAAGTGCCTGGTCATGTTTTCCTTCATTTCTCCTGCCATGCTGGGTAAAGAAAAGTCTTGCCTTCAAGAAGCCCTGGGTTAAATGAAAGAATTGGAGACTGACCAGATCGGGGGCTTTAGCCGACACGTCCTTTTCATTCCAGGTCTTTGGATTCTGTTCGTCTTTGTGGCGTTTTGTGGATGGCACCTTTGACTTGGTGCCCCCCTCCTGGGTGCTGGCCTCTTGCTTTCGGGGTTTGATGGGGGGTAGTGGCTTGTCTTCCTCTCCTTTTGTATATCTCTCATAGGGCAAGATTAGCCTGTAGAAAGAGAAAGTGGAAGAGATCAGCACTCCAGTCTAAATAGCCCACTGCCTGCTTTACATTCCTTCCTTGTCCCTCTCTTCTACTACATTAAACAGCCCAATCTTCCTGCAGCGGTAACCACGTTTGATGGATTCTTCCTCAGTCATAACTTTTAGATCCCGATTTATTAGTGTCTTAAATAACTTGTGCTAATTTGCATGTGCACTGAGATAAATAGTGTGTGCAGAATGTGGGAGATTTACAAAGAATGATTGCGTTAATTATATCACGTACAAAGCGGTGGTAAAAACAATATGTAAATTAGGGTTTTGCATGCGACTTTTTGTTCTTAATACCTGCGACGTATGTTTCTCGGAAGTGTCAAACTGGGAGCAACCCTGTACACATAAGCATAATGGCACTGTCGAGCCTAAGCTTCACAAACAAGTTCACCCACAGAACAAAATCATTTTGTCTCACACTTGCAGAAATAGAATTCTCTTCAGCTCTTCAGTGGTTTTTTCCTCATGTGCATTTACAGTAGCTAATAACACGCGACCCTTCTTTTGCACACAGGTTGCATATGATGATATGTAATTAGAGCATGCAGAGATGCTGTTGGTTGTTGTGTGCTACAGTACCTGAGCTGTTTTAGTTACTTTGAACGAAGCGTTCCGACCAAATGGGAGATTAAACACACAATTCTAACTTAAAGCTTTTTGGTTGTACAGTAGGTGATGTTACGTGGCCTGATTTATCCGGGTAACCCCAAACAGAGACGATATAATGCTGCTGCACAACTTATTCCTCTTTGTCTGAACATAAATGTTTCCAATATCAGATGTCACTTCTTCATTTGTGTATTTATGTACAGTATGGGTACGTTGTAATGTAATGTGTCACTCTGCTCATGTGGCTTGAAGTGTTTTAATAATTCGGTTCAGGGTATTTAATGAAAGCAGTCAGAAACATGCACCATTACAAATATCCATCTTGACTCTCCATGATTAAAATGCATTTTGCATGTCATCTACTTGGAATGTCAAACAAGAGCCAACAGAACCAAAGCTGCACTGAATAAATGAACGCTCTCGGTCTTAATTATTTTGAATCTTTTCTTTCCCCCTGTCTTCTGTGATCCCTCTCCCATTCCCTTTATCTCTTATTTCTTTTTGCTCTTTAATAAAATCTGCATGGCATCTCATGAGGAATTTCGTTTCCGCTATTTTGCTCAGCCGGGTGTTTACTCAACAGCGGGCCATCCAGGCCTCTCGGAGCTGGAGCAGGGCCATACTGAGCATGCTCAGGCAGGGTCTGTATAGGAGAGGCATGCAGAAGGACTATGCTGGCTGGGGGTTTGGCTGCTGGCCAGCGGCAGAGCTAAGCAGGAGCCCAGAGGGAACATTAATCTTCAGATCCCATTACCAAAAGAGTTTAAACATGTTACAGCTGCTAAAACTGGAAAACGGCTCGCTCCACGTGGTCAAATCAAAATAGCGAGCAGCTGCCAAATACCTGATTCCCACTGTAATGTTTCAGTTCATGTTTATATAATAAGGGTATAATAATGCGCACAATGACTTATCTTGTTTGCAGCTAATCCTCTGAAATCTTCCATACCCCCTCCCATGCCCTCAGCTCCCTGTGTGCACTCCCCAAGCCACCAGCAGGTCTTATGATGGCCCGTTTTAGTTAGTGTAAAAAAAAAAAAAACGGCTAAAATTAGGTCTGTGTTGACCTTATATTCCTCGGTTTTAAGGGTCCGGGGAATAATTGGTATCAGATGTCACTGCTTCGTTTGTGTATTTATATATGGGTACTTTTTAATGTTTGATTGTTGAGATAAGAATGAAAAAGCCCCTGCTGTGAAGTCAGTGAACAAATTCCGAATAAATTTCCTCACCCCCCGATCATCCATTTGGCCATATATGGCTGTTCTATGATACAGTCCCCTTGCTTTATCATGTTACCGAAAATAAATAAGAACAAAGACCTTTCGCTTATAAGTTAGGTCACGGCCTGTTTCCCTTAGAGAAAGAAAAATGTTTTTAAGACGTTGACATGATTCGATCTTTGAATTCTTCCTGTTTTTCACTAAGCCTTCATTGGCAGCTAGACAGCTACATTTGATACAGGTAGTAACTCGTATCGTGCCAAGAACAGGAAATCTGCTATTAAACCTTCCTTTATAAGAATGAGGGAGTGAGGGAAGAAAAGTCAAGGAGGAAAAGAAAAGAACACACAAGGCAGTAAAATATATTCACAATATAATAGAAGTAGAAATGCAAATCAAATCAAATTTTAGACTACGTATATACTGTACACACTGTATACAGTGTATATATATATATATATATATATATATATATATATATATATATATATATATATATATATATATTCTTCTTTAAAAAAACTCCTTTCTGTCACAAAGCAGCTGCAGGAATCCATTTCATTAAGAAATAATGGTCTTGATGTGAATTTCCTTCAGAGCCATAAAAATCTCATAAAAGCAAAAGTATTTTGTTTACTTTTTTAAAAAACAGCCTGAGCAACAGGTCTTCCTTCTCGTTCTCCTCCTCATGCTTTCAACAGCCTGCACCATACCCAGCGTGACTGATTACATCTCCGAGCATGAGCTTAACCTAATGGTGATGCCAGGGCCCGCTAGCAGTGTTTGGACAGAGGAAGACATGCTGAGTGAGCCTTTTACATCAGCCCACGCTTGTCAGTCCATTACAATCGGGCTGCTACTTCAATAAAAGCCCTCTGATGCCGCAGAACCCCTTTCTGTATCGAAATAGCCCATTGAGATTTCCGTTATTTTCCTCTTCCTCTTACCTCTAATCAGACTTCTCCACTAGAAATGAGCATGACAGCTGAAGAATTCTTAGTATAGTACAGGGGCATGGCTTTAATAAAAATGATAACAGAAGATGAAGGTCGGCTGCAGCCGAGAAACCATCTGTAATCATGCTGTGCCGAGTTATTTCAGGTCCTTCAATTTGGACACTCCGTCTGGCCAGGTTCATCTTTGGGCCAGATAAACGTGCAGCATTGCTTCAGGCCAGACTCAGGTGTTCCTACAACCTGGGCCAAGCGGCCACTCCTGTGCTGTAATGCTTATTTAAGCAAGACCGCCTTTCGAATTTGCGCCAGCTTATCTGGGTCCCTCGATCATGTCCTTTCCGGAAAAAAAAAAAAAGACTCGGGTCTAAGAGGCGAAGGACAGAAATGTTTTGGCTTGGATACTGACTTAGTGCTGATTAAGCAGTGCTTTAATAAGGTCAGCCTGAGCAAAGCCTGAGCAAAGCCTTGCAGTCTGTGGTCACTAATGATCATCGGGCAGCAACGGTGCCGCAGACGCGCCCATTCATATAAATAATTAGCTCCAGCACTTATACAGTAAACATTTCATCTGAACCTACATTGCCGTATCTCATGTACTATTCTATAATCAATGCAATATCATAACAGAAAATTCATGCTGTCAAGAATAGGAACTATTTATTAGGCGCTGAAAGTGTTTACAAGGGTAAATAAATCAGCTTGGCCAGAAGAGCAATGTCGAGTCTATGTATGAATACATCTTATTAGACAAGCAAATCGGGTACACGCACATATTATTAAAGCAAATAAATATATTCATGGCCTTGGAATGATTAGTTTGACTACGTGAATTTCTCCAAATTGAATTAATTCTGCAAAGCGAATGATTTGTACAAAACAGTTCTCCGTCATTAATTCAACATGTAATTACTTTAGGAATCGTGGCGAGAATAAAGGCCTCTTCATAACACTGGCAGACGAGGGCATTGCCACAGAGATGGCAGAAAACCACGAACAAGTGTGTATGTGTGTGTGTGTGTGTGTGTGTGTGTGTGTGTGCCCATTTCCACTGGGAGTGCTGCCGAGTGAGTAATAAGATTCTGTTGCAGCATATCTCCTGGTGGCCTCTAATCTGGCCTCTTACATAACTCTCATTTCCACAGCAAGCAATCCAGACTCTTTTCGAAATAATCACACTTAAGGAACACAATAATTACACAAAGTGGCACATTTACCCTCACTGTCTCGGCTGCTGTTTACAGCCCCTACTTTCTCGTCCCTGAGCTGAGACGTCCCCAAAAGCCTCCCAAGGCTTCTCGGAAACAAGGGGGCCATTGAGAAAGCGCCAGTATGAGCACATGCATGTTCAGTATGACTTTAGACTTTCAGTTCTATTCGAGAAACTCATTTGTTTCAATTTTTTGCCAGCTCTTTTATTCAGACCACACAAAACTCGTTTACTGTAGAAAAAAAAAATGCAGTATGAAGAATGAACAGTTTGTTCATTCATTTAATTGGTAATTGTTCGCTTGGTCTATTTATTTCTAATTTCTCCTCCATGGGGAAAAAAATCCATCCAACCTGATTTGTAACTGTATTTCATGCTCACCTTCTCAATCGCTGCTAATACCATCTATAAGCGAAGCACAATAAAGACTTTTCTAGCGACTTTGATGTCGCCGCTAGTGAATAAATCTGTAGTATGGACTGGAAATACTGAAATCCGCCCTGGTCTCTACGTCAGGGCTGCATGATTTGATCAAATTATTACATTGAAATTATTTGGGCATGTATTGCGATTGTATTAAATGTACAATTTAATATTTAAACATACTCGCCTAGCTTAACAGCAAATAAAGACACAAATGATCTCATTTAGGCGGCGCGGTGGTGTAGTGGTTAGCACTGTCGCCTTGCACCTCCAGGGTCTGGGTTCGATTCCCGGCCAGGCTCGATTCCCGTCTCTGTGTGCATGGAGTTTGCATGTTCTCCCCGTGCTTGGTGGGTTTCCTCCGGGTACTCCGGTTTCCTCCCACAGTGCAAAGACATGCAGGTTAGGCTAATTGGCGTTCCTAAATTGCCCGTAGTGTGTGATTGGGTGTATGAGTGTGTGTAAGTGTGTGTGTGCCCTGCGATGGATTGGCACCCTGTCCAGGGTGTACCCCGCCTAGTGCCCGAAGTCTCCTGGGATAGGCTCCAGGTCCCCCGCAACCCTGAACACAGGATTAAGCGGTATAGAAAATGAATGAATTAATGATCTCATTTAAGGGGATTTGCCAATATTTATTTATTAACTCAAAAAAAAACAGGAATACTTAAATCATTAACAAAATTCCAGACTTTGCGTAAATTACTTGTGATAAATTGCAGCATTTTGTGGTTAAATAATTGCGCGGGTCCATATTGAGAATTAGATTTTTATGCAATCAATTGTGCAATACTCTTTTAACTCTTTTACCAGTTTGTGTATTATTGCTTAAGACTATTAGTGGAGCCATTGGTCATCAAGTTAAAAAAAAAAAAAGCTATTTGTTCTATTGATTTGTTTACAGCAAATAAGGAGGAATGAAGAACCTGAGCCTTTTTTTTTATATATTTTTCCCAGCTAGCTCATTTATTCCATCTGATCCTGCATACAGTATGAAGGTTGTATAACTGTATAACAAGACGCCACTAATAATGAATAAAACAATATGACCATCAACTGATGTGTGTCAAAGACGATGCACGTCAACTGAAAAAAAAAAAGTAGCCAGCTGTAGCTGTAGAAAAACATGAATCAGACTGAAATCATATAGACTGTGCTTAGTTCAGTGTGATTCACAAATCAGGCAACAGTACTTATTAATAAGCGTGGGTACTTAGACGGCAGGTGACCTTGGTGTTCATTGGTTTGAGGTTAGTATGGCTGCTCCTCCTGTACTTATTTATGAGCACCAGTCAAAAGCACACAAGCTTGGCAGAAGTAAAAAACCTCAACAGCTCCAGTTCCAGACAGTACACTTGAGGGCAGATTCAAAAAAATGCAAAGCTCACCTCTGACTAAATTCAGCCTGAGAAGCGTCGGCGTCTAAAACAGCCGTGTTCAAATATCCCCATAAAATAATCATAGCATGTTTTATTGTCTGTTTTCTTGCCATTTTTTTATTTACTACTCGCCTATGTGTGAAATGTGACTGGGTGGGGGGTGTTGAGACGGGGTTTGGGGGGTTGTGGTGGTGGTGGTGGTGGGGGGGGGGGTGTCGGTTCGGGAGGGCAGGAGATGCGTTTCACTTCTCTGCATTACAGCAAAGCTCGACAGACTCAGGTTACTAGCGTTTCGCAATATTATTGGAAACAACATCTCTGCTGTTAGTGCAAGCTCCCGCAATCAATACAGCATGATGGCTTCATCTGAACCATTATATAATCATATCTAAGGATTTAAAAAATGCATGTTGCCACGGTAACAAACATTTCTAAGCATCAACACCAAATTTATCAAATATGTTGCATAAACTCACAGATTTAGCGGAGGGAATATAACTGTTACGAAAATATAAATACTATTTAATTCATCCTCTATGTGTAGATCATAATTAAAATTCTTTCTCTCAGGAAAGAAAGACACTGATTAGAATCCCTAACTGAACCATTAGCACTGTCTCTTGGGTCTTAATGAAAATAAATACGTTCTGACTCGATGCCAACCTTCCTACTCTTACTGCAGTGCCACACTCCTCCTGGGTCTGTGATTCTAAACCATGGGCACAAGATGGCACACTTTCCAGCTCTGACATCATCTCAATAAGAGGAGTAAAATATTACATTCCGGGCTAATCAAACCTATTTTCAGCATCACCGTCTTTCAGACTCGTACAAAGGCAGCGAGCGAGTGAAAGAACTCCTTTTCAGCCATCCTGCTGTGCTCCGAGTCCCGCTACAATAATATCGGAGACAAATGGATGTGACACCAACAATTTTATTTTCCCATCCATCTCATTGCGGTCCTTTGGCTCGGAGAGGAGGGGAAAAAATATGCTCGGGATCAGAGACGACTGCATAATAAAGAAGTCAACCCGATTGAGTTCGAAACTTCCACGCAAAAGGTTCTGTAATGACCGGCTACTAAAATGCCACGGCTTGTAAATCACAGTCGTGCAGGGAGGGAGGGATGGCAGTGCGGCAGGTTTAGCCCGGATACTAAATGAAAGTTGAACAAACAGCTGGAAGCCTGTGATTAAAGTAAATGGAGAAAAGTGTTGAGTGCCAAAACCTGGGGTTCGATGCAGCAGAGTTTGGGGACACTGCATTATCAGAAAGCGAGAAAGACTCCAAATGTGGCATTTTAGCTCAAATCAAGCTGTCGAATTTCTCACTCGGTCAAAATGAATGTTTTAGTTGGGAGGAAAGAAAAAAGCAGAGCAGCATGTTTCAATTAAACAGCAAAGACAAATGAGAGAAAATGTTGCACTCTGTGCATGTGTGTGCGCATGTGTGTGCGTGTGCATGTGTGTGTGTGTGCGTGTGTGTAAATAGACATTGTTCCATGAGCTCTGCTGGATGCCTGAAAGGTTTTGTAAGAAAGTTGACCCCTGCACTAATCTACATTCACACAGTTAAACAAGCTGATGAAGGAATGCCAAGGCTGGGCTTTTTGTCATTCCTGGCTTTTAGGCCTAAAATTACCTCATTCTCTCCCTTAAGGTCCAAACTCATTAACTTCCAAAAGCCAACTTCAATTACGCTGCTCGGCGAATAATTCGTAACGGCTCTTGTACAGTACGCGTCTTACACGTTTAGAAATTCTCAGCAGCGAAAATATTTTACTGCTCGGGAAAACGTCCAAATGAGAGCCAGATTCTTGAGCAATGATTTAAAGACGAGGCTTTTTCTTCTCTTTCGCCTCGGCCCCTTTGAACATACTGGTTCCCTCATCCCAAAACAAACAAGGGCTTCTATCCTGCTGTCTTTCTCTCAGTCTGTCTCTCTGAGGATAGTCCAAAGTGATAAATACCGTAAGCATGAATAAGATCTCGGATGAATATGAAACTACATCAATAGCATGTTTTTAATGAAGGATAGGAAAAGAAAAAAAAAACATGCTTGTTGCAAAACAAAGCCTTGAAAAGAGCCTACCTTTCTCATCTTGTGCGCTTTATAAATAGCCCAGGAACCTGAGAGCGAAGCAGCGCACCTATGAAAGCAAAGGCTAACCTTTGTAAATGTTTAATATGGGTCAGTCACACATCCTTGGGCAGAGTGAATAAGGAAATCCATTACAGCTGCTACACAAACCTAGACGACACCTTGATGGAGCTCGCGGCCTGCAAATAGCTGAGTCTACAGATTTACACCGATGATTGGCACAGCCTTTAGTCTTGCGCACGCCGAGGGGAAAAAAAAAAAAAAACACACCGCGCGACATTATCTATATTGAGAATCGTGTCTGATGTAATTAGTCAAACTGGGACTGCTGCTGTAAATCAGACACTTTTGTCTGGCGAAACAATAGACGTAGTGGCATCTTCCTAGGACAAATGAGCCGGTAAATCTCGTCGCAGAATGCAAGGATAAAATAATTAGATCAATCAGGGATTTAATTAGGATTTGTCAGCTTCAAACACTCGGCGTGTCAACCAGACTCCTTTCCATTAGGTACATTTTTATCAAGGGTGTAAATACAGATGCGGAGACGAACGCAAACACGCGACTATTAAAATCCATCAGCGCAAATCCCTGGGATTTCCGCACGTGCCGATGAGGCTCAAGGATTCTGTATGGAAGCTGCACGCTCTGCGCGACTACTGCGTAGGATAAATCCGTTCAATATCACGATTGTTTACTGCGGAGCACTGACCTCTTCGGGGACACAAACGGCTGATGTAATGCCCAGAGGAAAGCGTGCTATTCCAAAGACACACCATTAAAATTTACTTAAAGGGCTTGCATTAAAAAGCTGTCATCCTGGCTATAGTTTCAAGGAAGCGATCCGTGAAGCGTGGCTCATTCGAATTGAGAGCAAACATTAATTCCAAAGAGGAAAGAGAAATCAATAAAGCGCTAGGAGGAACTGATGTGTTTCTTTTCGCAATCCCCCCCCCCCCACACCTCCTTCTGGGAAATCCACAATACACTTTATCATGCACCAGATTAACTCCCCCCCCCACCCTATTTTAAACGAACAGCTAAATAATGTAATAAGGTTATGTAAATCTGCAATCTGAAATCTTTATGCAAAGCGAAGAAGAAATCCTTTGCAGGCTAATTAGAGAACAGAGGATGCAAATACAGGGACTTTAACAAGGGATTTACATGGGTAAACCATAAGCATCCAAGTCACGAGATAAGGAGCGGGGAATGCGGTTATCTGCAGAGCGGAAGTCACGGGCGGCCCGTTTCTGGAACAGCGATCTCCCTGGAAGGAGGAGGAGGATTAAATAAATAAGCGCGGCCTGATTGATCAGTGCCACTGACCTATATAATTAAAAAGCAGCAGGAAGGGAGGGAGGAATGCCGCAGTCTCTCTCAAGGTTATTCATGTCGTTTTTATGACCCAATTTGCAATCTATGTTTCTTTCTTTCTCTTTCATCTTGCCCTTTTTCTCTTCTTCAATCGGCAGACAGTTAAAAAGATAAGAGAGACAAATAAATATGATCAGAAACAGTTCTGCTCTAATCGCCGGGACTGTACAGGACGTTAAATTGTGATTTGGAGCTTTCACGCCTTTTTCCCCCCCGTGTCCCGAATGGAAAAGGTTCCACCGGGATCATGTATGAAATGACCGTATGTATCCTAGATTACATTTAAGCATAAGCAACACAAGTATCTCTTCTCGTCCTTGCAATTTCTAACTCGGTTACTGTGTAACCTTACCCCGAGCCACAGAACAAAGCGAGCGCATTTAGCTTGGCGTCCTTCTCCGAAACACTAAATACTTAACAGAGAACTTTCTGAACAAGGCAGAGGAGTTGAAACAAAATATCTAACATCAAGGCACGTTCAGAGTTCGTGGTCATTTAATTTTTATGTCAGTAACAAAAAAATCACAAACTCAATCACGAACGATTCCTCGGTTATTGTTTCCAGGCTGGAGGAATGAAAAACAAGTTATTTTCTCATTTAGATCATAATTAACAGCAGATACAAAACTTTAAACATGACTTGTGTTTCTTTTGCTTCTTTGTAAAAGAAAATTAAAATGCAAACAAGCTTAAACAGAAGAAGTGTCAGTTTTCTTTACAACCTGTGGTTGTTGATGATAGACCCATAACTTCATCAAGGCCAGCTTGAATGCTTATGACTCTTACTATTACGTAGGTTTAGAAGTTGCTTTAAAGACTATATTCTGTAATGATTACTGACATGACGGGAACAGAAGAAAAACAATCTCCGCAATTGTGCAACAACTGAGTCAAATTAAGCCATTTTCTCCAGCAAGAAAAATCTTTTTTTCAGGTCATGGTATTTTATTATTTCCCCCAAATATTCATCCAAATTTAGGTCTTGCCATACAGTATTTATCCTCATTCAGGACGATCAAGAGAGTGCAAAGTCCAACATTTACTGCTTGTTTTCAAACTGCTACTCGTGCAGTGTTAAAGGAAGCAGAGGTACACCGCATTCAGAGGAAAGTGCTATCCACCCATTTCCACCTGCGTGACCTAACAGACATCAATGACTAGCTGTAATTGATGGTATAGAGAACTCCTAATGCCCTAACAGCACAACCAATTTCGCTCTCTTGTACTCTTCAAACTCAACAACAATTTTTGGTGATTTTTTTAAACATACGTTGCTGTAATGCAACAGAAGCGTTTGTCCCACCATTCAGAGATCGCAAGTTCAATTCCAGGTTGATGCTACAACCGTGTGTAGCCAGGAGTCCAGAGACGAGATTGGCCGTGCTCCCTCATGAGGCGAGGGATGGCATACTGTACCCGCACATCAATCATGGCGACAATGGCCAATCACAGACACTAGTCTCTGAGCTCACGCAAGCGGAAGGGGTGGATAGCACTTTCCTCTGAAGCTGCTATGCCATCCCCTATGTTGATTTGGTCAGCTGGAGTCACATGTCTCGGAGGAAGGATAGAAAGGAGGATAGTTGTCGGCCATGATGGTAGAGACGTGTGGGAAAAGGGGACTACGAGTAAGTGTCTTATATTCTGTTTCTGACTTAGTTCCTATCAGGAGGAACGCACAATATGAAAACAAAGCACAAACTACAATATGTAACAAATTCATTTGAAAAGATTATGCTTTTATAGGAAAAAAAAAATCAACAACAGTACGGTGTGTTGTGTCACAACTTTACGTGGAGGTCATAAACAGTTCATTCAGCGTCCTTTAGATCTGACACTTCTCAATACCTAGTTATTAATTATGGAATGATTTTACTAATATTTTACTAATGTATACTTACATTTAGTGAGAATAAAAAAAACAAAACGTTTTTTTAAATCCATTTATGTGAAACTAGTGTGCGAGTCCCTGTGTACTAATTAGAATAAATGTAAAACATATTGTTATATATATAACAAAAAAAACTATAATAAAAACACTGCACCACTATGTTGCTAATTAGTATTGTGTCCTGAATGAATGAGACAGAACATGACAGTTAATGAGCTGCTTCGGTTCAGCTCTAAAGCAGAGAGCTTTCTGTAAAAACGTGCCTTGATGAGAAACTGGAAACTTTCCTTGGGTAATATGAGGTTTTACTCTGCCACGAAAGAACAGAACAGCTTAACAACCCGGCAAATTAATCCGGTTAATTACTCTCGCTCACAAGTGGACACAGAAGCATGTTGCCCCACGTTTGGTCAAGGATGCACCATGGGCTTTCGGCAGTGTGTTATTTACTGAGCTGTACGCTATTATACACATCTATTGATTGAGCACTGGGTTGAGAGAGCGGTGGGCCCGAGGTGAGAACCCACTCGTCTGACCTCGACTCGGCTCCCTCAAAAATCCCGGCAGCAAACACGAGCGTCTCACAAACATTAAAGGTCGTATTGGATTGCTTTTCAAATAACTGAAAGAAGGCCTTTCTTTCCATAGCTTATGCACTGATCCGTGCCGAAACTGATTGCGAGCTCAGTACGCAATGCAAACACGAAAAGATATTTCCAGACATCGTTTCCTATATTAATTCCTGTAAAATAAGACTTATTAGACGTAACACCTTTTCTCCTGTAACATCAGCACACGTGTTCAATCTTCAATAAAAAAAAATATAAGCCTTTATGAACATAATGAGGAACAAACAAATCCAGTTCAAAAGCTCTGTTCACAAATAATTTATTCATTCATTCATTCATTTTCTATACCGCTCAATCCTGTGTTCGGGCACTAGGCGGGGTACAACCTGGACAGGGTGCCAATCTATCGCAGGGCACACACACATTTAGGTACGCCAATTTAGGTACGCCAATTAGCCTAACCTGCATATCTTTGGACTGTGGGAGGAAACCGGAGTACCCGGAGGAAACCCACCAAGCACGGGGAGAACATGCAAACTCCATGCACACAGAGACGGGAATCGAGCCTGGCCGGGGAATCGAACCCAGACCCTGGAGGTGCAAGGCGACAGTGCTAACCACTACACCACCACGCCGCCACAAATAATTTAATAGCGTCGAAAAAAAAATTATATTAAATATTTGAAAACAACAAGCTTTAAACAAAGCTTGATAATTGATATTGTTAAATAACTTGAATAGTCTTCTGTACAGTATTATGCATTCATGTCAGATTATTCAGCATGTTTTACTCTGCTAGAAGCCCAAATGTACTGGATGTGGACACCTGACCATCACACCAACATGTGGTTTTCCTCAAGCAATTTTACTAAATGGTCGTTGTATCCGGTAATATTAAAATTTCCTTTCCCTGAGGCCCGAATCTGTTCCAGCAGGACAAAACAAGGTCCATCAATACATGGTTTGCAAAATTTGCAGTCCTGCACAGAGCTGTGACCTCAACCACACTGAACCTCTTTGGGGTAAACTGGAACACAACCTGAACCCCAGACCTCATCAACTAACATAAGAGCCTGACTTCACTAATGCACTTGTGGCAAAATGCTCTTGTGGAACACAAATCCACATAGCCACGCTTCGAAATCCTTGAAAAGTGAGAGTTTTTATAATCAGCAACGGGGGCTAAATCTGGAACTTGATGTTCAAGGAGCACATGTTAACGCAATATCCATACCTCCATCTAGGAACCACTGTAGTGCACCAAGGGACCGTCCAAACGTACTATTTATTCCCTTTTTTTTTTTTAACATCCGTGGTAATGCGGTAACCAGATGTCTGCTTAACCACAAAGTGGCACAATGTCTGTGGAACCAAGAAGAGGCAAAAGAACACAAATGTCCAAAGGTTTATTGGCAGCCAATTAACTAAATCAATATGTGCGTGTTAATTACGGAGGCACAGTGGCTTAGTAGTTAGCACTGTCGCCCTTGCACCTTCAGGATCCGGGTTCGATTCCCGCTTCAGGTCTGTGTGCATGGAGTTTGCATGTTCTCTCTGTGCCTAGTGGGTTTCCTCCGGGTTCCCCCGGGTTTCCTCCCACAATCCAAAGACATGCAAATTAGACTAATAAGCAAAATTGCCAGAAGTGTGTGAATGAGAACACAAGTGTGTGTGTACGTGTGTGCGCCCTGCAATGGATTGGCACCCTGTCCAGGGTGTACCTAATGCCTAATGCACCTAATGCCCAGAGTGTCCTGAAATAGCCTCCAGGCTCCGGGACTCAGGATAAAGTGGTATAGACTATGAGTGAGGGAAATGTTAATTATCTAATTAAAGATTGACCATCACAGCCATTAACTTAAAATGACTAAAAAGTATCTAGAAATAATAATACAAAAAAACACATCTGGTTTATTGTCATTTCATAATAGTAAACAATACAGCAATAGGAATTTTTGTTATATTACATTAAATAAATAATAAAACGAACGGTAAGTGGTATTGATTTTTTTTTTATAATACACACAAGCAAGAACATTCCTCCCAGCAGTTTCGTGCATAGATTTTAAAAAGAATTTCTGAATTAATACAGTAGATTTGAATGATTCTTAGTGGTAAGATAAGATTGTTTGTGTATAAACTTACTGATTTTCAGCACAGTATTTTAACAGAGCCGTTCTAATTAGGTTACAGTGTTGTAATTTACAGTACATGACTGCTTTTCCATAAATATGTTGATGACTGGTGGCTGTATGGCTGTACTGTACCTCTCGTAGTGTCTCCGCGTGCACGTGGCAGCACTGGTGCTTCCTGGGTTCCCACCCAACTCGTCATATACATTTTTCCACTGTCGGCGTGCTGTGATCTGGCAAACGACAAAATGTGGGAAAAAGACATTTAACGCAAACGTTAATACAAGGTCAATATGCTGCTTGAAAATTAATGAATGTCTGGTGATGCTACTGAGGACAATATCAAGGTCCATTAGTTAAGGAATAAAGTACAATGGGGCGTGATCTAATAAACTAATCGATATGCAGCCACAACATTAAAACCACCCAGGTATTGGGTACTCCTTGGGCCACTGGGGTGGCTATGGCACCCAGATATTGACAGCGGATCCTTTGGGTAATGTGGGTTGACCAGATTTGGGTCTGGGGATTTTTTTAGGCCAAGTAAGTGGCTTTGGGCTCTTCCCCTTTTGGGCCCTGCGTGTGGTGGGCTGTGGTTCACTGCTGGTGTGTTCTGCTGACCAGCAATAACTTTTTGGTCCCTGTGGGCATGAGTGAGCCCTGAGTGTCCAAGCAACTCTTTATAAATGCATTATAGTTGGCGATTAGTGTTTAGTTCACCTGACAGTGGTGTTGATGTTAGGGCTGATTGGTGTATCACCCTGAAGTTGATTACTTTCCCACAACAGCACGTCCTAAAATGATTTATTCTTGTAATTACATTTTATGTTGTGGGACATCCGAAAAACGATAGTTCGACTTACAATATAACATTTATAATCCGGAAGAATAGCAGTTGTGACCCTGCACGCTCCTTCACAGAAAAATCCTCTGCAAAAATGTTATCATATCAAAAGGTAGATATTTTAAAATGATTATTATTATTACCATTATTATTATTATTATTATGCTGAATGATCTCTTGTGATGACTCAAACCAGTGACTAAGCCTCTGAGACAATTTGGACTGACTGGACATCTTGGACTGGTTCCTCTAGTTCAGTCCCCTCCATAATGCTGGGACATATGACCGGCTGATAAGCGACACATGCCATTAAGTCATTTTACAAGGTCATCTAAGTCTAAAAGCATGATTACGTTTGGACAGCATTTCTAGTTTGCCTCTAACAAACATTCCAAACATGATTATCATAATGACTGCACACAGTAATGCTATTCATGAGAGAACGTTTCCAATCGCTAATGGGTAAAAAAAAATAAAAAATCTGTCTATGTACTGTATGATACAACACTACAACATTTCGCATACAGCAGTTAGAAAGCTGTATATACTGTACGCTTGTATACGCCTGGCTATTAGTGTCCACAATTAGAAGGTCAGCAACTGTTCATTAAATGGTGAGAAGCATGCTGTTCCTACAACAAGCAGCTCACTATTATATAAATACATATACTGTATATATATATATATATATATATATATATATATATATATATATATATACACACACAAACATACATATAGATATATCCTGCTGTAATAATGATCAGCCTTGCCTATATTGTTATATATATTTATATAGTTCTTGTTATATTTGTTTTTTTTCTGTTCTGATTCTGATTGTATTTTCAGAAATTCTGACGCAAGTTCATTGACGCATCAGTACACTTCATTACACTAATGGAGCTGTGTTCCAGCTCAGACATTATTCCTCAGTACTGTCTGCACAAGCCTCTGAGCGTCTCAAACAAGAGCTTCCTCGAATTTGCCATAATTTCATTTCGGAACATACGCAAAGCAGCGCGTTTCCTGTGCCTCAAAGACAGGCAGCCTGTAGTATTGATAAGTTAGATAAAAAGCCTCCTGAGAGCACGAGAACGGGAGAAAGAAGAAAAAAAAGAGGCCTTGAGTGGCTTCCTGTTCACTTCTTGTCCAAACAACTCGACCGCCTTTCTCGCTCCTCTTTCTTCTATGCTGACAAGGAAAGGAAAGGAAAGGAAAAAAAAAAAAAACAGCACTCGGCATCATTGAGAATCTTGCGGAAACCATTTCTGACTGAATGTAAAAAGTTTTGGCCACGTTATTGCTGTGCGGATGTTAGATGCGCTGCCAAACAAATTCTCTGTTTGCTGGTCTTGGAATAATAACCCCCTTAAGAGGCTCAATATGTGCACCAAACAGCCCTGACCAATTTCCTCTCCGGGTTAAAAAAAAAAAAAAAAATTACATGTGTTTTTTTACTTGTACTTTTTCCCCTTTTTTTTTTTTTTTTTTTTTTAGGACAGACTTCAGTGAGTCATTCGGGCCAAACATGGAGCTGAAACAGGGTTCAAACTTAGTAAAACACGTGTTCTGTGGCAGGCGGAGAAATTAGCGAAATCCTCCTGCCTGTTTCTCCTGCTGAAACACTGCTGCCAGTGGGACTACAAACCTCGGAGCGGATGGTGTACACACTTACCAGCTCGTATCCTCCCAGCTTCTGAGCAGCTTGAAACATCGTCCAAAGGTTTACTGCGGGAGAAGGACAATGAGAACAAGGATCAATACCGCAGGAGAAGAAAGAGCCACAGTAACACACACTTCCCATCAAGCACAATAAGGATGGAAACATTACTCAAAGCACTCATCGACGATCCATCCTCCGTTATTACCTTTTCCCCCTGGCCTTGAAAAAAAAAAAAAAAAAAATCAGAGGGGCCTCTCAGAAAAAAAAAAAAAATAGAGAGAACAGATGAAACTAAATAAACACATAGCACTTGTACAAATCAAGTCCAGCACAAATGAGTTGCTGATGTTGATGGGAAGATTAATCAATCAGGATTCAATCTCCAGACGCGCACACACATAAGAACCACACTGCGTTCGTCAGACCTGCGTTTTCCAACGCCCATATCTGGCAATATTGATTTTCACATCCTCTCTAGCAGCTATTTCAGATGGACTGCAGGATTACACCGCCTGTTCTTTTTTAGCCCTGTGAATGACAAGCCCACAGCTTAGAGCGCTGTGAACTCAGAGAGATATTGTTGATGCATAAAAGCCTTTCTCTCTCACACACAAAACACACACACACACAACACACACACACACACATACACAAAACACACACACACACACACAAAATGCACACACACACACACACACAAAACGCACACACAAAACGCACACACAAAACGCACACACACACACACACACACACACACACACACACACACACACACACACACACACACACACACACACACACAGGCTTGTAAAATCCATGTGAGCTCTTTAATATTTGATCTGAACATGCAAGATAAAGCTTGAGTTTATATAAAAGGAGGTATTATTTAAATAGTTGTATCGCTGCACCATTAGGAAAAAAACAACAACATAAAAATCTATTCTATTATAAAATATACTGTATACAAATATCTATAAAATATTTAGCACGAAAAAGATACAAGTTCAAAACACTGGACCATATAAATCAATTTCATCTAGTGAATTACATTTTCTAATTATCTTTCCTAATATGGTTTGTTTTATATCATGATGTAAAAAAGAAAACACTACAGGGTACGCAAGTAGAAGAAAATAATCAATGACTGGGTGGTGTGATGCAGGCCAACATGTAGAGGAGCTTCAAAGTGGATCATTTTCTTACATCGTCAAGCCTTGAAATGGTTTGTTCCTCTGATAAGACGACAATGGTGTTCAAGTCAAACCGGGACTTTGATTGTGCAGTAATCTAATGCACTTACTGTATCTCAGCGTTTCACTAGTACTGGGATACCATCAAGGTAGAAAGTTTTCTCAGTACGCCAGAGCCACAACCAGACTGCCTGCTTTAGGTCTGAAAGACTGACCTCCCAGGAACTCCATTGGATAAATCCCAGGCCAGTTCCTGTAACGTGCAAGTGGTGCAGTGGGCAGTATGAGGTCATGCTTTGTAGTGCAAATATTTTTTTTTCCCCATTAACATGTCAGATGTGCAACAAGTAGAGCTGAGAGTGCAAGCATTAGTGTAGCTATACTGTATGTAGGGATAATATAAAAGTAAAGGCAGTTTTACTTTCATAACTGTTCTGTTATTCTGCACAATGAAAAGTCCCAGTTTGACTAGAGCAAGCTATAAACATCTGCTTCCTTATCAATCAATCTTTAGTCTTTCTCTTGAAATACATGCATAAATAAATAAAATAAATAAATAAATGAAGACATCACATTAGACACGGGTTCTCAGGAAGTTCTCCATCCTGATAACTTTTTCCTATGTCAGGAAAAGTACTAACTCTGTAAATGTTAAATGAAATGAATGAAACCTCTTTCTATAAAGCCATTTATTTATTTATTTTTGATTCCTATGAGTTTTTGTTTTTAACAGATTCCTTTGAGTCCCTATGTGTTTGTTGCATTCACAATTTTTATATATTTTATATATTTTTTTATTTATATTATTTTATTTTATATATATATATATATATATATATATATATATATATATATATATATATATATATATATATATTTTTTTTTTAATAATACTACTGTACTATTCATATGCATACGTATTTATTCTTATAATTGTACACCACTATTGCTTGTGTAGCTTGCACATAAGAATTTCACTCACGTGTACTGTACCAGTGTACTAGTAACGTGATGTGACAATAAAAGTGATTTGATTTGATTTGTATAGTACTGTATAGTACTGATAAGTTATTAGAACCTGCACTTTAATATAGACCTTGTAGTCCTAACTACTATCAGAGCTGCTGGTTTAAAAAAATTCTACATAATTCTCTTTCTGTAAGGGCTCCATAAGGGCTCTTTCACTTTAGTACCTGCTTACTGTATATTCTTTCCTCACCAAGATCAGCTGTTGGCTAATCCAATATTAATACTTTAAATAAATTCTGTCTAATTCCTCTATAACATCTTAAGTGAAGATCTAATTTCAGTTCAGGAGCTCTATGAGTTTACTTAATGATTTTATCTGCACACGTGTTTATTTGTGTTCCTTCCAGCCGGAAAAAAAAATCGAATTATAATTCTAATATTGGCTCAGGAGTGCTAACAAATACTAGTGTACAGATCGCTAATACATCTTCAAATACTGCATGTTCTCTGCTCTCTGTAATTGAACCAATCCCCATATGAGATGTGATTCATCTGTTTTTTTTGTTGTTGTTGTTGTGTGTTCTGTATTAGATTGAAAAAAAAAAAAAAAAAAAAAGAACATCTTATTCTTGAGCCGGTCTTAGTGGCTGGGAGGAAACACACATCTGTGCACAGAATGGAGCAAAACAAACCGGGGCATTTTTAGATGTTTTACTCAGGTGGCTCTGTTCGCTGAGCCCCAGAGGCAAGAGGTTTGTGTGGAGAGGAAAAAAACACACACACAAAAAAAAACAGGCATTTATGTCACTGGATTTTGATTCATGCATGTTAACTAAAACAGGTGCCAGGATGTAGAGCGGACATAATACAAGGTGGCCTTGTATTCATACTGTGCGTGAACGGGTTATTGAATATGAGCTTATTTACAGCACACAGATTAACTGGAGGAGAATTATTTTTTTCATTATTATTATTATTATTATTATATTTTTAAAAATTCTATTCGAGAAAAATGTGCATTTCATCTCGGAGCCTTTCTATAGGTATGGCACGAACTGCTTGCAGATTCGTCTCACGCATGGTACGCACGTATACATATTCATGGACTGGAGCAGCGTGGCGCTGATGACTGCGCTAAAATCAAGAGGGAAATTGAAGAAGAATATTTGCATTTTCACTTTCAGCATTTAGATAGGGAAGGGTGTGCTGTTGTGCGCTGTTTAGCGCTTGGATTCGACGCTGCACTGCTTGCCTATTCACGTCATGCGTGCTGATCAGGGAGCTGTAGGCAGCAAATTAGAAAAGGGCACAGCTGACTAACACTAATTGTCTCTGCACTTTCTTGAGTTACGCCGACCTAGTTTTCCGCCACGGCTTAGTAGATCACAACTTTTCTGTTTCTTCAAAAGGATAACGTTGGGTCTCAGGTGGTTCTCAGAGGGAAGGGATGTCATTTGTTCCAAAGTGGATGCTCATGTTTAGTGTCTTTCTCAGCATTAATGTCCTTAGGGGCCTTCATAACTGATTTTTAGATTTGATAATAAATCCATACATTTAAAAGAAGAAAAAAAAAACTTACATTAATATAGGATCATAAAGCTGGCATAGAAATTTCTTTATACTTATGTGAACTAAAAGATTTCTATAAAGGTTGACAGTATAATTCATTCATTCATTCATTCATTTTCTATACCGCTTAATCCTGTGTTCAGGGTCGCGGGGGACCTGGAGCCTATCCCAGGAGACTTCGGGCACTAGGCGGGGTACATCCTGGACAGGGTGCCAATCCATCGCAGGGCACACACACATACACACACTCACACACCCAATCACACACTACGGGCAATTTAGGAACGCCAATTAGCCTAACCTGCATGTCTTTGGACTGTGGGAGGAAACCGGAGTACCCGGAGGAAACCCACCAAGCACGGGGAGAACATGCAAACTCCATGCACACAGAGACTGGAATCGAGCCTGGCCGGGGAACCGAACCCAGACCCTGGAGGTGCAAGGCGACAGTGCTAACCACTACACCACCGTGCCGCCTGAATTAGTTATGATTTGTTAGCAGTGATCAAAACATCTTACTTTACTAACACTATAAAAACCCAGTCCCTCTGTGCATAAAGCAATCATTCATGAATTATGAATACAGTGGGCCAGGAGCCTATCCTAGGAGACTTAAGCGGGGTACACCCTGGAAAGGGTGCCAATTTATTGCAGGGCACACACACATACACACTATGGGCAATTTGGAAATGCCAATTAGCCTAATCTGCATGTCTCTGGACGGTGGGAGGAAACCGGCGGAAACCAACCAAACACGGGGAGAACCGAAGAATTCCACAATGCTAACCACTACACCACCGTACTGCCTACATAATGCATTATAAGACATAGTTGTATCAAATACTCATTCATTCATTCATTTTCTATACCGCTTAATCCTGTGTTCAGGGTTGCGGGGGACCTGGAGCCTATCCCAGGAGACTTCGGGCACTAGGCGGGGTACACCCTGGACAGGGTGCCAATCCATCGCAGGGCACACACACATACACACAATCACACACTACGGGCAATTTAGGAACGCCAATTAGCCTAACCTGTATATCTTTGGACTGTGGGAGGAAACCGGAGTACCCGGAGGAAACCCACCAAGCACGGGGAGAACATGCAAACTCCATGCACACAGAGACGGGAATCGAGCCTGGCCGGGGAATCGAACCCAAACCCTGGAGGTGCAAGGCGACAGTGCTAACCACTACACCACCGCGCCGCCTGTATCAAATACTGTCTATCATAATTGTATAATATTATATTGGCAACATACAAAACATATAAATAAAAACTATTCTGGTCTGACTTGAATGCCCCTTGTACTTCATGGTTCATGCTGTCACTATGGTTCCAAATTCCACTGAAATTCCCCTCATCACATCACATCACATGCCTTTGTTTCAGTTCTGTCGCTGCTCTGCTTCCAGATTGTGTCCAGGTGCTCAGTGTTAATCATGCGAATAATTCACTTATACCCATGCTTTTTGTCGTTTAAAGCCAAAGCATGTTCCATGTGTTGGTATTTCCTGGTTTTGACCCTGCTTGTGTATTTATTTTTTCGAAAATGATGGATTAACCCTTTCTAGCATCACCTGTGCAGTATACTGTACTGTATATGTATTGACTTTGATGTTTTAACAAGTGACATGTTCACTTGAGACACTTGTCTCAAACTTCAAGTCATTACAGAGAACTGATTAATTATTAATTACCGTGCGCAAATTGAGAAACATCCCGGACAAAATAAAGTCAAGTGCAAAGAGTTGTTATAGACGTCTCCTGGTATAAGAGCGATTCCGTGTGTAATGTGACACTAAACCTTATAGCCAAAATGCTGGTCAATGTCTTAGTGTATTAGTGCACTTATGTCACTATATTACTTTAGCCATCATGTTGTAACCTAGTCTTAGTAAATTTATGATTTGCTAATTTATTAAGAAGTTAATTACAGTGTGACCTTTTCACCCACACATGGCTGGTCTATGAGTGTCTGTGCGAACCGTCTGTCTGGACCTTATTAAAAGAAAAAAACTGTTTCGCTATTCCGAGGTTTAAGGATATTTTATGAACTGTTGATAGAAACCTTATACACGAGGACCCTTAGGGAAAAGAGTGAAAAGAGAGAGAGCAGACATCAGACCACTTACTCTGCTTGAACCCTAGATAGGGTATTCGCTCAATAGGGGTCTTCCTTTCTTTCATGTACTTGTAGAGAGCCACTAGGAAGGCCTGCTCTTCGGCACGGCACTCCTCCCCTGTCTCCTCCTTGGCCTTCTCCTCGGCTAGTACCTTTTTGCAGCTGGTCTTAGGTTTCGACACCAAGGCTTTCGCGTCTGCTTTCACCTTGAGTGGCGGAGGAGGAACGAACAGAGAAGAGGATTAGCAAAGGGCTAATTTAAAACTAGACATTCATCACATATGTGTCGAGCTACTTCGGTGCACTATGTGAACAAACTTCCTAACTGACCAGGCACCTCAGGCGGATGCTGAACCTCATAGCCTACATACTGTAGGAGAGGCGTTCAAGTCAAACCGGGACTTGTGATGAGACTCTCACCTGCAGTACAATGTTGGAAAGGTGCAAACTTTTATGTTGGTAAATAATAAACCCGTGTGAGATGGCTCAGAGCCCACTGCAGTCGTTCCCATAAATATTTCTCAAGTGGAACGCCTGATCCTCAAAAAACAATGATAAATGCATCTGTCTGTGGGAACTGTACACATAATCATTCAGGAACACCATTTGCACATTACAGGGACTCTGCTGGACTTTATCGTCTCATCCCCTGTACTGTCCTGACCTCGCTCCAAGACATTTCCACATGTTTGGGCCATTTAAGGAGTTCCTGTTATTTAAGGAGTTCCTTTATTTCTGAAACGCTGGCCTCCCAGGAACTCAAACGTGTAGAAATGGAACTCAAAGGCATTTCCACACGTTTGGGATGTTTAAGGAGTTCCTGGGAGGCCAGCGTTTCAGAAATAAAGCAGACAGTGCAACAACATTGATGGCGAAACGCTGGTGCATTAGGGTAGCGGGGGATTAAATAGAGAAATAAAGGTATTCTCATAACTGTGTTATTCCGCTCAAAAGTCCGGGATTGACTTGAATGCCTGCAACGGATACGGAGCGGTAATGCACCACAAAAAAAAAAAATAAATAAATTCTGCGCTAAAAGTGGTCACAGTCCAGCTTTAAGGTTTCCATGGAGTGCTGGAGGTGGGCGTGTTGTGCGTCGAGATCTGCAGTCAGATCCCGAGTGTCGGCTTCAGTCATGCACTCACACTCGGCAGTCAGAGATGGCCCACACGTGTCTGGTTAGCCATCTGCTCCCAACAATCACACGCATTTATTTTCCAAAAGAGCTTTCAAGGCTAGCAGGGTATGTGAATGAACAACAACAAAAACACACACTCGGCACACAAACAGTGGGAACAAGTTCACCAGTGCTACTAAATAAACACGGCTCGGAAACAAGGCCAAGTGAAGAACAAAGACTTTTAAACGATCTGCTGGTGGAACTAAAATCTCTTTGGTGTGAAAATATGTCTGATGTAAACCGACCAGTTTTTGCATTGGTGGACTAAAAACAAAATGGCTTGGAACATGCACTCGGACGCCATATTTGTTTCCATTTAATGAACCATTTAAGGTTCTCACAACCCCCAGAGCTTCAGGCGATGGTACTGTACATTACACGCAACCTCACAAATATATCTCTAGCATTCTTGTTGTATCTGCTTGTAAAATTTTTCTTAAGCAAATGCTTTCCAACATATAAACAAGCTAGTAGTGGCATTTCAACCGTCATGACCGTTACCCAACTTGCTGTACTGTAAATGTAAATGCAATCTTCATCCTGTAAGCTATAAGATCGGACTGCATCGATCACGTGCATGACGTCTACGACTACATTCATATAACAAGCGAACGTTGTTCAGTTCAGTTTTTATGGTCAGATCACATTTGCATGTCATGACGGTTCACATTCATAATTACAACTGACGCGTTTGTCTGAGTCTAATTTGGACGAGTCTCTCCTCTGAAACTGCAAGTACTGTATGAGCAAAGCAATTTCAAAGAACAGATGCAATCATAGCAAAAATACAGTATACAGTATGCTTGGGATTTTGCTCTTCAGGACGGCAATATTTGGTTGTCAACTGTATTTGTTAAAGAAGGAAGAAAGCCAGACACCGGTCTTAGCTGTTGCCCATGCTGAGGTATGCGCCGAGACAAAAAGTCGCACAATTTCCGATCTGACCGTTCTCATTCATGCACGACCGTGTATAGGATGAACATCTGATATGAAAGTGACTCAGACAAACATCAGACTGTTTAAAAAAAATAAATAAATCAGATCTGCTTTGGCCTGCGATGGATTGGCACCCTGTCCAGGGTGTACCCCGCCTAGTGCCCGAAGTCTCCTGGGATAGGCTCCAGGTCCCCCGCGACCCTGAACACAGGATTAAGCGGTATAGAAGATGAATGAATGAATGAAAGATCTGCTTTGGATTACCTGAGACATGTCATGTTTCACACACGTCTGTATTGTTAATATTTGCTCTCATGCCTAGTATGCATTAATATACACAAAGTACTGTACATTATTTTGATTGATCCAACAATATGTCCAAAAACATTTTAAACAAAAATATGATCAGTAGGTGGAGGATTTATGGTGGGTTTTTTTTTTTGTTGTTGTTCTTGTTGTTTGTCTGTGTTTTTGGGACTGCTTTTGTTTTTATGTGCATTAGGACTGAGGGGATTAGTGGAGGACTTCTGTTCCACATGAAGTTTTAAAGGACATTTCGTCAAACCCATGGCTTCTTTTGGCAAAAGCATACTCAAAAAAAAAAAAAAAAAGCCTTAAGTATTTATGCAAAAGAAAATGTTTGTGCGTTTCTTTCTTATTTTTTTTCCCCTGCTCAGTGTATTAATGGTCCTCAAATCCGACAGCCGTGCGCATTTCAGATTTACAGTATCCGCTGATACAGTATATTACACAGAACCTGACAGCCTACGCCAAAGTTCATTACACCTAATACAAGCGCTAATACCTTATTTTTTTTTATTTATTTACTTTCAGTGATGCGCTCCAGTAACCTGACTTAAACACAACCTTAACGAGCCCCCAAAAAAACCTCCCCACTGTATATTTCAACTTCTGCGCAGGAAATATGCTCTCACGTATTGAGCTAGGACACATACTGTAGATGTGCTGTGCAAGAGGCGATATATCTCTGCAGAGCTCTCCGAAAATAATTATACTTTGTAAACCATATCCATTTAAATATGAAAACAGATCCAAATACAGTATTGCACACTGAAAGGATACGGATAATAACATTGTGTTACATCATTTGTTGTATATACAGGACGGAAGGAGAGGCCTGAAATGCTGCCTGCTATACTGGCAGAGGAAATGTACAGGAAGAGGCACGTGGGAACAAAGGTTGATGAAATAATGAGAGGAAAACAATTGTGGCTGGTTTCTAAAGACTCCACGCTGGCCTTTTATAAAATATTATTGAGTTGCGAGGAAATAGGAACTCTGGGATGCCTGCTATGAGAAGTGACACTGAGGATACAGAAAGACAGGCAGGTATACATACTGTGTGTATATATATATATATAGCTTATTGTTTAATGAGAGCGTTACCTTGCTTGGTGTTCTGGCCTCCACACTGCCAGGCTCTTTGGCATTTCCAATCTGGGCCTGCGAGTCTCTGCGCTGGCACATGGAGACTTTCTTTTTCCGGGGCCGGCCCTTCAAATTGGGTGCTGCGGAGAGCAGAGAGAGAGAGAGAGAGATGCTTACAATCCAGCTGGTTGTGACAGTGATTAGGACAAACACTACAGGGCGTCTGACAAACAGGCCCTATGGTCCCTATACAGCTGCGTGAGAGCGCCAAATTAGCCATCAGTGCTGACCAAAATAGACGAGTGACGGGGTCCTTTTCGAAACCGTGGACACAGAAGCGCGCGTGCCGCTGCCGGAAAGGAGCGTTTTAAAAAACCATTTATTTCATCCCGGGCTTAATTTACAGTAACATATAAAACTATTCCAGCAATGTAAGCTGTGAAAGCATGTGTCGCTACTTAGGTGTGATACAATAACTCTATTTAGGCAGGTGAGAAAATTCTTAGCATGCCGGTTCTTAAAATAGCACATCAGGGTAATGTTAGTGCACGTTCACATACTTCTATGTGTGCATGTCTGCTAGGGGTAGACGCCGCCGTCTCAGACTGTGTCTATTAAAGGATTTCTTGCGGATCGGCACGTTTCTGTCTCTAGCCAAGAGGATGCATCGAGGCTTGCAAAAGCACCAGCATTAAAAAAAAAAAAAAGCAAAAAAAAAAAAAAACATTTTTAATGATTTAGTTCTTGAATACGACATCTACGAACACAGTCAAGCGTGACAGATGTCCTTATACGAAAAAACAAAACCTGAGCACACAAACTCTCCCGAGCACTTCAGTTCAACTCGATGTAGCATTCAGCATCTGATGATGATCGAATTACAGCCAAGGTTACACCAAGCCTAAGGCGAGAGCCCCACTGGCATTAGTCTGCGGAGAGCGAAGCAAACTAAAAAAATATCTGTCTAGAGAGAGAAAAACAAACCATACTCTAATCAGCAAAAGGGCAGTTCTACAGTATGTGTCCCTTTTTTTCCCTCCCCTATTCAAATCTGCATTCTGTACTTTCCTGTATAATTTCTCAGCAATGCGCAGCAGGGGGTGGAGGGATAAAGGAGGAAGAAAAACAGCAGCTGAAATTAAACCTTTTCTTACAAGAATAAACATTTATATAAGGGGCTTTTATTGTCACCCTGGCAACAGGCGAGACTGTTTCGCTTCATGCGGTCCATGTGACAAACACATTCGCTCAGGCATCAAGTCCAGCTCCTGCTGAGCTCTCCGCTGAGGTAATGGGGACGTTTGGGAAAGCGCATTCAAAGTCGAATATCAAATATCGACAAAATATATACATATATATACGCATCCTTGTCCTTGAGGCCGAGGTGCTGAAGTCAAGGTCCGTCCAGTCCGTTATTCGAATTCCAGCCCTGTGTGTAATGCAGTGCATTAGATGGCATCCGTTTGGATTGTTTTGTCTTTGAGAGTGTACAGTATGAACAGTTTACAGTAGTTCGAGTGGGTGGTCACAGGAAATCACATGATCTGTCCTCTTTCCTCATTGCCTCAAATATATGAAATTGCTTAAAGATAAAAGAGGAAGCGATGCAGACACAGACAGTCAGCACAATTAATGCAGCACAACTGTTGCATCCGTCCCTCTTCCCTCGTATTCTCGACTCTCCTCCGGACTGACAAAACAGCTGGCCTCCCTGCGGCTCTGCAGGAGTGTGTCAGAAGAGTGACGCTGGTGATGAGAAAGACGCAGACGTTAAGTCATGCTCTTCTCCTTATTGACAGGTAGTTATGTCGGGAAGACATCACTGTGACTAGATTAGACATCCGTGGCATTCGGCGCATTCCGTGCAACACGATACACGTCACCTGATATAAGACGGCTGCTTCGCGTCGACAGCGATAAATATAGATATTAAGGCCAATACTTCATATAAGACGGTGATAATGAAGAGCTGCGTGTACGTGAAACTCTTGGGAGATCCCTCAGTTTTATCTGCGAGGACTTGGATGTGAACTGGGTATCATGACAGGCATGCAAATGACTGAATTATTCAAACAGGCTGTGGAGAGATGATGCACAAAGTGCCGCTGTAAGTCTCTCTGGATAAAGGCGTCTGCCAAACACTGGAAATATAAACGTCTGTGTAGATATTTTATATAGATATATAAATGCTTTCAATGGCTTTTTTTTTACTTTCATGCTGTTCTTTGAACAATTGTGCACAAGTAAATACAATTGCACATCAAAGATTATTAAATTTTATATCATATACAGTACTATGCAAAAGTCTCAGGCACCATATTATATGCTGTACCAATTTTGTTATACAGTATATGTTTATCATGTCTACATAATTATGTACAAAATCATTCAGTATTTCCATATATAACTTAAAAATTTATGAATAAAATATAGTACAAGACAGAGCAGTTTTCAAATGGAAATAAGAAACCTAACGTACTGAGATTTGCATATAAATAGAAAGGAGCGAGTGTGACAGAGTTACCAGAAGAACTCATGTTCTCCAGTAAGCACAGTAAAACCTAACAGCTGTTTTCTTACAAAACTGCACAAATCTGTGTCTAAGACTCCTGATTTTAAGCAATGAGTTTTCACTCCAAATATTGTTAGTTTATTTTATAGCTCTTTATAGAAGTTTATTTTATGCAGATTTTTTTTCCAAAAGCATCTTTTGCTTATGACGGCACGGTGGTGTAGTGGTTAGCACTGTCGCCTTGCACCTCCAGGGTCTGGGTTCGATTCCCCGGCCAGGCTCGATTCCCGTCTCTGTGTGCATGGAGTTTGCATGTTCTCCCCGTGCTTGGTGGGTTTCCTCCGGGTACTCCGGTTTCCTCCCACAGTCCAAAGATATACAGGTTAGGCTAATTGGCGTTCCTAAATTGCCCGTAGTGTGTGATTGGGTGTGTGTGTGTGTGTGCCCTGCGATGGATTGGCACCCTGTCCAGGGTGTACCCCGCCTAGTGCCCGAAGTCTCCTGGGATAGGCTCCAGGTCCCCGCAACCCTGAACACAGGATTAAGCGGTATAGAAAATGAATGAATGAATCTTTTGCTTATGCCATATTTTTGTTTGTGTCCAAGACTTTTGCACAGTACTATAAGTAAAACAGCTGTTAGGTTTTACTGAGCTTGCTGGAGAATACAAGTTCTTCTGGTAATTATGTCACACTCGCTCCTTTCTATTTTTATGCAAATCCCAGGAGCGTACATTAGGTTTTTTGTTTCCATCTGAAAACTGCTCTGTCTTGTACTATATTTTTTTTCTCTACAGCTGTGCATATATTCTCCTGTAATGTTATTTATTTATTAATTTGTAAGTTACTGTATGTATGGAAATACTGAATGATTTTGTACATAATTATGCAGACATGATAAACATATATAACAAAATTGGTACAGCATATAATATGGTGCCTACAGTATGACTTTTGCACAGTACTGTACTGTATGTATGATGTAGGATAGATATACAGTGTACAATCACATCTTTTGTTACTATTTTCTACTGTATATCTGGGATGTCCTTTTTGGGTCAATAACGTATCTGTCTATCTATCTATCTATCTATCTATCTATCTATCTATCTATCTATCTATCTATCTAAGCATGTGTGTAAGACATCCCATTGGTCGGATATTTCCCACAAACTACGATCTTGTCATCTTGTCGTAACGTTCAGACACTACACATCCATCTGTTGCTCATTAGTCACGGAGGATTTACGGATTTAGTCTACGACAGGTTGTTTGAACGCTGTTGCTTCAACAGGTTGTTTGAACACTGGGCTGGGGGTCGAGGGACCCCTCCGCCTTTCGTCCAAATCCACTGAGAAGCACTACAAGGCTTCCGGCAGATCAAATATCTGCTCGCGCATGCCTGTGGCCGTGTTTGTTCCTTCAAATATGTTTGAAACACATCTGTGGGTTCTCCTGCCAAAGATTCGAGACTAGCCGTTTGAAGCTCGAGGGAAGTCTCAGAGGGAACCAAATTAAATGCATCGCCTTACAGTGTTACTCAACAACTTCCCCTAAACACACACTACCACAGAACATTAAAAAACAAAACCTGCTTCCTACAGTATGAAGTTAAAAACACTTTAATCCTTGAATGCATTCATGAATATCAATTGTAATATAAATATAATATGCTATAATGTCTCAATAATAAAGCAAATGATAAAACAGTTACAGTAACTGCTGAATTACTGACTTCTTGTCTGATTCATATTTCCTTTTGGTTTAGGACTGAGGGTTTATTAGTATTTTTTTTTTTATTCTGGTACTCTCATTGTGCTTCATGTAGCACACAAACACACTGCATCCACAATCAATGCCCGCCTGCTCTGACAGCTTCATTTATATTGCTGTGGAGCATCGCTCTCATTTCTTCAACCCAGCAATTTGTCCTCATTATTCCGGAGGACAATTAATTAAAAAGTGCTGCCAAATGGCATGCAAAATGGCTGATATTTCATACTGATAGTGAGCTAGGGGAGCGCGGAGTGTTGTGTCAGGGCCACGTCTAATTTGTGATCATCCATGCTGGAACTAGAAAGAGAGCTAAAGACAGACAGGAGCATGCTTGAAGGTTGTGTGTTGTAATCCCAGGACTAGGACCGTATCTTAGAAATTGAAAATATCTTAAATTTAGTAAAATGTAAAAAAATAATAATTATATATAATATATATATATATATATATTCATTCATTCATCTTCTATACCGCTTAATCCTGTGTTCAGGGTCGCGGGGGGCCTGGAGCCTATCCCAGGAGACTTTGGGCACTAGGCGGGGTACACCCTGGACAGGGTGCCAATCCATCGCAGGGCACACACACATACACACACACACACACACACACACACACACACACACACACGCACACCCAATCACACACTACGGGCAATTTAGGAACGCCAACTAGCCTAACATGCATATCTTTGGACTGTGGGAGGAAACCGGAGTACCCGGAGGAAACCCACCAAGCACGGGGAGAACATGCAAACTCCATGCACACAGAGACGGGAATCGAGCCTGGCCGGGGAATCGAACCCAGACCCTGGAGGTGCAAGGCGACAGTGCTAACGACTACATCACTGTTTGAGATCACTTCATCCCGAATAACCCAGACCTTCGTTTGGTCTTATTTCCTATAACAATACAGGATTTTTTCAAAACTATGAAATAACACATATGGAATTAGGTTACTAAGTAACAAGTTGCATCTAGACTGTTTTTTGTTCTGGCACCTACAGTAGGTGATGAAAAACAAACTTCCTCTAGATGTCCTATAGCTGATTATTGTGTATTTTGGACGCCTTCAGCATTGTTTCACAGAGTAGGAAGAAATAAAAATCATGGAATTAGAAGGTGTGTCCAAACATTTGACCGGTATCATACATTCATTTAAAAAAAATTTCATATGCTAAGATCAAAGCTTAAAATTCTATCGGCTTCATTCTGGAAATCTGCCTCAGTCATGCTGCATTTTAGATTTAACTTGTCACAAGCTACTGTACTGTACATCTTCGTCTTGTTCTGATAGAGCACTTACACAAGCATTCTTATGCATATTTTCTCTGCAGTTATTAACATGCTTGATCTTTACATAAAATAATCCAGTGTGACTCAGCTTGTCTCTTTCTCACCTATCTCTTTTCTCACTTTTGCACAAACCCCGTTTGGGAGGGAAATATTCTCCTAAATCGGGTGTTTTCTATTCTAAAACATAGGGCATTCGTTATCATATTTATTCCAAGCTTTCACACCTAATGAGAATGTGAACAGGTGACTCTTCTTATTCGAGGTTTGAAATCCTACATGTTTGAGATCACTCACTCACTCACTCACTCACTCACTCATCGTCTATGCCGCTTTATCCTGTATTCAGGGTCGCGGGGGCCTGGAGCCTATCTCAGGAGACTTAGGGCTTGAGGCGGGGTACATCCTGAAGAGGGTGCCAATCCATCGCAGGGCACACATGCACATACACACACTCACACACCCATTCACACACTACAGCCAATTTGGGAACGCCAATTAGCCTAATCTGCATGTCTTTGGACTGTGGGAGGAAACCGGAGTACCCGGAGGAAACCCACCAAACACGGGGAGAACATGCAAACTCCATGCACACATGGAGACGGGAATCGAGCCTGGCCGGGAATCGAACCCGGACCTTGAAGGTGCAAGGTGACAGTGCTAACCACTACATCACTGTTTGAGATCACTTCATCCTGAATAACCCAGACCTTCGTCATCGCCCTCATCACTGATATCGGCACAGCCCGGTAACACAGACTCTATGTTCTGCCAGACTATATTTTCCTGGATTCATTAGACCGATATAAACATGACAGAGACATTCATATCAATGTGTTAGAGAAGCAAGGAGTGGTCCGTCACTTCGGATCTATCCACACATCACACGGCTCGCCATCTGTAAGCGAGACAGGAGGAAATTAATCTCCACCTATTCCCTCCCTCTTCTGGTTCATCCCCCCCCCCTTCTCCTCTCTATCCCTTTCTTCTGATTTAATTCTCTCGCCTTCTTTTTTCTCTCCCTCCTCCCTTTTCGCTCTCTCTCTCTCTCCGATTTAATACGACGCTATACGGCAGATGGCGGTGTGAGGCGCAGAAGGAGCAAAACACACACGATTAATAAATGATATCGACCTCGCTAAATAATGCCTTGTGCTGATAAATCCCCATCTGAAACGGCAACTGTTCCACCTTTTAATCTCGAGAGGAGTCAGCAGGAGTCCCTCGCAAACGTTTACCGCTTTGCACGCGACGCAAACGCATCGGGACGTGCAATGTCAGCGGCGCGTGACCGACGATGCCGATGATGTGCTCGCCAAGGTCAGATGCTAATTAATATCTACACGTCATACTGCAGCCCCCTCAGACTGACCCTGCAAAAACACACACACACACACACACACACGAACCCATCTTTCATTACTAACTCACAGCTGTCTGATTATTTACTCATCCCTGCTGGTGTGATGCTGTTATGTCACTGGTCAGCTCAGGTGGGAAAATGATGTGTCAGCTCCAACCTGCACTGCAGCCTTATAACAATTCCACATGGATGCCAATCATCTGTTTTTTTTTTCTTTTCTTTCTTTTTAAAATCATAATCCGTCATCGTCCATGATCCAAAATGCCGGACAGCTCGGTGCCTGATATACTAGTCACCGAAACGGATGAAAAAATTGCAACATGACTAATTCAATTATCAATATGGCTTCATCCTTCCTCCTTTGTTCCTCAGAAGCATTCGAGCTTTCGTGTAGCCTGTATTTCTGCTAAGGTTCGGCTGCTCATGTGATTAAATGCTGTTTGATCCTTCCCTAACATAACATAATCCTGTGTGACTCAGGATTCTCAGCAATTCACACGGCCGCATTTTTTTTTTAAACTCACCCTGATTAGGATAGAAAGCTTGACTATTAACAAAACGGCACATTTTATCAGAGGAGGGTGGGGTGGGGTGGGATTGGGGTGGGGGGGGATGAAGCTAATTTTAAGGTTTCATGAGTCTCGGCTCTGATATTAAAAAGAGGAGGCATGGGAATAAGCAGCAGCATCGCTGCGGATTTGCCTTGAATTATTTATAGCTGTCATGTTACAGGAGTCATCTTATTGACAGTCAGTTGCCCTCTAGTGTCACTCAGAGGTATTGGAGGTATTGCTCTGAGCAATGCCCTCACACACACACACACACACACACACACACACAGGTACTTGTGCACACACTGTCTCCACTGTTATAACAAATGAGCCACTATTCTAAACCAGGCATCTTCTGTACTCCTACTGAAAGGGAATTTATTACATTGTTGATTGGTGAATTTATTTATTGATTGATTGATTTACTTATTTATTTAACAAAGCGACACTCTTGCTGTTTTTTTTTTTTAAAGGAGCAGTGTGTAATTGTGAAGCCTCCCTCCCTCCCCTGAGCAATCTGTATTTGTGTGATTTGTTCAGTAATGTTTTTGGGAATGAGAGGAGGAGGTAAGTGACTCAGGGGCGGAGCTTATTTCCAGGGAAGAGAAAATGTCAGAATTAATTAAAAAAAGAATAAATAATACATTCTATTGAGTATATTGCATTGAGATTGAGATATATGGATCTGGGATGATCTAAGGTAGCACTGAAACACTTTAAAGTAATTACAACAAATTTTTTCACGTAATTAAAAATCATATACTCATACACTCTGAACACACCCTCAATCATTCTCCGTACAGAATCCGGAGCCTATCCCAGGAGACTCGGGGCACTAAGCAGGGGTATCAATTTATTATAGGGCACACATGCATGCACACACCATAGAGAATTTTAACCCGAAACACCTATTAAACTAATCTGCATGTCTTTGGACTGTAAACTGGAATAGCCAGAGGAAACTCATCAAGCACAAATGCAAACTCCGAGGCGGGAATCGAACCCTCAACCCGGAGGTGTGAGGCCGAAGTGCTAACCACTAGGCCACAGTGCTGGCATGGCCATTTAAATATAAACAAATATAGCAAGTGTTGCAGTAACATGATTGTATGTTGAGTGGTTTGTTTTTACGTCTCAGTCTCGGGATCAAACGGCCTCAAAAGTACAGAACGTATTTGAAACTTCGGCAGACACTTGAGGATCGTCACACCTAGGCAATCTGTGTGCATTTGTTTCGATACAAAAACTGCAATTAAATAGACATTTCCTTCAGCTTACTGAGGTTAGGCGTACCTCACAGTTTAGATTTAGGTCCAGACATGTTGCTAATTAGTGACAAATATAATAATAATTATAATGCAAATAGAAGGTCCTTACAAGGATAGAAAGTAAAGTAAAGAGAGCATGAGTCTGTGTGTGTGTGTGTGTGTGTGTTGGGAGAGGAGGTTTGGTTTAAATGAAACAGTTCACACACAAAACACACTAAGATGAATCCCTCATGAATCAGGCTTCATTCAATAAGAGCTAAGAGGTCTATCTATCTTATCTAAAAGGCCAGTGAGACTGAAGCCTTTAAAGTGTGCATTAACGTGAGGCATTGCGCTTGCCCCTGGTCCACTGCAGGCTCCTGCGGTTGGCATAGTGCCCAAGCGAGGGTCAGATGCAATTTACAGATGTACCAAACAACGATTAAAATTCACGCCAGTGAACGACAGAAGCCACACCACCTGATCAGACTTTCCGGGCCGTGTCGGGAGATGTGTGTGTACACGGAACAGGGATGTGTGTAATAACAACCAGACCAGATTCACATAAATCTCATTTACTGTTCTCTCTCTCTCTCTTCTAAATGAAGATGTTAATGTGCAGTTTGCCTGAGCACAGGTCATCTGTGTAAACGTTTAATGCATTGGATGCTTTCCACACATGTTCAGATCTAAACAAAACCAGACGCTGAACACGTAATACAGTAACAATGAACTGCAAAATTTCCAAATATAAACCAGCATCAGATGATTAAGGAACAGGAGTAAGTACCCTCATATATACATGACCTGCAATTCATAATGGAGGTTAAAAAAAAGGCGTGCAACGTCGCAAGAGAGATAAAGTCACTTTGCACTTGGAGAGGTGTGGAATAACCTGCGTGGAGAAAAAAAAAAACAATCAGCGTGTACTGTCGGTAACTTCATCCAAAGAAATCGTGTGGTACCGTATATACCGGAAGGTGGAAAAACGCACAGCGCAGACTTGCATCAGAATTGCTGATGCAACTGCGTTAGCGACGGCCGAACCAGGGAGAGTAGCGACAGCATATGCCACAGATAGCAGAGTACAACCAGAGAGCTTGTGGTTTCATCTGTGATAACGAGTGGGTGGAAATATACATGCACTGTATTTTAATTTTACTTTCCCACTTACAATCAAAAAAACATATTATTACAGTATATGGCCAGGTGTTATGGTAATGCTTCAAGTTGGATGTTTCTACTGCAGTCATTACAGTAACATACATTGTGTGATTTTTATTTTTTTTTATGTAAGTGGAAACAAACTATATAATGACTTCCTCATAGGATATCCTTCAAGTCAGATATTTTCCAGACGTGACACAGGAACTAACGATTGTAGCACGAGCTTCGTTTCAGTTTAGAATAGTGTTGCACCATGGGATTTAAATGATTTAAATGTTACTGATGATGCAAACATCTCCTTCCTTACAGTTTTCTTATTTTAAATAAAATTTGAATGCAATGGTATTACGCAACTGTACAAGTAAGTGGCGCACATATTGATTTTTCCCTCTAAGCAAACATTTTAGGTGTGTGTGTGTGTGTGTGTGTGTGTGTGAGTCATACTCCAAAGTGACTGATAGTCCTGCCAGGGTGGGGGGTGGAGGTGGACAGGTTACAGATGACATATAGATGGCTGAGGTTATTTACACACACACACACACACACACACACACACACACTAAGTGTGAGATATAAAATGAGTTAAACAGATGTAAAGCATTTCCGCGCCCTACTGTATGTTAATGTCACGCAGATTTCTGGATTGCAGATGAGACGTTATAAGCAAATCCTACTACGATAAGATGTTTAATAGGAATCCATTAATGTGAGATTAAAACACTGAAATGCTTGCTTTGTTAACATAAAAAAAAAAAACGAGACTAGAAATGCCTTAGGCACCCAGCAGAGTGACCATGCAGACTGCATAAAAAGCTTGACTTCTTTTTTTTTTTTTTCCATTTAAGTATGAATAAGAAGCGAAAGCCATTAACCATTCTGTTTACATCCATCCAATTTGGATTGTCAGTCTTAAAAGAATGGCAGGAACAAGGACTGGGGGGTGGTAGAGAAGTGTGGGAGAAAGCAAGAGAGAATGAGAGAGAGAGGCTGAATATAACTAAGGCTGTTTGTTCACTCCTGCTGACATAATGTGAATTCCACGGTGGCTACGATTACCAGGGAGATAGAAAAGATCTTCTGCCTGCCCCTCAAACTTTGATTTTCATTGCATATAATTACGCGTCCCAGCATGCGATCTTTGTCGCATTCGGCACAAAGGGAGGGCGAACCGTAAGAGCTTTCAAGCAGCGATGATTTTCATTATGGCGTAAACAAGGTCAGTTCTCTCCTTGTATAAATGCACGACGGCCATGTGCCTGCGAAAAAAAAAACTCCAGGTTCGCGCGCCGCCTTTTCCGCGGTGACGCGAACGTGTTAATCCTGACCTTTAAACCTATTAGGCACTTCAAAGCCAGATGAAGCTTGGGAGAAATTAAAAAAAAAAAAAAAAGAGGAGGTGCCTTCTCTTATCTGCGTGTACGATACGAGACGGTTGGCCCGAGGCCAGGTGCTAATCAACACGTAGCCGGCTGCACGCTCCGTTCCGCAGGATCCCCATGACAACCGGGCTACCGGCGGAGTGTGCATATTTACCAGAAACTTAATATAACTTTGAAGTCAGTGCCCCCTGTGAAAGGAGCGCTGTTTGAAAAGGCTGAACAGGATCGATCTGATTGCCATGGCCCTCCTGAGAAACAGAATATTATGGCCTTGTTAGGGATTAGCCATGCAAGAGGAACAGGACATACTGAAGCCATCTGGACCTACAAGATCATTTATAGTCAATTATTTGTTCTGTGTTGTTCTGTCTGAGCTCCATGTTCCTATTTTTCTCTTAAAAAAAAAAAAAAAAAATTTCCGGTCAACAACACCATCAAATCCTTGTCATACAGTAATACTATTCGCTTTGACTCGCCAAAAAACAAATCTTTGGGAAAATGTCCACCAGTCGATACGATATTATCATGATACCTAGGTGTCGATTCCTGTAACTAAATATCCCGAAACAATGTTCGATTTTTTTCGTTAGATTTTGTTACAATTCGAAACAAATTTAAAGGGGCAGGGGAGCTCGGTGCTTAAGGTGTTGGACTGCTGACCAGAAGGTCCTCGGTTCGAGGCCTGACCCCACCGGGACCCTTGAGCAAGGTCCTTCACCCCCAAGCGCTCAGATACAACCAGGCGTCAATCTGGCAACCTGCCCCTGTAAAATATCAGCCACAGAAATGATGGACATATGTATATCCGTCGCTTGATGTGCTGGATGGTAGATAGACGGATCTCATGTCATGTCTAAACAAGCACAGGATGCTGTGCTGCCTGCCAGTTTGTGAATAGCCTACAGCACACCACCTGTAGGATTATAGATGAATAGCAACACCTCAAATACACTCACTAGCTCATCGTCTATATCGCTTCATCCTGTACACAGGGTCTCGGGGGCCTGGAGCATATCCCGGGAGACTTAGGGCAAGAGATGGGGTACACCCTGGATGGGGTGCAAATCCATCACAGGGCACACATACTGTATAATCTGCATGTCTTTGGACTGTGGGAGGGAACCGGAGACCCCAGAGGAAATCCACCAAGCAAACTCCACGCACACAGACTCCAGGCAGGAATCGAACTCCAGAACCGAAAGGTGCAAGCTGACATTGCTAACCACTAAGCCACAATATATAAAATGTTTTTAAAATTTTAATCATTGTGGAGACATGAATTGGCACAGAAAAATACTGCAATACATAACAGAATCCCTTTTTCCCCCCGAAACAGCTGCATTTAATGTGTTAGAAATTGTCTAGTTCTACGGAAGGTGCTTAAAAGCCTTGGGTGTATATACTCCCTTTAAGTCAAGGGCTCACACGCGCTCTTTTGTACAATGTTAGCATAGCACTAGAGCCCAGGCAGGGAGCCATGGCTACAAATCCTGCCCTAGTTTCTCGACAAGGCTTGCTGGTTGGAGTCTTGCCCACTAATGCCATTCCACATCGTGGCTGATAATAAGCGAGCAGTTCTCAGTGCCAACTCCTGCCCCTCCTCTCTCTCCTTGAACTGCGAACTGAATGATTCATGATTCATGACTCCTTTCTCAGGACCCACCCCTTTCTCTTCATCTCCGCTCTCCCCCCCTCCCCTTTCTGCTCCGGCGCTCGCAAACAGGGGCGTTTGCATATCACTGGCGGAATCTGAATCAGCGACTTTCACTCTCTGGGTCAACAGTGTGGACCTGCACTTCCAAGGCGCCGGAGACTCCGTCGGACCCGCAGGCAAAGCGATTAGGAACGAATCGGCTCAATCGGACGAGTCGGCGTATTTGCATCCATTTGCATTCTTTTTACGTTTACATAAATATAACATACAGGCTTTATTTAAAGGTTTGTAAGGAACGCCAATATCGGAATATCTGAAATGCTCTAAACGGGAGCATCATTCAAACACTAGTCACTTCTTTAATATTTCTGTACCCGTGTTCCCTTCACATGGCAGAGCTGCATCTTTTATTAATACTTACAAAGAAGGGAAATGTGCTGTTCCAGGAAGAAGTAATTAAACAACTCAAAGAACTATTGTTCGCCTGCTGCTCATTCATTCCTGTGGAAAAAAAACAACAACAACAACGAGGCACTCCACATTCTCACAACACAACGTGCACCATCTCAGTGGATAGTAGTAACCTCTGCTATATTAAAGCAATACATCAAAGGAGCATATTATAGCACCCTGCACTTAAACCTCGACATAAGAACTGCAAAACTGCTATCTGTCTTCAAATTCAAACTTGGAAGGGAAAAAAAAAAAAAAAAAAAACGTTTAGCGATTCTGCTCCGAGCTGCCGTCCAAGCCTCTCCTTAAACGCCTCGAGGGATATGAACTCATCTCTTATAATTACACGATTACGTGTAACACTACAGCGCACAATATAGAGCCTCACTCCGATGGCGTGGTTTATAAACAGCAGAGGAAAAACTGGATGGATAACAGTCAATGACAGGGACATATTGGTATTCAGCTCACAGAGAATAATGTAGTTACTTGGCAGTGACGAACCAACTTGTACAGTGTATTCTTGCAAAAAAAAAAAAAAAAAAACGACAGATAGATAGAGAGAGAGAGAGAGAATATGTCACAAGGTCTTGGAAGTGACCTTTAAAATGACTAAAGTGTGGAGAGCTGTATAATAATAGTTTGTCAGAGGAGTAAAAAAAGGCTAAACCCGCAGCCGCTCCATGAGAGTTTAATCGTCGAAGCGAGTCAGCAGAGGAAATTATCTCTAAGGGGTTAGCGATGAGGGGCGGAGATGGTGAAAACATACGAACAATTCAAATCTTCTAGGCAGACACCGAGCGCTGCGTTGTTTTCCTCCACCTTGATCTACGAGGTGCTCGCTCGTAAAAAAAAAAAAAAAAAAAAAAAAAAACAGCCGCTGTAAGTATTAGTTCTCGACTCCCTCTTTCATTTTTCAGATTTTTCAGAGAGCATACGAGTGCCATGCTACAGAATAAAAAAAAATTGTGGAAAGAGAGAAAAAAACCCCCAAAAAAACTCAAGAACAGCGCGCAATTCAACTGCTAATCGCTTCCATCAACACCGTCTCATTTCGAGCTTTCTTTCTCCATGAGAGCTTCTTGTGTTGTAATTATTCTGTACATGCTTTTGAAATGACCTTGTTGAAATGGCAAGAGAGTCCCTCCACGCTCACATGTACAGAATGATGTATGATTCTGGCTCCTGCTCCTGCGCTCGCAATGCCTGGGGAAACACAATGCGGCATAATTGTTTAACTGAAGAGCTGTCTATTAACGATGTGATTGTGCAGCTCTTTATGGGGGACAAAAAAAAAAAAAAAAAAAAAAACACACACACACACAACAAAACACACTATTCTCTCTGCGTGAATGGCGATGCGGAACTGAACTCGAATCTCCCAAGTGTATCTGACGCTTATCTCGCTGATTAATATCAAACGCATACAATAGGAATATAAACACGTGAGAGCAAATTGGAGGGTTGGCATGATGCTATTCAGAACAGAAGGCCCCCTTTTTTTTTTGAAAAAATACAAAATTTCCCAAGCAGCCAGAAGTGCTCGGCGTAATGGCAGTTAATTACAGTGAAACAAGACACGGGCTGTACGTCCCTCTTGGGTGACTGAGATGTCAACGTGGTATGCAAAGCGAAGCTGGTATGAAACCTAAATCCTGAGAGAACAGAGCAGAACCAGGTCTTTGGCAACCATGTCTGCACCTGGCGCAGCATTGGCATTGTCACGTTTCCAGCAGGAGAAAAGATGCAGGCCTTCGTGCTGCATGCAACGAGAACGCAACTGTACGTAAGGGAACAAAATCACATTCAAGAGACGTACGTCATTTAGATATTATCTAGCATATAATAATAATAATGAGAATACAGATTAGATGTACAGACCCCTTTTTTGCCTACCAAAAAAAAAACAAAAAAATAGAGCTGCTTTATTTGGAGAATCAAATGTGAGAAAGACGGAACGTGCGCGAGAGACAGAGTGTAATCAATGTGACATATGAACTCACATTGACTTGCAAAGTATCTCGCCGCCTGCGTGAGCTCGGTACCAGTGAGAACATTTGCATAATGGTAATGCGAGCTTTCAAGGAGAACGCATGGTGATATTTTAAAAAGTAGGATGTTTATGCGCGTATTAAAAATAGACAACATTATGAAGATCTAATGATTTTGGATTAGACCATGAATTATGGATGAGATGGACCTGTACAGTAACTGTCCTTCGTCGACTAGAGAAATCGCATTACTGACGATTAATTGCTCTAGCAAGTCAAATATTGATATATGATGAATAAATGATATTGTTACTCTAAAAGGTTAATCAGAACCATTAAATATAGACCTGATTTAAGTGGCAGTATGGTGATTATTCTTGCATAATTCATATTTTGTTTTATCATTTTATGTCTGTCATGTACAGTATGCTAAAGATGAAAAAAAAAAAGTAAAAAGGTCATACTTATAGAGTACTTTATCTTGAAAAGGTCACATACTACTCGTTTCTCATTCAGAAATGTAAACATGTTTTCTTTTTGTCGCGGCTCCGAAGGTACGAATGCTTTTTAGTTTACACAAAAGAAAAAGTTGTGTGTACGTGTAACGCATGAGCACTTTGCTCTGACGCACCCATTTAAAGGCTAAAAGAGATAAACAGAAATAAAGCTTCTGTAAGGAACTAATCTTGCCAGAATGCAAGTTTATGTATCTGTGCAAGGGGTTACTGTGTTACGCCACAACGCGGCATGCCAAAAGAATAAAAGCTACAGAGCTGATGTTAAACACTTCGGTCCAAATATGCGACTAAATGCTGACTCTGCGGTCCAGAGCGTATCTTACACACATCAGCTAACAGGTCATTTGGAGTGAGCAAAGGACGAGTGACCTGAGCTGACAAATGTTCGACTAGGGAAAGAACTGTTAAAAATAAATAAATAAATAAATAAATAAATAGAAAACTGTAAAATAATAAACTGTATGAAAAGTTAACTTTGGAAAAAGTTATAGAAGTAAACATAGTGAAAAGTTGGAGTGTTTCACAACAATTTTATTATTATTATTATTATTATTATTATTATTATTATTATTATTATGGATGAAACCCCTAACATTATGTCATTGGAAATAAGAGATCTGGATCTGACAGTTCCTCAACCTCAGCTACATCACACCAGTACATCAAACCACCATGACCCTGACCTGGTCAATGAGAAAGAATACCAATCTCAAGGAAGAAATACTGGAGAAAAGAAAAAAAAAATCAGACATTTGACCTTGCTGTGACCTTGACCATGGGTGGATCAATTCTAAAACCTAATCGATTCATCTTCTGGCTACAATAGGAATTGTGTTTACATCCTACAACCATTCAACAACTTGTTATTAAGATATAACTAATATCTGGATGAAGAACCAAGGACAGATGTTCAAGTTAGGACGTGTAATGAACTTTCTTGCGAATGAAGGCGTAAACCTGATTCATGGTGATGAGACACGTAGTCACTGAAAAACATTTGAATGGTGCTGATATCTTAAAGGACCCCGTACGTTCGTGAATGACGATCCCGGCCGAGGTGGCTTGAAGCCCACTGCAGTCTTTCCTGTGAAAATTCAGCGAGTTAAAATGTTAGGCCTTGTCGCACATCTGTCTGTGTGAAGTGTGCAAACAATAATTCACCCACGCCACTTGTACATTACAGGAACTTGGCAGGGGGTTACTGCCGCATCCCAGAACAGTCCTGACCACACGCTGAGAAATTTCTATCTGTTTGGGCCATTAAAGGAGTTCCTGGGAGGCCAGCGTTTCAGACATGAATTCTGCATTCCAATCCCGCCTCCGGCGTACTGACAAAACTTTATACCTTGATGGTGCCGAAGCACTAGTGAAACCCTGGCGTAAGTGCTTGTTTTAAGTAAAGTATAATAAGGTTTCTGAAGCATTTCATGGTTCATCATAATGTTATTCTTTATTAGTTCTTTATTAGTTCTGAGTTTTTTGGATTTTCTCCCTAATTTAGTCGTGTCCAATTCCTCCTCGTCACTATGGTCCCTAATTAAGGCTGCTACTACTACCACTCAGCCAGGAGGGCCGAAGACTGTAACGTGTTTCCTCCGAACCACGTGACGCCAGCCTTCTGAGCTCGCTCACGCACCGTTAGGGGTGGCGTAACACACTCGGGGGACAGCGCTATCCGCTCCTTCCGCGTGCCGAGCTCACAGATGCCCCTGATTGGATGTAGAGCCGTGATTAATGTGGGAGCATGAAGTACCTCTCATCCCTCCCCTCTGAGAGAGCTCGGCCAATCAGCTCTCTCTAGACCTCCGGCTGTGAGAGGTTACAGCATCACCCGGGAACCGAACCAGCGATCTCCGGATGATTGGGCGAGCACTTTACCACTGCGCCACTTGAAGGGCTTTCTGTGTTTTTTTTTGTTTTGTTTGTTTTTTTACGCATAAACAGTTTTGTGTAAAATGAACCGTCGTTAACCCGTATGAATAATATACAGGCACAACATACACTTTTTTCCTTTAGCTGGTTCTGTCACTTATACAGCAAAGTGACCTCCGTACTGATATTTTTCTCTAAACAGACCGAATTTCAGGAGCTGTGTGGAAAATCCAGTTACTGCACGATGCAGGCGTCGAAAAGGTAAATCGAGATCAGCCTGAAAACTCTGTTAGGGTTTAAGCGGGTAAAGTGGAAGGTCATCTCATGAGCATCCTCTCCAAATATGGTAGCGTCTCTTTGACCCAGTTCGGTAAGGTAAAGTGCTGGGAACACTAATGCCTGACTGTTCTTCTGCATGCATGGCTGAGCAAGTGTGTACTCTGTATGGGAGAGGAAGGGGAAAAGATGCTGAGCGTTCCAGCCGCTCGTTAATGCACAGCACAGTCCAGAGATCACACGAGGGGCTTTAACCTGCGGCGCGTGCTCTGGCCGACAATCCGGCCCCAGTAGTCAGTGCGACTGATCTCCGTCATCTCTCCGACACTCCATCAGTCCGTTTCACGCCGTACACACTTAAGCATGTAAATAAATTAGCATTCCAGATTGTCTCGGGTGTTTGTAGTAATGCCACATTTCATGCTTCCTGACAAACAAAGACAAGTACACAGAATCCCAACTGGCTGACAGTTGCTAATAGCGCTGCTGTCGGGTAATTCCTGATGCTGCCTCGTTTCTGAAACGAACATAACGCTGTGCAGGAAAAACGATTCATCACGATCGAGCACTATAAATACCCCTGTGAGTGACAGACACATGTTTCTGTTCCTCTTTAAGAAGTTTAGCTGTAGGAGCGGACAGCACTGAAAAACATCATATTGAATGTATATTATTATACATGCAAACATACAGGAAATCAATGCTGGAAAATATATTAGGTTTCAAGCGCTTCAACTGTAATTTCCCGCAGACAATGCAGCGTTGTTCTCCCGACTGCGAATTAAAATGCGCCGTCTGCTCATAGCCGTCATCCCTTTTCTTTCTTTTTTTTTTTTTTGCGAATTCACCAAGTGGTTGTAAATGGATAAGCTACTTAGTAAACATGTTGGAGTAAACATTCGGAAATGACTATTTGCAAGTGCGATATTTACACCTGAATCCGGTTATATGTTGTGTTTAAGGCCATGACCCGTAATTACTTGGGAACAAACAATAATGAGGTGAGGGGAAAAAAACGACTAAAGAACAAAGATGAAAAGAAAGAGAGAGAGAGAGAGAGAGAGAGAGAGAGAGAGAGAGAGAGAGATAGATAGAGAACGAGAGACTGAAGTAGAAATCAGATCAGGATCTGCTTTACTGTTGAAAGCGCGGATACAGGCTATCCGTATGTTCCAGTAGAAAAGAAATTCGGTGTTATCAAAAATATCAAATTACAATTTCAAACGATTTCACATAGCCAGTGGTAGCTTGGCATAATAACATCTTTAAACATGACACCATCTATCACCGTCCTCTTGACTATTATGCTGCAGCAAAAGCTTTTTACTGGGGGCCAACTTTCTGACCGCTCCTCCTGCATTCCTTAAGTAAGAGCCTTCAGGAGAACAAGACAAATTTCAAATTCGCCTCCTTTTATCTCATAGGACTGTCATGCCAGAGCACCTTAAATGGAATTGATTTGTGAAAGACTGTAAAAATATACAACAAAAACAATGCGACTGAGAAGTCCAGTAACAAGGAAGTCATGCTTCCCCCCGTGGTCTTACTCCAACACAGCGAGACCTTGAGCCTTTGTTTGCTTTGAAGCTATTATCAGGAGCTTTGCTGTGCATTTTGTTCACGTCCACCACTACTGACTCATTAAATGTTTACGGCCAGACACGCCGAGGATGTCGGCTTGGCCGTGAATCAAGACACAAGCGTATCCAAACGATGGCTGTGGAAAAAAAAAAGGCAGGTCAGGTGGTGGAAGCTTTGAGGAAAAGGAATTCGAGCGATAATCTACCACCAATTTCTGTCTCAAAAAAAAAACAAAAAAACAAATCCACAGCAACAGTAGTGTATTACAAAGCAGACTCTGTGTCCTGAAAGGTTCCATTTTTTGTATTTTTTTTTTTGGCATGGATAATTCATTTAGCGTGTAAGAAGTCTGTTGGGGATATGCTTGCTTAAAAACCAAGCTCAATATTGTCTTTCCCCGCACGGCATTCCGAATCCGTGCGGGTCATGCGAGGATTGCGCGGTTACTTAACGATGCCGGCGCTCCTTCGTTTCCTTTAGGGGTACGGAGGAGAAAAATGTAGGTGACAATTTTGAGACGGTGCGGATCTGGAGCGAGAAATGTCGACTCCTTGTGCTCTTTCCGAGGACTTATTGCCAGAAATGAGCTTTTGTAACAAAAAATAAAAAAAGGAGCCGGCAGCGTAATTAGTCCAAATCGCAAAGGAGGACACTAAAAATATCAGCGCAACCTCAAATGTCAAACCTGAGAGATAATCCATTCCAACAGAGCGGCCCTGAATTCATCTGCTGGAAAATTAAAACAACCAGTAGCTTCGTTATTAAGGTATCCTGGAGAAAAATGGAAGCTGATGGCTCACGCTGGATGCTTGTCAGAATGATTCTCTCTGACGTGATGCTCCTCTATGTTTGGACGCTTCCGGCCACGGGAGGCCGTTCTCTGCTCCGCTGCCCGTTTGACAGACGATCACCCGACCGCACTGATGTCACTCGTACTGTAGCTTCGGGTTTAAATGGCAAATTAAGGCGGCTGGTGAAGTGCGTGAAACGGTGAATGCGTATTTGTGTGCGCTTGTGTGTACGTCGAATCTCAGCTCTTAAATAAAATGCTTCGTAGCACTCGCAGCTGTCAGGGCGCTTAAGTCCTCGCGGGACTTAGCAAGAAAAGAGCGCTGATTTGCTTTCAACTGGATGTGATGCATCGCACACACTTAGCATGGAAAGTTCGAAAGAGGACTCACTGTCAGAAGGGTCCAATTGGAGAGCAAACAGAGGAACCACTCACTAATGCAGGAGTCCAAGTGTCCAAGCACTGCCTGGAAAATGTCACAAAAGTGACACCGCCAGCTGAGAGCATGACGTATTGTAGAGTAAGTAAGAGCTGTGACGATCGCCATCGCTCCGCTCAGCAGCGAAGTGCCTGTCGGTCGGACTAATTGTTTCAGACTTTCCACAGCACACAACTGTAAACTGATCAAAAGTATAACAAAAGAAATAATGTACTAACTACTGGGGTAGTTTTGCTATTAAACAAGATTATATTCCCAGCATGCACTGAATAATACATAATTGTGCGTGCTCTAATGCTACAGCAAGTAATTTCACTGTTACACTACAAATGTTTAAATAAATCCCCATGAAACTGTGGGCAGGTGATAAGACAAAGAAATTATACCATAAGGCTTGGATATTACTACAATGCACATTATCATTTTTATATAATCTCTTGGTTTGTAAACAAACTGCTGGCAAAACAGTATTTTCTGACCATTAGAGTCGAAACTGGTCTTTCAGATCTACAAAAATAAATAATTGAACACTGAACCGTAAGGGAAATAAATAATTCTGCAAACATTTTACAGTTTTTAAAATTCAAATCAATTCCCAACAGCAAAACACTAACACTGAATAGCCTGCATAAAGATATCTGTAATAACACAGAAACGTATAAAAGTATATTTTTGACAATTTAGTGAAAGTATATCGCTGGATCAGACGGCCAGATGTGGCGACACCTAGACTCCTGCCGAAATGTCCGAAAGATATAGAGGATATTGATATAATGTCAGATTACTGACACTGATATATCGTCGTTATGCAGATACTGATATTAGTGATAATGTTAATATTACATTATTTTGTTCCAAACATCAATATTACATTGTCACTCTGATGATATTGACATAATATTGTCACAATATTGTTATATTGTATTATATAAATATATTATCGAATTGCTGATATATTGTCACATCACTGATATTGATGTTATACCATCATTATGCAGATATTGACATTATATTGCTGATATATTGTGAGTATACAGATATTGATACCATATTGATCTTATATTGTCATATCGCTAACCATGATATTATGTTGTTATGATATTGATATTTTATTGCCACATCGCTGATATTTATATATGGTCATTATGCAGCTATCTACAGTATATTATATGTCATTATGCAGATATGTACTGTATATAGTCATATCACTGATTATTAAGCAGATATTGATATTACATTGTGACATCTCTGATATTCATAGTATATTGTCACATCACTGAAAGATATTATATCGGCACATTGCTGACGCTGATGTCATATTTTCATATCATTTAAATCGATCTTAAATCATTATGCAGATACCAATATTACATTGTTACTGTATATTACTGGTGTCATTTCATTATGTCTCTGACATCAATATCATATCATATTGATGATGGCATTACATTGTCATGCCACTAATACTGATATAATGTCACATCGCTGATACTGATATCATATGGTTGATATCGATGTATCATATTGCTGATATTTTAATTAAATTGTCACATCACTGAAAGTGATATATTGTCATTATGCAGATATGATATTATATTAATAATACTGTTGTCATATCGCTGATATTGGTTATATAACCATTATGCACATATTGATATTATATGATATCACCATATCACTGACACTGACATATAGTTATTATGCAGATATCAATATTATATCGTCATTAAGCAGATACTGATATATTGTCACATTGCTGATATTGATCATTAAGCAGATATTGTCATAACGCTGATACTGGTTACATCATCACTATGATAATGATTGATACATTGTTATATCGCTGATATAGAAATATTATGTCACAGATGTTGATATTATATTGTCATATTGCTGATACAGACATACGGTCACATCACCGATACTGATATTAAGGAAGATAATATTACATAGCCATATCTAACATATCAATATAGTCTCACTATTGATACTACATTGTCGTATTGCTGATATTAAAGTATTGTCTTATCGATGATATTGATATTACAGTATATTGTAAAAATTGCAAGATAAAGAAATTATAAAGTATAATATCGCCCAGCTTTACATTAAACTCTTTCAGATGGTCCTGCTGGTGATGGGAGCGTTGGCTGGAATAGTGACGTGCGAGCAAATAACAAGCTGTAAAACCCATTTAAACTAATAATACTGACCCCAGAGTTACAGCAGCAGAAACCACAAAGTACATGAACAGGATTTTTCGTGCACACACACACACACACACACACACACACACACACACACACACACACACACACACAAATCATGCAGTGGTGTGTTTCTGGATGACCTGTGTGTTATTCATTACCAAATTCGGGAAAATATTGTAACTTCACTTGACTATTATGCAAATTCCACTCTGGGGGGAAATGATTTAGGATATGGAAGGGGGGGGAGGGGGGGGGCGTGACGAGGCCGTGAGCACAATAGAAATAAAAACAAGTATAAGTTTGGATTGAAAAATAGGCAGCGCTTCGCTTTGGTCTTGAATTCTTAATATGACACATGGATGAGGCATATGGACTATTAAAAAATGCATGACCTTTAGTAATTCAATCCAGATTGTGAAATGGGTGGGAAAAAAAACAGACCTGAATCATCAAACCTAATGTAGAAAACAGCTCTGAAAAATGAAAACTAGTCCATGCAGCCGGACACAAGGAGAGAGAGAAAAAAAAAAGAGAGAGCAATAAAAAGGACAAAAATCATATACATATACAGTACATATATATTTTAAACTCTTTTGTCCCTCGGTTAATGTGAATGATGAGGGTAAAAGCGTGAGTTGGGGCTAATTGTATGGTTTCTGCACAGAAAACAGTAATCATTTTACATACTGTTTACTTAACTGCTCGTACAATCCTTCTCGAGTGTATTAAGTGATTAGTGTGGATGGAGCCTGCCTGAGCTTGTCTGTGCTTTCAGCGTGCAGCACCAAAATGGATCTGACTGCAACATCTGGATGGCATTAATTACCTGCATTAAATCTAGCAAAGCCAAGTACAGCCAGAGGAGAGGAGAAATAGAGAGAATGAGAGAATGAGAGAGAGAGAGAATGAGAGAGAGAGAGCGTGAGAGCACAATCTCCTATGGAATTTGGGATATTTCCCTGCTGCACTACTTAAATGCAATACTTTTTGTTCCGAGCAAACACGAGAATTTAATTTCCAATGAAGACACAAGGAACGACAAAGAGCTTCATATCCAATATAAATAGAACCAGGGCGGAGGATGGGGGGAGGAGGGAGAGGAGTGGTGGTGGGGGGGGTGTCAAATTCTCTGGAAAGACTTAATGCTGAATCAAATTTGAGAGAAAGCTTTGTTTATGTAAGCGGCAAGGCTTGAGAACCGGATCCGATTGCAAAAGGAACTGGGTAGTAGGTAATTCTTACTTCATTGGGTATTTTTCCCTCTCTCCCTCCCTTCTTTGATGAAACGGCGCAGGGAAGGAGGGCTGTATGATGTTTCTCAATATTCTGAAAAAGTTTCTTCCATATGCGCCCGGGATAATAAATCTTTTTTTTCCTGCATCTGATTATTCAAATGTTCCGTGAGCCACATGGTCGAGCGATGAAGCCAGTGCCCACTTCCTTTAATGCCCGAGCCGAGTCTCCGAGCTGTACTTCTCTCTGCCTGGTACTTTCAAAAAGCGATGCGGAATATCCGAGTATTAATATTCTCTTCAACGAGTTCGCACACAGCACACAGATGTCACTGCTTTTCTACAAAATATGGTATCAATCAAAGTCTGTTCTCTAAATGCCTATTAAAATCTTTTCCAAGAGACACATTTGGCCACATGGATGCAAAATTAACCAACACACACACACACACACACACAGTACAAACACACACATATTTGTCCTACTATCATCGTAAGGACCTTGTATTGACGCGGCTATGATTTAGAACATCTAATTCTAAGCATAACTAGAACCTCATTTTTAAAAATCTTAAAATGATTATTATGTCCTAAAATTATTATTATTTTTTTTTAAAGCTGTCTATGCTATAGGGACCAGACTGAAGGCTCTTGATATTCTGATATTCTTATCATTGTGATGCCATTTGGTTCTCATCCAAATAGAAAAACATGCCCATGTACACACTCTTCATTGCTCGGGCTTTTTTTTCCAAGGGAGGAAAATAAATGACCCATTTTTATTGCCGTGTATGCGGTAAACACATCCTCTAAATGAGGCAGAGGATGAAATCGGAGTGCTCGCTCTCCCCGCAAACTGCGAGCCCAAGGAGCGCGCGGCGATCGGCCTGCAATTTGATTTACTTAGGTACAAATTATTAACACTTCTGAACAATGGCTGTGACACAAGAGGGTCCTTGATTATAAACAACAAAGGGCTGCTTTGTGAGTTGCCTCGACTCTTTACCGAACAACAGGCTATCATTAATTTCCATCCTCATTGCTATGCACCAATCATGCTTTAATCAGATACACTACATTCCCGTCACACCACTTTAAAAACTAAACGGCCATGCTAACTAGGGCCTGGTTACGAGTAGATAAAGATACGGCTTTAACAGGCATCTCATCATCTGCCGCAAAACATGTGTCCTAATGATTGGAAACCATTAATGTCTTCTTTTTCTCTGACGTGCCATGGTTTTAAAAAAAGGAAGAAAAAAATAAAACCTCTTCGCTCTATAATGCAGCTTTTATGCCTGTGCTTCACACTGCAATCATTAAGCATATGCCCACATAATAATACTGACTTCCTAAAAATAAATGTCCTCAGAGACAGGAAATGAATCAGGAGAGGGGAAATAACAGCATGGCCATTACAGAGCTTCCACATTAAAAAAAAAAAACCACACCACTCTTCAGTAGTCCCCCCCATTAACATTACCTCTCTAAAGAGACACTTCAATCATCTCTCTTCTGTGCTCTGTGTTTTTCAAAGACAGTGTCCTTCATGGAAGAGGAACACTTCTGTGATTTTATTTATTTGCTTATTTATTTATTTACAGTATTTTATTTATTTGCAGTTGTTATACCTAACCAGGATGGCGGTGGTGTCTCTTTCACCAGGAGGCACGGCTATTAGAGGTCGGCTTTGCGGCAATGCCGCAGCCGGAGAGGAATGTGGCAGCCGTAATTGTTCGGGCTGTCATCGGGAGTCATGTGACCGACCGGGGTCAGGGTCAGACCCTGCTGAGGAGCGTCAACCAAATTGGCCTCTGTTTGCCTACGGGGCGCCTTCGTCCCGCTGCCACTTCCCGCACAAAAAAAGGGGGTTCTTCGGGTTCTAATTAAGTTCCTAATACAAGGATGGGGCGAAATTTTTCACCCAGGTTTAATTCAGTGCCTGAACACATACCTTTAAGTCAATTAAGCAGCCTTTGTTTCCTTGAGGGAGAGAACGAGAGAAAGAGAGAGACAGACAGAGAGATTGACATGTGGCCAGAAGAGCAGGCGGGCGAGGCAAGCCCTGTGGACGTTTCCATTAAAAGACGGAGCGGATGAAACTGCAATTGGCAGGAGACTCTGGATCAACTTACTAAAAATATGTGTGAGCAAGAAGAGTGAGCGAGCTACACCATTCCTGCCACATTTTCCTGAAACAGACCCCTCTGCGCTGGCCGCTGCTCTCTAATGTACTGGAACCGTCTCAAAACCATCGGACAGCCCTCGCAAATGCCAAGGCTCTGGAAGCCACGTTACATTTCTCTGTATAAAGTTAATGGTTAGGCTAAATGCAGGAAATTTTCCACCAAGTAACCTTCACTCTGGGCATTAAAAACACACACACACACACAAACACACACACACACCATGCACCATGTTTTAATTTTTTCCTTGTCCCCTATGATTTTTTGTTTTTTTTTCATCTCTCCTTCTCTGATGTGCTTCACAGCAGCCAAAAATCAAATCTATGCCTTCACATGCATGACTTCAGAGCTTAATAAATAACACACCCTTAATTTAACGAGAATGATGGCTTGTTACAATGCGTCTGAGTTCTGTCTAAAGCTTGGCCGGGAAGAAAGGCGTCTGGATCAAAGTGTGCTGGTGTTATCTACAAGCTGTCAGGTCCTACAATAATCTCTGAATGCACATGTACCTAAAAGTCCTGTTTATTACAAAATCCTGATGGTGGATCGGATATTTGGCGGTAAGTCACAGAAAACCTGTGTGTCCTTTATATACGAGAGATTAAACCATTAAGTACATTGTGAGCCAGTTACACAAGGCTCATGCTGCTCACAACTGCCTTAGAACAAGTTTAAAAAATAAAACAAAAAAAACTTTATGAAAAAACTGATTCTGCATGAACCTTTTGAAGACAGAATATGCAGTTTCAGATAAATAAACAATAAATTATATCATTGATGGTATAGTTATATAGAATTACGGATTAATTTAATATTCCCTGCTTTTTTTAATATTATCTATCTAAATAAAACCAAATTCACACAAAAAGATCATCAGATATTTACAGACCCAAGAGTTTCATTAGTCATTGTTTTAGCATACAGAGTAAGTAAGGGATAAAACACAAGATGGTAGAGATAGGGGAAAATCGATTGAGTTATGTATCCCAGATTCTTTCCTGTGGCGATTCATGTATCGGCACACAAACTCCAAGATCGATTTTTGTAACAGTGCTTTTTAAACTTATAGATATTTGCACTTGAGGTGAGGTAAGTCTATAAGTGCAGCACAGTATCCTGTGTGGAAGGAGCGAATAATTTGCTAAGTCTGTTTAGAATTAAACCAAAATCTATCCAATTGAAATATTTATAAAATCGTGATTTGCAATACAAATGGAATCGTCACCTACTGTAGATATTGTGATGATATCGAATCGGGTCGCCCTTGGGGATTCCTATACCTACAACATGGTGTGCTGTTACAGGGATTCATAACGAGGGTGGATTATTTTCATAAACGGGTGTCTTTGGGGTGATGTCTTTTATTTCTCTTTCACCACAATGATTGCAACAAAGTAAAATTTTTAAAATAAATAACTATTGAATGCACCTCAGGCGACATTGCCGGTGGTGTAGTGGTTAGCACTGTCGCCTTGCACCTCCAGGGTCTGGGTCCGATTCCCCGGCCAGGCTCGATTCCCGTCTCTGTGTGCATGGAGTTTGCATGTTCTCCCCGTGCTTGGTGGGTTTCCTCCGGGTACTCCGGTTTCCTCCCACAGTCCAAAGATATGCAGGTTAGGCTAATTGGCGTTCCCAAATTGACCATAGTGTGTGAATGTGTGTGTGCCCTGCGATGGATTGGCGCCCTGTCCAGGGTGTACCCCGCCTTGTGCCCTAAGCCTCCTGGGATAGGCTCCAGGTCCCCCGCGACCCTGTGTATAAGGATAAAGCGGTATAGAAGATGAATGAATGAATGAGCGTGAGCACCTCATGCTTTTTAATTTGCTTAATTTGTGTAATATTAGCTCTCAAAAAAGCTCTTTTCACTCACCGGTTCTTCTTTCTTTTCCTCTTTTAACGTTAACGAGACAAAACCACACAGCTTGCTACATTTCCAACAACCAGAATGTGAAAAGTCTCCCAGAAAACTTTCCATGGGAGGAGGGAGGAAGTGTTGGGGGGGAGGGGGGCGGGCACTGTTATAAGGCGCTTGCACTGGAGTCTCCTTCCCTAAGCGTTGGATAAATGTTTCCTTACGTGTTGATGATAATGTTTGTTAAACAAGGCGTTTGCTTAATCTGTTTATTATAAGCCTTAGATCATGTCGAGCATCTGCCAAGTCCCTGTGAATGTGTTGTCGCTATGGAAACAATAACACACTAATATAAACCTTGGATTAGAATGACACCAGGCTCTATTACTTTGCATTTGAGAATTTAAAAACACTTAGGTGTAAGTACTATCGCATAGCAGTACTCGTTTTTATGTTTAGGTGCCGACATCTGAAAGTACTGGTTAAGGTAACAAAAAGACCCCACTTCCTAATATACTGTAGTACGCTGCTGTTATTCAGTAATATGTCTTTTATAAGCAAACCAGTGTATAAGCGAGTCCAGCTTGTCATGTAGAAGTGTTTTGAGAACCACTTCAAACTGCAAATAAGAGCTCCTTTAGTTAGCCAGTGGATTTTAAAAGCAGCGCTGACAGCGAGCAACAACACAGCACTCGAACGATCAAACCAAGAGGAAGACAGACCTCACTTCTCTTCATAGATGTGGCAGTGACTGACAGACCTTAAAGCCTGGCTCTGACCCCCAGGGTAAAAGATCCCTGCTCCATCATGGAGAATGTCTGTCTCAGTCGTCTGTTCTCTTGTTCAAGCCGAGTTTGGAAGCCTGGCCAGGCTAAAAATGCCCTGCAACATGTGCCTGCTTTGATAAGCACATGTACGATCAAACTGGATACAACTCATTTATGCCCGCTGATGTGCCGGCACCAGTCATGTGACTGTGATCAAACAGCAAAACCCTCACTGATGGATCGGTTTGATCACAACACTGTACATCGTGTGAAATGGGTTGTTTAGATTGTTCATTCATCTGTCCATCAATCTATCCATCTTATTCCATGAATATAGCTATTTATCCCTCTGTTTGTCCCTTATTCCATTCTTCTATACTTCTTTTCATTTTTTTTCATTCAGCATTTACATATTGATCTAACTGTCTATCCAACCCTCAATGCATTCATTTCCCCATCCATCCATTCATGTACCATACTGTACTATACCATCCTTTCATTCGTGGTCATCAATCTATTCATCTATCCCTTCATAAATTTATTCATCTACCTATCCATTCAGCTGTTTATCCATTCCTTCTTCCATCCTTCAATGCATTCATTTTCCCATCAATACATGCGTCATCCCATTCCGTTACCCATTCATGTACAGTACCATACCGTCCATGCTCTCATTCATGTGTTCATCAATCTATCCATCTATCAATCCATTTTGTATTCATCTATTTATTCACCACATCATTCATCTGCCCAGCCATCAATATATCCATCTATCTGTTTATCCATCCCTCAGTGCATTAGTTTCACATCCATCCATCCTGTACATCCATCCATCTTTTTAGTTTGATTGGACATCTCACAGCCTTTAATCCATTATCAGCCAAAACATTCACTCTTTCACATCTCTGCCCTACTATCAGTCCATTAAATAACCTACAGTATGAACTCACCCATCCATTAATTCTCCTATTCACCTATCCATCTAAATCATTCGCATTATCCAACCTTTCATTCATCTGTCCATCAATCTATTCTTCCATTCAGTCACCTATTCATGCATGTAGCTATCCATCCTTCCAATTATCCATCATTTCATTCCTCTATCCAACATTCAATCATCCCTCCATTCATCTACGGTTTCTATCAGCTGTTTATCCATCCATTTATGCATTCATTTTTACCTTCTACCCATGTTTCATTCACCCCAGCATCCATTTATCTAATCATCTATCCATCCATTACTGTACCTGTCAATACATTCATCCTCTGACCTATCTGCCCTACATCCATCCATTTATTCACCCATTAACCCATCCATCTCTCCATCTAAATCTGTTTACTGTAACTATCCATCCATTCATGTACTACTTGTATATCATCTATCCTCCATTCATTACTTAATTCACCCATCCATCCATCTAGTCATATATCGCTCCAATCATCTATCATTTCGTTCTACTATCCATCAATCTATCCATTTTTTTGCAGTCAGCTATTAATGCAACACACCATTCATCTGCCCATCAATCTGTACCCATTTATCATTTAATCCATCCCTCCATGCATTCATTTTCCCCAAGTATTCTTCATCCAAACCTCAATCCATCCATTTTACAGTTATACAAGTAATGTAGTTTGAATGTACATCTCAGAGCCTCCCATCAATCTGTTAAAACTTTCATCCGTTCACCTAGCTGCCTTATCCATCTATTAATTCACAAATCCACCCATTTACTCACTAACCCACTATTCCAGATATCAGATCAACCATAATTTTGATCGTTCAGCTCAGTTTATACTTCCTCAGAGACCGTTTGAGATCTTGCCAACTCTGCCACTCTCCACCAGTAATTTTATCCGCCAACATTCATTTTTAAAGTAGATACATACACCAACTGATACTGTCAATTCCCAGACACGGAGAAGTTTCGAATCGACCATCATAGAGACGGTTGCTTACCAAATTCGTCGCAGATGCTGTCGTTCTCCAGCAGAGTAGGGTGCTCAAATGTGTCCCTGCAGTAGAGAATCTGAGTGTTGCTTGTGAGCGTAGCGATACCCCCCAGAGCTAGTACCACCTGGTCCGTCAGGAGTGAGGCAGGCCGCTCGCGGAGCCGTGCGATGATGGAGCGGTAGCGACAGTACTGTGGATAGCTTAGCACCAGAACCCTCTTATCTTCTCCATCTTCACCTGCACCATCGTCACAGAGAGAAAAAAAGCACATCAGAAACATACTATTTGTCAGCAAATTGGTTGACGTGCCCAAGAACCGTTTTCTACTGTAGTTGCACTTGTTCAAGGGTCGAGTGATATTTTTGTGTTGCTTCTTACACTTCTTGCAACTGTGGTGTGAATTAACTGCAAACTGCTAAGTCAGCTTGCACAGTGGAAAAAAGGTCACTGCTGTTTTTTTTGTTCTGTTTTGTTTTTTGCCTCCTTCCTCTACAGTCTTCATATATCTTACTAGGTCTGAGGTATTTTAGAATCAGAAAGAGGAAGAACCTGAATTCTTATAGCTTATTTAACAAGATGGGTGAAGGTCTGCTTGGGTTGAAGCACAGACATGTGAAGTAGAACATTTTACATCTCAAACTTCTGTTTTAAACATGACAGCAGACTGTTAGAATTGGCAATAAAAAAGAAAAAAAATAGTAGACTGCTGGCAGAGTGCCACATCATTCCATCCTGCACAATCTGAGCTCTAGGCGTGATGGTTCACAGCTCTTTCTTCTATCATAAGACAACTCTTGTGCTGCGTCAAATACCTAAACGTAGACAAAGACAAGCGCATTTGTACACTCAGAATATCGGCTCATATAATATGCCACTGAAATTCTGATTCTTGCGGCTTTCGGGAGACTTTAGTGCTCCGGGCGGAAATCCACTGGACACACATAAAGTGCGATGACGCATTTTCCTAGGAAGTATTTGGATTCTGAAAAAAATTTCCAGGAGGAACGATTTTGTCAGGGTTACTATTTCAATAGCACATACTGAAGCTTAAATAAAAAAAAACAACAACAACAACTGAAAGCATAAAGATTTTGGTTTTTGTTTCATATTGGCTGAAGAGAGAAGTCCATCGCCAGCAGGCGTTCATGCTCGAGCCCCTTGCTAGATGAACGGGTAACTTTAAACGAACTCGAAAGTCTCTGGATAGAAAAAGCAACATGACGCTCTTTGATTTGCCTGGTTTATCTTTTTATAGGCCTTTTATTGCATGTCTAAGAACCACTTAAGGCAGATGCAGAGATGTGGTGCGGTGCGGTGGAACTGGCATATTCGCCTAAGCACTGTATATATAGTATAGTGGCTTTCACTTTGTTTAAACTGTGCCTTTGCACCGAGCACAGACCTCAATGCATCAGTAGAAAAGGAATTAATTTACTTCTTTCACTTGTTCTCTCGCCCTCTTTTAAGAGTGGATTATGCCAGCTTTTACATGTACGTGAGACGGATTTGGCCCGTGCCTTGCGGTAAGCGTCATTTGTGTAGGGTTTTAGAGATTAACGTCTCTAAAAAGTCTGCGTGGTGCAATAACTCCACGAATAATAAAAACGGAGGGGTCAGTGTAAAGTCAAGTCGTTTTTGATTTATTTAATACAACAGTCATGAAGAAAAAAAAAACATCTACGTCATGTGACTTTTCATGGTCTCCCAAATTAGTAGTACAGTGGTGGCCAAATTGACTAATTAACTGAAGTTGTACTAATTAACTGAAAAACGAGTGAAGAACTGGATATGCGACAATGATATTCAGTATCCGGAGTCATCCTGGCCGGGGTCATCTCCAGACCAAATCCCAGTAGAAAGCTGTTGGACAATGGTGGAGAAAGCAGTAGCGGTCAAGAAACCTTCTTTTGTACTGTACATGATCTTCAGGAAGCAATTAAGCAGGCGATGACACCGGAGTGTTTCAGACTCTCAGGTGTCATCTGATTGATTCTATGCTGAACCGGGCCCAGAATATGTTGTATAGCAATATCATTGCATGAAATACCAAATTATTATTATTATTATTATTATTATTATTATCTTGTTTCACTTCTCAATTTCTAAAAGCTTTTATCAAACAATGTACACAATGTACACAGGTTAGTATGGGAACGATGCTGTTCTGTACTCGCATGTCTACTACAGTATGAACCAGGCCATACTCTATTCACTTTCTATTCACAAATTGGTCTCAGAATCCCGTGTTAATCGTCTGGCAGACTGCATACATTTTCCTGATTAGATTTTGCCTCGGGCCAGAGAAGTTGGCAAGGGGAAAAGAGAAGGGGAAAAAATAATAAAATAATAAAAACTGCCATTCATTTCACTCATAAAATCAAACCTTTTCCGAAAGAAAGCCATTCTTATCTCTTTGGTATTTAATTGGGAAGGACTGCACTATCATTAGAGGGTACTGGAAATTGCATTATGCAATTTTCCCTTAATAGCCTTGACAAGAGGCGCTTGTCACAAGGACGGCAGAAGGCGCTGATTGGTCCCCACAAAAAAAAAAAAAAAAACATCAACCTTTCAGATTCGTCTAAGCCTCACACGTCTTATTGTATCCCTGGAAAGGGACTCTGTTTCTTTAAATATGGCAATGTTCTCCTCGTTTACAGCACAAGTGCTCCACAAAATGTCAAATGGCCCTCTGTGGGAATATATTTACATAACACCTCTCTGCTCTGCGCCCCTGCCAAAGAGAGCCAATTAAACATAAAATGGAGAATGTATATATTAAAGCATGTCTGAATGCTGATAATCATTAGTTATTTAATCGTATAAAAAAATCTTAACAAAGGAGGTTTGAGGGTCCGCGACTTCAGTCACAGTAAGCACTGAGAAAAAAAAAACACGATTGTTTGGTTGAAAGGGAGCTTTTGTTTTTGTAGGTTGTTAAGGAAGTGGAAAATATACGACTTGCTTATTTCCCAACGGGACAGAATGTCAAGTTATAAAATTGTCGGGAAAAAAAAAAAAAAAAAAACAGAACAGCCAAGGGCAGAGAAAACACAAAAACTCACCGATTACAAACCACATCACTTTAAAAAACCAAATGTTAGTGCATATTACAGTCTAATTATAATGCTTGGCTCATGGAAGACAACATGACCTAGATAAACATCTGATAATGGTTGTGTACAGCTGGCTGCGGTACCTGCCCGAGCTTGTTATGGAAGTTTACAGAACCGTATCTCCAAATCACCTGTCAGCTTGTTAACTCTCTCTCAAAATGTTTCTGCTCAAGCTTGCTTTCTTCCTGCAAATATAAATAAAGATCCTTTGATTAGTTTTTGTAAAACCTGAGTGCTTGCTTAGACGTTTTATTTCTCCCCCCCTGGCAAGCATGGATGAGGAGACCAAGCTACAAAAATCCCAATTTTTTTTGGGTCTCGGACAACACTTAATGTGCGCCTCCATGTGTCATCTCCGTGTGACGCATTCCAGGACTGTCCCACCCTCCTCGCCAAACCGAACCCGAAGCTTTCTTGCTGTCAACTGAATCAGGTTTGACAGATGCTCCATAATAGCTACCTGTCCCTTTGAAAAGTACAGGTCAAAATATTAATTTGAACACACAGATTGGGGGCTTGCTGCGGAGAGACAGACACTGAAACTCTGAATATTTCTGGCAGAAGCTGCTTATTATATGTCCTCATTACTGCAGCTCATTAAAGTAGACGAGCATTGATGTTAAAGTTATTGGCATGCATTATTATTGATACCGGCGCGCTGCACGCTGAGAAACGCCGCGACGGAAGGGGGGAAGAAAATGTGTCATCTCCACGGCAACAGTTTTAATGAAATATTTCTCGTCAATAATGGCTAACACAATTACACTCCGGTCATAAACCCATGAATCAAAGCGATGTGTTTGTGTGCTGGATCTGAAATGTCTCCGTGTATGAGTGCATGTTATTACAGCGCTATTACGGGTGCTGTGAAACAAGGAAGGATTGAAAAAAAATGTTGAAAGACAAGATTTTAGTTGTCCTGGCGTTAACGTGTCATTAATTTCCACTTATTATTAACAGCAAATCAACCACAGGGTAAACCGAACCCAATAACATTAACATAAGACTATTCAATTTGCATGGTGTAACCCTTCTGAGTCATCAACAGGACGTAATTGCCTTTATGCATCGCTGGCTGGAATGCTAAAAAGCATGTTCATAGCTGAGCTAATGTGTGCGCTAGAAAACGACACAATCCCGGCCTGGAAATAGCTTTGGATGTGAACTAGGACGAATGTATTTATACAGTAATGCAACGCTGTGCGGCACTATTATTAATGCGCTGGTTTATGCTTTAGCTGTTCAGATGCCCTGCTGCTGCTGGTGCTGCTTGCAAATTGTCCTCTGTGTGTGCCACCTCCATAAAAAGCTAGGACGCACCGAGCAGCAGGACATCAGCCTCTCAAGCTGTCTGTCTTTATTCGCCTGGTATGAAGTGGCCAGTAAATCATGTGTGCGGAATATATTCAGATAACCAATGACCCTCCACGGTCTCGCAATACTTAAATATAGTGAGCTTTTCATATTTAAATATCTCTAATTCGCTTTCCGGCGGATTCATTCTCTCCTGAGGACAAGCCTGGTCTGTCTCGAGCGCCAAGTCTGCCTTTCACTAAAACGCACATGATATTTTCACCGATCCGAGAGGAAACTTTCAATTGAAAGCGGGTGCCTGGAAAAATCCATGGCGACTCATGTGCCTGAGCTCGATTACTGAGAAACGCTCAATCCCGCTTGTTAAATTTGTGTGATTGTGTTTCATGTGCCAAGAGCAACAGGGGAAGATCTAAGCGTAATGGACCGCAGGTTGCTCAAGACGCACACGGGCAGGGCGTCTTTGCCGGAGTTTCCTGCGCGTCTGTTGCACGCCTCTTTATTCGCCTGCGTCCACTCGGCCTCTGAGTCGAGCTTTTCGTGAAAATATTCGAAATCCCTTTGTTTATAATTTATGTTACATAGTTTTTTATTGGTCGGACGAGTCTCGTGTGAGTCTCACTTGCAGAAAGCTCAAGGCTTCCTGAACAAGCCAGGTTTCCTTAAGCAATTCCAACACCTGTGCTCCTGATGACTAATTTGCAAACTTCGAACAGCAGTAGGTCTCGAATGGAACGTATTAGGGACGTCAAATTATTCCAAAGAATAAAAAAAAGAAGAAGAATTTTATAATCCTAACTTACTTTAAAAGTTATTAAGAGTCTCATATATATCCATGGATACTAAATGGGTAATGAAATTTAAAGATTTCTCTTCCCAAGCAGGAAATAGTTCATATTACAAAGCTGATTATACAAAGAGATAAAGAAAGCTGAAAGGGCGATGCAGTTAACTCGATGCTATATTAGTATTCCCTTGTGCAGCATATTACTACAGTATGTGGCCTAAAAAAAAGTCTGTTTCAATACTTTTCCATAAACCAAACAAATGAATACACGTACCGCAGTGTAAGAAAACAAAAATTCTGTTCGTATCCCACCCTTATCATGTTACCAAGAATTATATTATAACAATACGAAAACATTATAGATTTGACCTTAGACTTAAAGAAACTCGAAAAAGCTTGAGTACAGGATATTACGTCATGGCTGTAATTATCCTAATCACACAGTTTCAAGGAGCATATGGGTGAAGCACCATAACAGATTAATAACAGATGCATTTGTTTTGTCAGAGCTTGAGCGGGAGAAGTTAAATTTACTCAAATGTTTCATGGAAATGAACTGCCTCAGGTAATCCTGTTGTTCAAGCAACAGTAACTCTATCTGTAACTGCAATAACTCAAGGCAGTCTTATTTTATATCGGTGAACTTGGGGGGGGGGGGGGGTTGTGTTTTACAACGTATTGAGTGCTTTTGTGTGCGCGTGTGCGCTTTACTGTTTATTGAGCGTTCAGCTCGAATATCGGCTTCAACGGCACAGAAGTACAGTGATAAAGTCAAAATAAAGCTAGAGTTTTCAGTTCGATATTAGTAGTAGTCATTATTAATTATTTAGTAAAGACGCCTGCTGCTCTCTAGGTTAATAAATACTGAATGGAATCAATTATCTAGCAAGTAAAAGCTCCAGAGTGTTGCCTAGTGCCATACTTGGTTACTGGGAAATGTAATCGATTAGATAAAAACATGGCAGTTAACATAATGTCATAACACATGGTGAGCTAGTCAGTTAAGTGCATTAACACAGAAAGAAATGTGTATACTGTATAAATTCCAACATAGGGAGTGAGTCATTAAGTCATTATCACTCATAGTCGTTATGCCTTTCTGAGAAAATGTCTGAGGAAGCACAATGTGTTGTTTACACCCTTGTGAAAGAAAAAGGGAAAAAAATGTTTTAAACATCCGCAAATCATTAAGCCGTTTTTAAACATTTTGTTTGAGTACAGCTTGTAACTCAGAATGTCTGACCTTCATGGAGGAAAAACAACTAAAAAAATTCCTGAGAATTCCTACTTCTAGACTGTCTACTCAACAAAGAAAGATTACCAAGAAACAAAGAAGCACTCATTGCACTGTAACATGAGACATACCACATATATTAGTGCTTGCTTTAAAATAACATCGACATTAAACAAAAATTTGTTCTGACTGAGTAATCTGATTGGACGTGTCCTGATATACCGCATATAGAACTTTTAATTACACTAACCGTCGCTCGCCAGCATGGGTGATTGTAGCTCAGTACGGTAAAGAGGGGATACCAGCTGCCTGCCAAAACCCGCAGACACAACCAGACACGGGAGCACGTTCAGCAAGGAAACACACCTGATAATCTTATGTCATCATAAACAACAATTTGTCTCCTGAGTAACTGCTTCGAAGTTGTTCTAAATTGTCCATGTTCACTGCTAACGCAAGCTACAAGGATAACTAGCTTCTGACACAAGGCTGAATACCGAATCCCTCTCTAACCCCTGGTTTTTGGTACTACTAGGTGTGCGGAACAAGGGATTGTACACCCTTCATAGTGCACTCCATTTAATGTTATATAAGATTTATACCCGGAAGCGGTATTCTAAAGTGAAGATAAAGCAGAAATATAAGTTTCTCAGGACTGACTGGTTCATTCTCCTCACCTGGCTACATAGAAAGATTTTATAACAAATTTTACCCCTGTTAATTACACTCACTGTCTGCCACTAACTGTTGGACATCAGTTCAAAGCTAGGTCTTCCAGTCGCGGAAACAAACCGATCCTGATCTGTCAATCATAATAAATGGCATTTTGGAACGGTTGTATAAAAGCAGTATCACACAAGGCTGTGCTACTGTATTTACTCAATATCAGCATGAATCAAAGCTGTGATGATATTCAATACAAGAGCACTTCCTCGTGTGGGACAATGATTAATTAAATACATAAATATGCATAACTCATCAAAGTCCATCGTGGAGGTGTTTTTGTTCTTTTCCTATTTTCTCATCACATAACAACATATACAAGATGAGATGTTATTCAGGGCTTCTTAACATCTCATTTGTATCTCGTTATACTTAACTATGGGGAGTCATGGTTGCCAGATCACACTGATACAATCCCCCATATGCCGTGCTGAAAACTTGCCCATTCTGATAAAAACTAAGGGTTTAATAATATCTGTACTAGAACTCATACTGTAGCCCAATTATATGTGCACACACTTAGTTTCACTAGAATTAGCCTACTTTATCACCAAGACAAGGTACTGACCTTCTTCCTTTGAGCAATAGGGAATTAAAAAATAGCCACTGTCCACATCATCCAAAAAAAGTAAAAAAAAAATAAAAAAACATAAGGGCAATCATGCTTCACACTGTATCATCATATTTCACTTAACATGCTTAATAAAAATAAAATTTTACATTAAACATTATCTAATGCTGTTTTTATTTAAGACAACAGCCACGAGTTTCATGCTTTATGTGTTCTTAATAAGTTCTACAAATAATTATAAGGATTTTAAAATGTTTCCTTTTTTCAGCTCTGACAAAAAGATCTGATTCCACGACCAAAACAGTACTAAGATCTGAACCGTGAGTTTCATAATCCATTCACACCTGCTAGTAACTGTTCTCCTGGGAGCCAAAATCACACCATTGTGGATGTGTGTAGTGCAGCAGGTTGTGGGATTCCGATCAAGAATCTCAAGATGTACTTACATTTTTAGGATTAAATACACTTTCATGAAATCGAGTACAGAATAGGATCTTGACTTTCTCTTACTTACAGTATAATAAGAGAGAAAAAAAAAAAGCAATGATGACTTTTAACATACTGAACCCACTTCAGCTATAAATAAAAAAAAACTTACAGCCTTATAATGGACACATAATCCTCTTGTTCTGGGTGCCCGGGCTACTGATTTCTCGATCTCTAAATGTCTCATTCATGGAAAACACAATGAGCACATTTACTGTGGACGCACGATGCGAAGACCACATCTTTATATAATAAGAATCTAAGTCATGGGGAGTTGGCATGGATTTTTTTTTTTATTATGCTGAAAATCTATTAAATATTTAAACAGATTAAAACCCGCCAGTTTAAACTGTGTGCCTCACAGGTTCGCGGCACAGATTACCAGACACTTCATGTACCCTTTGTGCAGGTTGCATAATCATTACTAATGTAAGACTAGTCAAAGATAAGCTAAAGTACATCCCATTACGCCTTGCAGCAGAATGTTGGCTATTGTGTTGTGTTGTGTTGCAGTAATAGTTTCTAATACTGTATGTTGAACCGTGTAAATCCGATAATATCTAAGACTTACAGTAAGCTGCGGCTAGGCACAAAAGCTAGAGCGCCTTTTTCACTATCTGCTGTTCCGCTCCATCTCAGGATGCGAAAAAATCAAATATTTATTTTCACTCCTGCTTTTAATAAGCAATTTAAATATGTATTAAGTCTTAGCTCTCAGGTGTCCATAGAACAACTACAAAGACGAATGATGTGGGCATCGGAACAATTCACACGAGCTGGTTGAACACAAAAAAAAGGAATAATATAATAAAAAATAAAAGGCACCTTACTGTATATTCTCACGCGCCAGGCCTGGCTGCAACAATGACAGCTCTCTGTTTTAGCACGTGAGTGGGTGAAACGATTACACCGGGCTGAGCGAAGAGCGGCGGAGAATAGCGTTTACTCCACGAAGCCAATTAAAAAGTATTTAGGATGTGACACAAAGAAGTGGATTAGATGCCAGGAGGGGATAAGAAGATACCATGCTATCAATGTGCCATCGTGTCGATTTCTTCATCCACAGATGCTGGTAGACAAGGCCTTTTCAATTACTGCTTGTAGAAGAAATCGTTCATAATTATAGGAGCTGTCACACACACACACACACACACACACACACACACACACACACACACACACACACACACACAAATAAAACTTGCTTATAAAAACAACTTGTATGGATCACTGCTGCTGGTGGGTAAAAAAAATGCAGGCCTTGCTTTACTCACATGCTGATCCTGATTACAGTTGATAAAGTAATGGCACCCACATTTAAGCTGCATTTATTCATACTGTACAGTATATGCAGGATCGAGGAGGAAAGCATACAAGGCCATCGTCACAGATAATAAATGCCTTTCACAACATGAGGACACTGAAATCATTTATATTGAATTTATTTGATCTATTTTATGAACGCAGCTGGTAAATTATTACCGGCAAACAACCAAGATGCTGTTTCTCTCTGACCTATTTTTTTTTTTGAGGTTACAGACGTTTATACGGGTCCTCGAATGAACGTAATGCGCCAATTTCTGTGCTTGCGTGGTAGTAAAGGGCAAAACAGTCAAGGGTTGGACACTGATTCATCACTAACACTGGTGAGAGAGTGGATAAAGAGGGCTTCCTGGGCAGTGTGACGTCAGGCGACGCGGGCAAGGTATGAAATTTGTCACACACATCGCTCAGTGCGAAAAACTGATTTCATCCCTGCAACAGGCTACAAATCAGCCAGAGTCCCCTTTTCAAAGGTGGGGGGAAGGAGCACACACACATCCACCCACCCACCCACCCACACACACACACACACACACACACACACACACAAACACAAAAGAAATCTCTATAACCTAATCTTGCCAAACAATAACTGCACCTCAAACTACTCTTTAACCCTCCCTGATAGCATTCTCCGTATTAGCCGGAGACAAACTGAACTGGATTTGGGCATAATTACTCAATTAACGTGCACAATATTTTTGCTGCATAAAGCACTTGATGACTTGAGAAAAGTGAAGCAGTGGACTGAATGCTGCAAGGAATCCTCCGGCAAATAAGGGGATTAATTCAACCTGAGTTATAAACTGTGTATAATAATAATAATAATAATAATAATAATAATAATAATAATAACAATAAAAAAAAAACAGTGTGTTTAATATTTAAGAAAGAAAGGCTTCTTGAGTTTCGCAACCCCCACTCCTGCTGCTTGCCCCGATGTGAAATGATTGGCTGGCGATAATAACAGATTAGTCATCCTGACTGAATAGGGCTTGGCACCGCACAGACCATAAAAAGCCACATTGTGCTTTTCTGACACACACAGCCTCCTCAGGTATAAATGGATGACTCCACAGTGCTTGCCTGGAGCTAGTGGGCTTACTAATGCAGCAAGACAATCAGTTTTAATTGAATTTCTGCTATTTAAGAATGCAGATGATTTTCCAGCCTAATAAATCTCTCTTGATCTTTTTTTTTTTTTTCCATGCTAAAGACACATCAATAACTGACAATGTTGTTTCAGAGACACACAATAAAATGATTCGCTTCCTGAAAGGTCGGGAAAAGTGCCGCCCCATAACCCGAGCCGGCGTTACCGCTATCTATCCCTAATCTGCTGGTACGACGGAAATGGAGCAAAGTGCCCCGAAAAAACAAAGAGGACTGAAAAAGTTTACTGTGCGTACTATTTAGCAAACCCCCAACAACACCCCCCACCAACCCCTTGTCTCTTTTACTCTCGTACAAGAAAAACACGGCACAGAAAACCTGCGTCACTGTTAGTAGCAAACTAACAGACTTTTTCCACATCAATGCCAGGCTTGTAGATTTAGAGAAAAGGCTGGCACCGCGCCACGCTTTAGTCATAGGGGGAATAACGATATGAGCAGATTAGTGGACAATAAGCCCTGTAAATTTCCAGATGGGCCTGCCAATAATCAAAACATGATGACTATTTAAAAGAAAAACAAAAAAAGCAAATAGGCAGAGCCGCAGAACTCCGGCTGTATGGGCACCGAGAGCCCTGGTGCCATTTTAAAAGCATAATGAAATGATCATTTCACGAGAAAATCGCTCTTTGAGTTGGTTACTCACTGTAAACACACATCTCTATGTGTCTTTTTCGTACGCTTTAACCGGGCAGCAGCGCTGTCTTTAAAATGGATGCACACAATCTGTTCACTCACACAATCTCACAAAGTAAAAAAGAAAGAAAAAAAACAAGAGCGGTCTATAAATTTGTCCTACCAATCAGTCTACCCTACCCACGATTACCACGTTCGCTGCTCTAGCGTCCCAACCGTACATAAATCCAGGCTACTACTCCCAGCAGGATTGTAGGTTTATTTTGACTATTGAATTTTTTTTTGGGGGGGGACGGGGGGTTTCCAATTTTCTCCCCAATTTAGTCGTGTCCAATTCTTCCCCGTCACTAGGGGGGGCTCCCACATTAAGGCTACCACTACCACTCACAGACGCCCCTGATTGGCCGTGATTAATGTGAGAGAGCAAGTATCTCTCATCCCTCCCCAGTGAGAGAGCTCGGCCAATCAGCTCTCTCTGTGCCTCCGACTGGGAGAGGAAAACAGCATCCGGGGTTCGAACCAGTGATCTCCGGATGATAGGGCGAGCGCTTTACCACTGCGCCACTCGGAGGCTTGAACATGTTTTTTAATCATTTGTGTGTTTTATTACACATTTTATTTTACTTTATTTTACTTACATTATTTTTTTAACAGTCGACTAGTGGATTGGCGAATAACGTAAAATCGACGTATCAGAAATCACTACCAGTGTTAAATCGACAGAGATTATATTCAGGTAACATTAAAAACAATGTACAACTGGTATGTCAGGAAACATTAGCTCCGATAAAACCGTACTGTATTTTTTGCAGTGCACAGTCATTCATTCAAAACTATAGGTTGGACATATTGACAAAGTGGCACTGACTTACTTACCTATCATTTTTTGCTACTGCTAGGAAATTCTGCCAGGGAAGGGAAAAATAATAATAGAACACTGAGACAGCCTATGAATTATGATTATTTGAAACAAAAAAAAATTGAATAATCAAAATATCTATTTATTTATTTATTTATTTTGTATAGGCCACAATTTCCCTGTTTATGATTCTGGTGTAGCAAGACAATTTCTTTTGTTTGTAGTGTTGAGCACACTACCCTAGCCAGGAAAGTTGGCATCTCATCTTTCTTCTCCCTTTATTCTGCGTTAGCCTCCTGCCTGTGTCAGCAAAGAAATGCCAAACGCCATTTCCACAACATATGAAAATGAAACTTGTACAGATTCTCTGTGCCAGATCAAATAGTACAGTTTTTTTTTGGAAGTAAATAATGCAGTGATCCTCTGAACCCTTCAATACATCCAGTGCCTCCACGCCAAACCTGGTTAGCTCAGATGAATTACTCCTGTCTCCTTAGTTGCTGATGCTCGACCAGCTAGCTGAATGTAAATCTGCAACTTGGAGCAGGATGTGCAGATGAAAAGGAATGGGATGCACATCCTGGGTCACTCGCTACTCAGCGCTAAAGATCCGAGAGCTACAAAACGCCCCATCTGTCAATCCCTGTTTACTGCTACAGATCCGAGCTGTGGGTCGGAAGGAGAGCAGATGAAACTGTCGGCCGAAGATGAGGAACGGATGAAGAATGGAGCGGAAATCATGTGGGAAGACCAACAGCTTTTAATCAAAGTTTATTCTATAATTACAGTTTTTTTTTTTTATTAACAAATGAGTCGAGCACAACAAAATATTTTAATAAATGACTACTTAATTACTACCAGCTAATGTAACTGGTAAATGTTTATCCATTCATTCATCTTCAGCGGTGACATGTGAGAGCACTGGATATGAGGCAAGTGTGTACCCTGTGCACCGTGCAAGCACAAGCTGCATTCACACACCCCTTCACACCTAGGGGCAATTTATCTTAGCAAATACAGCTCCCGGCATGGGAGGAAGAAGGATACCTCAGAATACTATCGAAACCCGTGTGAACATGGACAGAACATGCAAAACTCCACACAGGCACTAACACAAGCCCAGGATCAAACTCAAGACCGTACAGATGTGAGGCCACAACATGGCAAATATTATAATATACATTTTTTTACGACTTGAATTTGAGTGACGATATCTGGACAGCCAGGTTAACAGGACACAACATATCATATGAAGATGGGTGTTCAAGTCAAACCAGGACTGATTGTGATTGTGCAGAATAACTGTTCTGCAAAAACTCCCTTCATGTCTCTATATAATCCTCTGCCACACTAATGCACTTATCCCAGTGTTTCACTAGTGCTTGTATACCATCAAGATAGGAAGTTTTCCCAGTACGCCGGGGACGCGATATAACTGCCTCCTTCATGTCTGAAACGCTGGCCTTCCAGGAATACCCATAACAGCCCAAACATGTGGAAGTGGCTTGGAGCGAGGTAGCAATAGTTTCTGTACCGTGCAAGTGCTGTTCATAAATGATTTGGCGACAGATGTGTCTCTTCCGCAGACAAGTTAGCCATCGATTTTTAAGGATTAGGCATTTCACTCGCAGGATGTTCACTAGAACGACTGCACGGGGCTTCGAGCCACCTCGGCTGGGATTGTCTTTAAAACATATGCAGCATTCAAATTTTTTAATGCAGCAAAGAGTCTCCTCACTGTACTTTGCTTTTGTAAATGTCCATTTTGTAAACGTCAATCTTTTTACACCTTCATTCATGAGAAATGTTATCACAAGTCCCGGTTTGACTTGAACAGCCTTCAACAGGTTAGAATTATTCACAATGGTTCTATTAAATGTCAACAACAAAAATATACTGTTCAACATCCAATCCCTTATTTCAGTATGATTTCAACATACTAATGATACCAGAAACAAACGCCTACTGATACTGATATGTATTTATCGAGATAACATCACACACAATCTAAGGTCTGTATTTCCACTAGTAGGCGAGAAGGAAAAAAAAAACTAAGCTACACCAAAAGAATGCATTGTTTATTCAAGTAACTTGAAATACATGAAAAGCCAATAACCAGAAATACTTTGTATCCTATTCGTGCTCCTGAGTGTGTCAGAGTTCAGCCATCAACTATACTGACTAACTAACTGATCCTTACCTCCACAGCTACTCATTATCAAAACCACATCCTCGTGCTAGATCACTGGGTCTGCATATAAAGTATCATTGAGAAAAGTTTGAGAGCGATGTTTTATTTTATAATATAATGCATAATTATTCAATTAAAAGAAAATGAATGTTACTGTATAAACTGACCAAACAGTAAGCGTATAGGCATAAAGTACTGTGCAAACGTCTCGAGCCACCCCTCACTTCTTCTTATTACATTTAATTGAATGTTACAGATTCAAGTAAAGAAATGAGGAAATTAAATTCCACAAAAGCGCCTAAAGATGCCATTTAACAACTGGTTGTTTATGTAACAACCTCAGGAGCAACCTCATTTCCCCTCTCGTCTATTCCAACCACTCAGCATTCAGGATCACCGGTATACTAACCACCGGCCTGATCGTCTGTCATCACCTGAACCTGTTTCTCACTGGTTCATGCCTTAAGTTAGACGCTTGAATGATTTATAGACCATTGTGTGGCTTAACAAACAAAAAGACGACTTTAATAAGACAGGAAAGTCTGGCTCTTTGGAAATAAAATATGAAGAAGCTCAAGACTTTTACACAACACTGTATACTATAAACAAATACTATAAACAAACATCACAGCTGATGGAGAATTTAGTGCTTGAATATTATTATTAATATTACATAAATATTTTTTATATTAATATTTTAATGCTCATTTCCTGAAACCTGATTGCAATCCTCTTGACCTTTTATGACGTTTTGTGGGCGTTACTAAATGCAAATGAGCTGTGTCAGGAACACCTCCCCTGCATATATATATATATATATATATATATATATATATATATATATATATATATATATATATATATATATGTTTTTTTTTTTAGACTTATTTAAACATTTACACACAACTTAAGTAACAGTTTGTTAGATGAGGCCCAGGTGTCACAATTCTTTGGTCGTGAGTCAAGATGTGCAGCACCAAAAACAGCAGGTGACAAATTTCTGGTAGCGGTTGAATCTATTTTTATTGAATCTCTGTGTGTGTGGCTGCTTTTACAGCTTTCGTCTTAAAGCCACAAACAGTTAGATGGCGTATGATTATGCAAAATATACAGGACAAAAAAGGTTGCGGAGCATACCAATGGATTAGTGCTGCACAGTTAATCATACAGAAAACGAAATATGAATCTTTTACTAATCACAAATTAGTACAGGTAACATATGCATAGTAGGAAAGTCATGTGGTCTGCCTGAAGTATACTGAAAATGCCAGATGGACTCAGCGACTTAAGCGAATAATTAAACAAAGACTAACTTCGTGTTTTTTAAATAGCAATACTAATAATTCATATGAAGACCAAAAATTTTTTTTACACATTACTTGACGAAGGTCATAGTGGCCATGTTGTGATAGAGGCATTTCAGGAACTAATAAACACACAAGACTGGAACTATAACCTGCATTCATGCAATACTTTGAGTGCAATTGTTTGCTTTTAGTCTATATAAGTAAGCATGAAAAAAAAAAACGGTACATAATTAATATAATTAATACAATTAATATCACAGTCGCGATTTGTGTCAAAAATTATTGCAATGTGAACTTTTAATCAAATCGTGCAACCCTATAATAAACAAAACATATACAAATGGGAAAAAAAATCTTATTACCTCAAGCTCACTTCAAGGTTATAATGTTTCTGTTTATGCAATCACTTTATCTTCACGAGCCTGGATCACGCTGACTGATGACGCAAACGTCCTCTACGTGGCCTACCAGTAGAGGATCCTCATAATCTGAACACGGCTTGTTAGAGAATTCAGCCAATATTTTATTGGGATCTTCTTATACAGTATGATAAGCAGTAATCTTTAAAGACGGAGAATTAAGTGCTATTGTTCATCTCCTGGAGTAATTATGCCTGATCTTCTTTTAAAAGAAAAAGACTAAATAAAAGAAGGCTTGTCAGAAGTACTGCTCTGCTGCTTCACTTAAAGACCTCCATGAAGCACCTAAACAATGCTTCTACTTCATCAACGTTGTAAAATAAGCTCTTAAATCCCTCCCTTGATGTAAGATTACACCTCAGACATAGACTTTCAGACGTGTGATAGGATCTTGCTCTGATTGTTTGACTGGGTGGAGTTCATTTCAGCTATACACATGGCAATATGGAGCTATTGTCCTATCTATAACCTACTTCCATTCTTCCACAAACAAAGTCATGTGAGAGCAAACAAACTGACGTGAAGCTGCTATCCATGTGGGAAGTTTTTTTTTTTTTCTGTAAAAGCTTAGACGGACAAACAGAGAGACAGACAGACGTTTCCTCCTGTTAGAATTGTGACCTGAATTCCATACAGATGTGCCATAATGAGCTAAACGAGTTTATCATCATCTGGGGATTTAATGAGGGAAAAAAATATATCCTTAAGACACTAAATCAGCCTTCGTCTCGATATAATGAGGCTGGAAGGGAGATATGTTAATTACAAGATCAAGAATGCATCAATTCTCCATATTGCCCCTTTCCCCAAAGCCTTTGTGTTCAGCCCTGGTGAAAGACAATTTCAATGAATGAATTAAAAAGAAAAAAAAAAAAACAAGCAACTATCTGTTCTGTATGGCAGTACTTAACTTTTTTATGTTTACTAGATTATACATATGCTATACTGCAAAAATTCTGGTAAATCGGTCCATCTTTTTATCAATTGCAGCATGTAAAATTCGAAGTAGGCAAAATAAGCGGAAACGAACAGGAGATTTCTGAAGGTCTTGATAAAACTGGATTGAAACAGGACGTCCTTAGTGAGACATCCAAGGACGGTCTGAAGCACTTATCATAAACTGTTTGCTGATGCCGTGGCCAAATCTCTTTAGATGTCCTTCTGTCTCTCATTAAGATAAGGCGGCAAATCAGCTGCTGTAGAAAACAGAGACGCAGCTGTGTAAGGTTTTTACAAACACACATGTAGAACCCCGAACAAAGTTACAACCAAAGGCAAATGTTTTCTCCTGATATAAGGAATAAAACTTATCATGTGATGCGAGTTATTGTTCACCAGCAACAGACGGTATAAGAACTGGACAGAACCTGTGTGACATCACCCACAGGTTTTCTGAGGAGTGCTTTTGAAGCTTCATTGGACGCTCTGGACGTCGCCAACTTGACAGGATCTAATTCCACCTAAACCATGGTTAATCCATAAATGGCCAAATGGGAACAAGCAGAGTCTGGCTGTTGTTTCAAAGCATGCCTGCTTAAATCAGTTACCACACGCTAGCTAGCTTAGCTTTAGCCTAGCTAAAATCTTAAGGTGGCTAACAGTAATTTATTCGCTAACATTATTATAACATATCCTACACGTCGTCCCATGTTAACTCCTTCGCTTCTTGAGGTACATTAAACCAGTTATCTGAAATGCATAGCACACAGCTAGCGGTTCTACACGTGCACTGCAGCTGTCACTCAAATGCCTCTAATTTCATGGCAAAATTTTATGGCTTAATATCATTTTAACTGATAGGTTACATATAAATTCACCCTGTACAGTTAAAAACTTAGCTATGGAGACCAAAAGTGTGTTTTGTGCCAGGTTGCAAACATGCTGCTCTTTTCTGTGAGGATTAACTCACTGTTTTATATCCAGTGATCCTAGTGGTCATTCAAGGAACTGCATGATTTGCCACATCCACATCACACTCATTTTTCAGAACCGGAGGTTGCCTAAAACTGTTGTCTTGAAATGTTTATCTTATACCACAGCAATTGGAGTCATTAAATGGCAAGGTTGACTTTTAGTCACGTTTAAACAGTCAGATGTGTCTCCAGTGCTCGTGTAAAAAACATTCCCTGCTTTCTGTTCTTTTTTTTTTTTTTTTTTTCATTTTTGTTTTGCGCAAGGTTTAAACAAGTCGCCCCTAAAGTGACCTCATATAAGCAGGCGCCATCCCCCGGTTTGCTGCTCAGCTCTCCTTTTCTCGAAATTGTCGAGGATGTCATTCACAAATACACAGAAACGGCACATTCGGAAGAGGAGCGAAATAAAAGAATTGAAACTATACAGTGTTTATATGGGTCCAGTTTGGCTCATATAAGCTCAAAGTGTTAAAATCATCACTAGGGATTTTCCAGTGTGTTAAAAAAAAAAAGCCTATATTATCAGAGAGTTATTTCAGCTGAAACATTAACACACACTTTGAGGAAGCTCTGAGACCTGTGGTGACTTGTTAAGGAAACAATACAATATAAGACCTTTAAAGAACGTCATTGGTTATAATTACCCAAAACCAGTTCTCATTATTTGCAGCTATAAACAGTCATTCTCTCATTCGCTTCCCTTTTGTTGTCTCTTGTAGTGATTAAATTACCACACAGACATGGTACCAAAGAAATAAAAAAGTTTTTTTAACTCTGTGGTGAAGTGTTTCCTGTACAGAACACAGGTTTCAAGGCAAAGCACTGACACTGAAGACTCCTTCCAAAAATGCTGATCAAACATCTCCTCATGTCAATGAATACTGTACGACATACTGTACATACACGCTACTACAAGTTACTATAGAAACCATTAACACAGGAGAAATCCACCATGCCAGAACTGCTGTTAATGAAAATATACAAAGCTTTCTGTCTAATCAGAGTGGACAATTAAAGTACATCATAAACGACCGTATAATACCGCACACAAAAAAGGCACGCCTTACAACCAGTGTGCCAATATTAATATTCCTGTTTATTCTATTAAACAACAACAAAAAGTTGTCCCCGTAGGAGACCTACATTTGTTTCATTTTTGTTTTTGTTTTATGGAAACCAGCATGAGACTGGGGTATCACTAGACAATCAAGCGAGAGCTGGCAACTACGAAACCGCAGCAAAAGTCAGCAATTTTTTACATTTTTCCAAAAAGTAAAAATCAAATAAATAAATGTGTACAAGACAAACCAATCTGAATCTGAGTAAGGCACCTATAACAAATTATACTTGCTTACATCTCTTATACAAATGAGCTTTTTCTACTATAACATTCATTCCTCTTCTATACTGCAGGAAGCCGCAGGAAGCCTGGAGCCTATCCATGGAAACTTCGAGCACAAGGCAGGATACATCCTGGACAGAGTGCCAATCCATCACAGGGCACACACATGCACATATCATATACTTTGGAAACACCAATTAACCTATTCTGCATGTCTTTGGACTGTGGGAGGAAACCAGACTCCCTGGAGGAAACCCCCGAGCACAGGGAGAACATGCAAACACCACGCACACAGACCTGAGGCGGGAATCACCCTGGACCCTGGAAGTGTGAGGCCACAGTACTAACCCGTTTGCCACCGTCCTGTCATTCTATTATAATAGTGTCATTTTTTTTTATTATTTAATTATTATATGATATTTACTGTATGAATATATATATATATATATATATATATATATATATATATATATATATATATATATATATGCAATTAAAAAAGTGTTTGCAATTCTGGAAAATCCATTTCATTGTTAAGTGCAAAGACAATAAAGTTATATTTATCCATCCATCCATCCATCCATTTATCCTTCCATAAGATGATGTAGCAAAGCCAAACGGAAACAATAAGCATCGTGCAAAACTGATTGTGAACCAAAAAGAATTTGTTCTGTAAACACTACAGAGCATTTTCTTTTAATGGAGCGTTCACACATTTACCTTCTTTCGCTGGCTGTCATCTGTGTCCGAGACTGTGCGCTCAGAGGGGAAAAAAAGCTCTCTCCTTTAATTACTTAAACACCCTATTTCTTTGGACGAACAATTGCTTTTTAATTTCAGGCCTTCAATTATAGTCAAAAGTTTTTTTTTTTCACTCCTCTCCTCTCTTTGCTTCTATGCCTATGCATGCGCCGCACTATTTCACTTATGATCGAAGCAATTTCCACATCAATTGCAGACAGCTCCTTTTCTTCCTTTACCTACGTTAAGCAGCGTTAACAGGCTCCGGCCAAGAAAAACAGATGGAAGAGCCATCATCTTAAAGGCGGCTCGGTGATGCCTGCAATTTCCGAATTAAAAGCCGAACAGGTTTATTCTGTGCCACTTACAATTTGTTGCTGATTCAATACGACCTTCAAAAAAAAAGATAAATGGACTTTCTGATAAAAGCAGTACTTAACCTGACTGAACAGAATCCGGTACCTACATTTGAGTGGATCTGGCACATATGCAGCACAACTAAATAATAATAATAATAATAATAATAATAATAATAATAATAATAATAATGATAACCTTAGTAATAATAATAATAACCTTAGTAATAAAAAAATGACAAGTCTAATTAGGAATGCAGTGACAGTTCCTTAAGTGCCACCACCCTTTCAAAAAATACACATGATGTAACATCATGGTTCAGATAGTTCAAATAGCAATGATGGTCTAATTAAGTTGTCAAGTCACATAGTGTATGTTGTCACACATCGTCGGTTTAAAATTAGTCGTTAGTCTGGCTTTATTAACATAAATAAAAAGCTAAGAAAAAACAGAAATAGTAAAACTGATTCAGGATGGACTGTATACTGTATAATGAATTAACATATACAATGTGTTCCACAGGGATCCTGTGAAGAACGTTGTTGCTAATTTGGTGCCAACACCAGCTACACTATAGGTGTGAGTATCAGCATTTTGAATCTAATCGAATTAAACGAAACACATGTAGAACTGTGAGCCCTGTGGCTAAGCTCGGGTTCAATGAGCTGCTGGAAACGCTGCATCACGGAAGAACTCGGTTCTAGGATCTTTATTCTCCATCCATCCATCATGACTCTCCGGATCACTGATTCACTGATCCCATGCTTGCTCCTGTACCTCATGATTTACAAAAATCATGAAGAGCAAACTGGGATAAAACCGGGCCCGTTTCATACGTCAGTCTCGATGACAGGTTTATTTCCCATAAGGCGGAGGTGCTTTTTAAAGGCTGCGTTCTGCAAGTGAAAAGGGGCTGCCCTGCTGAATGATCCCTTTCTTTCTCTGGGTAACAAAGAGAAGTGAGAGAGATTGAGAGAGAGAGAGAGAGAGATGGCCCCTGGTTCAGTGCCAGAATATTCTGCTTACCAGGCGAATCTGGAGGCGTTCTGACTAACTGCATTTAGAATCCTGACAACATAAACAGGCTAATATAGTCATTAAAAAGCCACTTATTAACAGTAGAGAAATGTACGCTGGCGAGGCGCGCAAAGTAATAAGGTTAGACGAGTGACAGTAAATAAATCACAGATCTTTTTTGTTGCCCTCCTATTGATTCACGTTCGCAGCTGTAGCGTCCGTGTAAGCTTAAGCGACAAAGTGTCTATTATTGATTCTCCTATCTAATCTCAGCGCGGGCATCTAATATATCAGCCGATTCAAGGGCAATTTAACATTTGCCTGCACGGACTGGGGGGTGGCTGGGTGTATGCAAATTCCTGCAACTGGCAACAAAAAAAACAAGAACGTCTGCTGTCTAATTACCCCCTCTGCTAAACAGGGAAATATGTAAGTATAGCTCTCTTAGATGGCCTTTCAATCTGCCTGAAGCCTGTACGCTCAGGATACCGAGTGGACGTTTCTCCTCGGCAGACCCTGAGCTAAAATAAGGCACTTTGCAGCAAAAAAAAAAAAAAAAAAATGGAGACTTGGATCTTCCTTTTTTTGGGCTGTTTCTTGGCTTCTAGGACATGTACAGTATCTGCTGCCCAGGAAAGCAGGCAAAATGACATATTTATGATCATAAAGCTAGTGCTATGGCATTTCTACACAACTGATGCATGTCACTAATGCAGAAATGCATGTCAGAGTGGTTACAGTAGCACAAATTACAGCAGGATGGTTTCATTTGGGATTTTCTCCTTTTCGAATATTTGTTTGTCTTTGTTCCTGCTACAAGGAGTGATTACTCTGGGAACGGTGCGCTCCTAAATTAATTAACCCTTCGGATATTGTTCCGACAGAACGAGAGCGCGGATGCGGGGAATGCTAATGAGAGCGGGGTATTGTGTCTACTTTAAAGGCACTTTCGAAATACGAATTAAATGCTAGGTTCTTCGCCGCCCCTTCGAGGTATCCCCTAGCACAGAAATTTTTGTTTGTTTGTTTGTTTGTTTGTTTGGGGTTTTTTTTTTTTTTTTTTGATAGAATGTGCCGTTTCGTATTGTGTAAACACCGTACCGTTGAAAATCCTCGCCACAATCTGACATCACTTCTAGCACTAGCAATAGTGGTCGAGTTCAATTCAATTCAAATTTATTTGTATAGCTCTATTCACAATAGGCACAATAGACACAAAGCAGCTTTACAGAAATCTGCAGCGAGCCAGAGGCGACAGGGGAAAGGAAAACTCTCTGAGACGACATAAGGAATAAACTTCGAGAGGCGCCAGACGCGCGCATGAGAGAGCGCGAGAGCGCGAGAGCGAGAGAGAGAGAGAGAGAGAGAGAGAGCATCTTCATCTGTGTGACAAATCATTACAGCTGTAGAAGACTAAAGCCAAACAATAAGTGCTGTGTGTTAAAAAGCATGTTCAGTATGAGTCCTGGGACGAGCGCAGGAATGTCTTCATGATGAGAGCAGCAGTAATTAGGTACAAATCTACAGAATCCAGATTCAGAAATTTTGGAAAATAAACTAGGATGGGATCTTTATGGCGTCTGTACAAGATCAGCATCAGCAAAAACAAGTATAACTCAAGCAATCATACTATCTAAGCAATCTCTTCCTGGTACAAGATGTAGAACTACAGGAAAGCATGCTAATATATTATTAAAAATGACATCTAGCCGGAGGAGTATGAGCAAACATTCCAGAAAAAAACTCATTTCAAAGGCTTTCAAACTCGAGAGAATTGAAACTCGGGTAACACTGTGAGCCAACATTACCGCTGTTTCAAGTTACACGCTTTCCTAAAACTTTTGCTAGTTTAAAAAGATAGCACAAGCTAGCAGGCTATGGCTGTTGTCTCCCCCCCCCCCCCACCCCCCAAAGACCATATCTTTGAAAGACTCCAGCATCAAGGCTGTAAAAGGCCAGCGGACATGTTTACAAATAAAAAAAAGGGAAAAAAAAGAAAGAAAAAAAAGAGGGGGGAAAAAAAAACGATACCACTCGCAAGTGCTTTTCTTGCTACCTTTTACATGAAAAGCATTTCTTTTCACCCAAGCTCATAATCTTCAAAGACATCCTGTTCCTCAGTTAACTACAAACACAACTTGTTACGAAATATGCTTGCTGCAAATATTTGAGGGATTACGAGATCCCTGTCTAACTTATAGATCCTGATTACTATGTCATTTTTTTCCCACTCATATTTTTTCACAGCTGGAAGGTAAACAGTGACTAAGGTGTCCACGACACACCTCTGTATGGAAATCATAGTCGTAAAGCCGACGTTGCTGAGACTTCTTTTAGAAAAGAGCCTTGAGGGAAATGAGATAACATAATTCAATAACCGACATGGCCATATTATCATCCCAGCAAGAGAACCATTTACAATGATACAAGATGGACTTACGCCTTATGGCTCACTTAAACACACAATAAAGCAATCACCCTGCATATAGGCAAGTAAAAGGAAAAAAAACACAAACACGACATACCCAGTTCAGCTTTCTCCCTCAGGACGTCCTTGAAGTTGAGGCCGCTGTTGAGCGTGGACTCTCGGTAGCGGTAGAGGCTTTCCCTCTGGCCGTTCTTGCCCAGCTCTTTGAGCATCGATGGCTTCAGAGGCAGCGCGTGCAAGCCTTTGTTCCAGCATGATGAATCCCACACTGTCCACTTCACCAAGTCTTCCAACTTCACGATGACCTTCTCAGACACGGCGATCACCTCGTCCTGCCCAGGTGAGGAGACAGCGTTAGACAGGTAAACATGGGAGATGCCAGAGGGGGGTGAGATATTGTGTGGGTTTGTTTCTGAACACCAAAGAATCCTTTCTGAAGGATGAGAAACATGAATTTTTTGCTCAGATGGAAACTTTGCTAGGAAAAGAGACTGTGTGGAGTCTTCAGCCGGGGAGAACTCTGCAGGCAGCAAAGTTGAGCTCACAAAGCGATGTAATTACAAGAACAGAACAACATGCGATGGTTTAATTGAAAGAAGGCTGAGGCAAAGGAACAAACAGAGCACAATAATAAAATGGGACCAGGAACTCGTTATTGAAAGATGCTCTAATTTGAGGCGCAAATACTACAACCGCATAGCTAATTGCACGCTACACCGCTGGACTAACTGGTGTCATTATAAATATACTGTACACTATTCAATTCAATTCAGGTTATTTGTATAGCTCTTTTAACAATTGTCAAAGCAGCTTTACACAATCAACAGAATAATTTTAATCAAAAGAATTATTTAATTATTAAAATGCCATTGCATATATATATACACACACACACACACACACACACACACACACTGTAATCTGCTGTATACTGCTGGACTACAGTGTGTGTGTGTGTGTGTGTGTGTGTGTATGTTTGTGTGTATATATATATATATATATATATATATATATATATATATATATATATATATATATATATATATATATACTGTATATATACACCGCTGGACTAACTGGTGTCATTATAAATATACTGTACACTATTGAATTCAATTCAGGTTATTTGTATAGCTCTTTTAACAATTGTCAAAGCAGCTTTACACAATCAACAGAATAATTTTAATCAAAAGAATTATTTAATTATTAAAATGACATTGCATATATATACACACACACACACACACACACACACACACTGTAATCTGCTGTATACTGCTGGACTACAGTGTGTGTGTGTGTGTGTGTGTGTGTGTGTGTGTGTGTGTGTGTTTGTGTGTATATATATATATATATATATATATATATATATATATATACTGTATATATACACCGCTGGACTAACTGGTGTCATTATAAATATACACTATTCAATTAAATTTTATTTGTATAGCTCTTTTAACAATTGTCATTGTCGCAAAGCAGCTTTACACAATCAACAGAATTATTTAAAATGAAAATTGCATTTTATATATATACATATATATATATATATATATATATATATATATATATATATATATATATATATATATATACAAACACACAAAATTGGACACAATCTAATTTTATAATTCAATTCCTGACTTTTATTTCTTTAAAAATAAAAAACTTTTTTGAACAGCTTATATTGAGATGCTCTGTAACGGCTCTAATCTGATGTGTTATTTGTTACTTAATAACTTTTTGAGTCTGGTAACTTCAGGTCTTGCTTTCCTGGGATGTTCTTCATGAGAACCAGATTCATCATGCGGCATGATGTGGTGCTTGACAATACTGTTCTTGCAAGAACTATTCCAGAACAACTGACTGTTGTTGTTGTTGTTGTTGTTACTTAATTACCGAATACCATATTTGTCATGTCATAGTTTTGAAATATCCAATATTGTTCTAGAATGTAGAAAATAAATCCAAAATGTGTCCAAACTTTTAACTCAAACTGCACACACACACACACATATGCGAGTACTGTGCTTGAAGTCTTCACTGGTGAGAAATTTCATCACAAATGCCGGTTTGACTCGTTTGACTTCTTAAAAAGAAGTCTTGGATACAGAACACACATAATCTAATGACATACCACAACCTGCCAAGTTCTCAAGATGCTGATTAACCTAAGGCTAATAATAATCAGATGTAAAAGATAAATCGGTTATTTAACAAAGTATAACCGATGATGCAACGTTCTATCTTATATATTTAGTATATATAGTATAAAGTACGAAAACGTCATTTAATGCTTAACATCAGCCATGCTTGTTTTACATCACACCAGGTCTTCGTTTATTATTTTCCTACCACGGCATGTGTAATTCCGGACATATTCAATAACCACCTTGAGGACACTCCAAAGTCCAAAGTGTGTTTCCCTCCAGCAGACAAACACCTGTTTATTAATTTTACACAAATCTAAAGGAACATCGCTTTACTTATATCACTTTCAATTATCATGTCAACAGTACTGTATTATGGATCTGTGTACAGTACTGCAATGTGAATGTATTTTATGACATTAAAATAGAATATGTGTGTATGTGTCTGTTTTTTCATAACGTTCTCTACCGCACGAGTAACGCTACGCAGTCTCTCACTCCTTCCTGTGACATTTTCGAGATGTGACCCCTTTAAAAGCAGATAAACATCTCAGAGAACGCCAGCTTCCTACTCTATCTATGTCTTGGCAGGAAGATGTGATTGAACCATATGCGTTTGGCATTGTTGAATCAGCGCTCTGGTGTAACATCTTTTTTTTCCTTCCACCGCTAGAGCCCATTGTCCTGGTGTAATGAATGAAAGGCTTAGGAATAAATCTGAGTCATATGGACAGTCTGGCTGTCACTGTATAAAAGGGCCATATAAAACAATGCAATCAGTGTACAGATTATTACATAACTTCAATTGCACCTTCCTCTCTATTACAATGTCACGCTCATATTCAGTCCAGAATCATCGAGACTAATTTAAACAAACACTTTTGTCAGCCAAGAACAGAAATCTAAGGCTCTCGTCAGAACGAAATCAGCCAAACTCAACAACTGAAGACTTTTGCACGATAACCTCAGATTCCTTTTCTGAGCTGACAAACGAGGAACCCATTACAGCATTCTGCTCTTATAGCCCATCTACTTTTAGTTCTGATGTTTCGTGCATGCTGAGATGCTTTTCTGCTCACCATCGAGGCGACAAGTGATGATCTGAATGACTATATGCTTCCTAAAAGCTCGAGCCATGTTCCTCTGACCTCTCTTATCTACAGGGCAATTTCTTCTTATTGATTTTTTTCGTCTTTGCACACTGCTGTGTGCGAAAATCCCAGGAGATCAGCAGTTTATGAAATACTCAAAGTAGTCCACCTGGTATCGAGATCCATGCCAAGATCCATGTCACAGAAATCACACTTTCACTTCAAACATCAGAATGAAGAAAATGTGATTAGATAACTGCAGGAATGTGCAGGTGTACAGGTGTTGCTATTAAAGTGGACGGTGAGAGTATATCCCATATTGGTTAAATATTTTATCACTTGTACGTGTGTTTATGGATTTTCTCACATTTCTCAAATGATTAATAACATCTAATGGTAGACAAAAGCAAATCAATTACTAAAAAAAAAAAAAAGCTGTTAATTTGTCATTTGTATTATTTCCTTATTTATACCCCCATGATTTTGTTTATTTTTCAATAAAAGCAGCCAAGCTATGATGTGATGTCTCAAATTTCCCATGCAGAGAGATATAGAGATATGCATTCCCAGAAGTTTAGCCAGCATTCCTCCTCGACGTACAAATGCTGCTGCAGTCTAAACAACATTTTTTGCTACTTCCTGCAAACACGATCGGCGGCGCTTAAAGTTAACGCACCTTAAAGTTATTGCGGCACAGCGGAGAGGCACAGGCTTCTGTGCACAATAACCACTTAAGCGCAAAGGCATCTGTTTCCATGCCCCTATAAAGCTAAGTGGGTCAAACGCAGTTAATCCTAATGGCGACGCAGCAAACTTTACTGCGAGATCATGGCGAGCTCGCCACTTTGAAGATCGGACTCTGAGCTCTGGCTTGGACTCCAAATCTTATTTAGACGTTTCCTTTATTTATTAGTTTAAAATCTTGAAATAATGAGGATCTGAGAAGAAACAATATACAAGCGTTTCAAAATAGACCTTGTGTAACACTCATATACAAGGGGTGTTCAAGTCAAAGTGGGACTTTTGATTGTACAGAATAACAGAGCACTGTAATGAGAGGAAAACCTCTGTATTTCTCTATATAATCACCTGCTACACTAATGCACTTATCCCAATGCGTCACTCGTGCTTGGATACCATCAAGGTAGACAGTTTTCTCAGTACAACAGAGTCATAATTGCATTGCCACTGCTTGTTTCACACCTGAAAGGCTGGCCTCCCAGGAACTCCATTAATAGCCCAAACATGTGGAAATGACTTGGAGTGAAGTCAGGACTGTACGTAGGTTGTGGCAATAACTCGCAGCTGAGTTCCTGTAACGCGCAAGTGTTGTTCGTGAAAGATTGTGTGTACAGTTCCCACAGACAGATGCGTCTCCAACCGCGAGTTGGTAATAAGTTATCCATCGATTTTCAAGAATCAGGCGTTCCACTTGTTGAATGTTGATGGGAACGACTGCAGTGAGCTCTGAGCCACCTCGTTTGCACGATTCAAATGTTTTACTGCGGACAACAGTCTCATCAGTCTCATCACCTGAGCTTAAAATCTCATGTAAATTTCAACCAGTTTTACACCTCCATGAGAAATTTCTAAAGTCCCGGTTTGATTTGAACACTTTAAATAACACCTAAATAATACCTAATGTGTTATTTCATAGTTTTGAAAAAGAAAATTCAGTAGTAATCAATCCAAACTTGTGTACACACACATACACACACACACACACACACATATATATATATATATATATATATATATATATATATAGTGTATATATGCATATACACTGATAGATAGATCCCTAATCCCTTAATTTGAAACAAAGAATACAAATTTATGTAAGTCTTGACATTACAATCTACCAAACCTTTTGGAGTGCTCTACTTTAATCAGCAGTACAAGCAAAGTGTTTCTGAACCCGTAGGAGGGAAAATTGGTCCTCACTCAAAATTCTTCAAGGTTTAAAGCATAACATTCGATCCGTTCTGAAGTTCGGAGAATACCGATGAGCTTCGTTCAACTTAATTTCATTAATGCCATGGCAACCACCGGCAATATTGACAGTGATGTCATTAATAACAGGACGCCACATTCGCAGTGGAAAGAGATAGACGGCTTTGTTTACCTTCGCTTATTGAGCGAGACCAGGAGGATGATTAATTTTCGTTCATTAAATGGCCTCCGTGTTTTAGGCTCGGGTTCGTGGGTTTTAACAATCGCCTCCTTGTAATTAGGCTTTGAGCGGCGGGAGGGGAACGAAGGCCCTCGGACAGCGTCACGCTGAGTACGTTTCACTCCGCTGAGTCGACAGGTCATGCCAGGAATTCCCCAGGTCACTGCGGATTTGTCCACCTGCTTGCGTGCCTATTGAATTATTGACCCGCGGAACATGAAAAATGCACCCTGTAGAATCAGTGGAAGCTGTGTTTGTGTATAGATGAAAGTTAAATTAACTTTTTTTTCCTCCTTAATGTTTAACTAATCTCACCTTTAAGTTAATCAATTCAACATGTTTAATATGTAACAAAACGCTAATATACTTGGAAATCAGAGCAAACAAGCAACCCGTGCCAGTAGTTCGGCTTAATACGGAACAAAGTAACAACAAAATGTTACTATTTTCAAATAACGACATTGTCTTATTGCAGATTTTATATGTAATGACTTTATAATTTAAGAGTCAACTGTTCATACTGGAGTTACATTTAATTTTAATGTGGAACGTCTGCAAAACAAGTCCCTGTATCGCTTACTTACAGCAGGACGCAATTACAGCACCTATAAATAGTTGTTTCTTTCTTTACAAGCCTCTCTTTTTGTCTCTCTCTTGTATTTAACAGGACTTAAAAAACACAGCTTGTGATGTTACCGAGTAACAACACTGTACCTTTACAAAGTGGCGACAATGGAAACACTTTTTAAATCAACATCTTTTTTAATGAAAAGACATCACTGATGAGACGTTTTTCTTTTTTAAGGCCAACATGTATTTATTCTTTATTATTATTAGCCCTGGATCATGCAGATCTCACATCAAGCAAATCCCAGTGAATGAATGAGCTGTTACTACAGAAACAACAACATATTACAAGCGATGCATTAACAGAAGCTGTTTGAATTACAGCTGCTTTCAGAGCTGCTGCTGTAGACAAGTGATTTCAAATTCTGTCCTAAAATACCAACATCTAGAAAACAACCCCAGCCTTGGAAAACGCTGCTATGTTAAAAACGACGTCATATTAAAAAAAAAAAAATTATATACTTTGTATCAGATTCCACTCAACTGAAAATCCTAATTTGTGTAAATTCAAATGGGAAAGCACAGCAAGTCCTCTGAATGGCCCGCAGTGAAATATGATGACACCACACAACCAAATGAAATCTATTTGTCATGAAACACAAGTGATGTGTGATGCAAATGAACGCTCCCAATGCCCTAGGGAGGAAAAAACAGCAAGTAAAGACTTGATGGTTAAAATGTTTTCTTTTCCAGTAAACCCGTGCTTAATACATGCACAACCACCGTTACACAAGGCTGTACTAAGGAAATGTGCACGTCAGCCGGTTTTGGCTGGGACATGCCATTTAACAACAGAACACGAGTCACATTCTCCAGCTGACGAGAAGCGTAAACCTCATGTTGAAGAATGTTACCTTCTGGAAAGAATGGGGATGAGGACAAATTGGAGAAGTGGGGGACGGGGGGCATGAGGAAGGAAAAAAAAAGAAAGAAAAAGAAAGAGACTGATGATCTCATTTGAACTATAAATATGTCCCAGGCATCCAAAACAGAAACACTGGACTTCTGCCAGGCCCGAAAGTTGGGTTTGGATCTGGGCCACGCAGCACCTCTGCAGCAGCCCCCGCTAGCAAGCCTGACTGTTTTGTCATCCAAATAACAGCGGAGAGAAGTAACTCTATTGGATATGAACACTGTTCCCTAGATCCAGCTCCTGAACAAGATGGGGATTATATGCAAATCCGTGCACGCTATCAATCCATAGTGTACAAGAGTCTATGCGCATGTGGTTATGCAAACAAGGGGTTGGCTGGAATCTGATATGGAACCTATTTATAATACGCAAACCCCGATTAGATCTGCCCTGATGTCACTTAAGTGCTATTTAAGCCTATTGCCAGTGACGGTGCTGCTTTTTCTCTTGCCAAAACACAGATATTATAAGCGACGGCGCAACAAAGCTGCAGAACAACTGGGTCCAATTAAATACAAGGAAAAGGGGGGGAAAGCCTGCTGTGGGAGTAGGATTGTGCACTCTACCAAAAAAGAAAGGGGGGAAAAAAAACTCTTTTGAAATTAGAAGTATTCTTCTTCGAAGGGTAATCAGAAACACAAAGAAAAAAAAGAAACACACACACGCCTCATTTAAAAACAACAACAAAAAGCCACAAACTTATGCTTTAGGAGAGATCCAACTCAGATAGATGAAAAGGCACAGAGGAAAATAATGAGAGAAGCAAAAACGTATCGTGAATAAGAACACGCAGGGGAAACATGCAGCCGGGTCCACAAAGTACGAACGGCACATGACTGAACCGGAGTGTAATGTTGCCCTCTCTAGGCTCAAGGCCTAAGTGTTAAATTCTGTAGGCTTCCTGCCAGAGAGACAGACAGACAAACAGCGAGCAAGAGAGAGAGAGAGTGAAAGAGAGAGAGAGAAAACTGCAGACTTAGAGCTTGCAGCCACCACTGTCGTCCTTTAATGAATGACTAACTCCAGTCAGAGGGGAAATTACATCACCTGGGTGTAGAAACAAAATGCATCTGGAAGTACAGTGCCCCAGTAATCACAGATGTTTTACTGATCTCTTTCTCACACACACACACACACACACACACACACACACACACACACACACACACACACTGAACATTAAAACATTTGCATTTCAGGACACAGCCACTTATTCCATATCTTATCCACTGAAGCAGGACGGAATCGGGTTCTCATCCTAAAAAAAAAAAACAGGCATGCGAGGAACATATCGAAAATGTGAATGTTTGTCCTTCATCTCCAGAACGAGCCGTTCCCGGGCGATGCAAAACAGTAAGGAGGGCTCGTTCCGTTGCAGCGCTGTTCCTTTTTTCATCAAACATTCTGACCTTATGCAAAGGAGTATGGATAACTTTGTGCGAATGCAAATGCGATTTAATTGGATGCTGGGCTGAGAGCATGTTGGCCTTGGGAAGGTGTAGGCGTTAGGAGGCTCATCTTACTGCAGGTGGTTGGGCTGACACTGCACCTCATTGTTATTTAAATGTTGCACGTCTCATTTAACAACTACATAAAGGACAACGAGCACAAAGCAGTATCCTTCAACTTTTTTATTTTTTTTGCTTTGCTTTGCTCTCATTGCACAATCAGGACTAAAAGCTAGAACTTAAACAAACAGGCCACGCCACATGACTTAACATGAGTGATTTCCCTTCAAAACAAGCAGATAGAAATCGCTTTCGGTATCCCGGGTAGTTAAACGGCTAAAAGTCGAGCCGTTGTCCTTGGGCTCGTAATTCTATCTGGCCTGCCGTCTCAAGATCAGCGGGCAGTCATGTATGAGTAATAAATTTGAAAAGCAAATAGTTCACCTTGCTGTGTGTGAATGAATAAGTGAAGTGGGAGTTGCCAGATCGGCATGGGGGGGGGAGGTTCTCCTGTTCCTTTAAGTAGTTAAATTTTTGACTGCAAAAATAAACAAACAAACAAACAAAAAGTATTAATATAATTTAGCTCATCCTTTATAATGAACTAGGTCGGTGCATTTTGTGCCCGGAGACTAAACCTCGTGATCCTGCATATACCGACTTCAGTGGGCAATAACTACAATGTGCTCATGGTTTAACATTCATTTGGAACAGTTACAGTTTGGACAGGTTTACATAGTTGGCTGGGTTTTAAAGTGTCTATTGAGCTGGAAACTGTCTATCCAATCTGGCAACCTAGGCAGAGAAGCGTGTGTGTGTGTGTGTGTGTGTGTGAGAGAGAGAGAGAGAGAGAGAGAGAGGAGGGGGGGTCTGTTTGGAAAGAGGACAGGGTCCCTGATCAACTGAACAAACAGAGCGTTAAGTCAGTCGAACGCTGTATCCCCCCCCCCCCCCCTTTCTTTTCACCTCCACCATTCCGCCTCGCTACGTTGCGTAAACAGCGCGCGCTCAAGGTCGCCGCATCGCGCCGTTTGCGTAACCTGCGTATTCACCAACGCAACCTTGACGTTTTAACGAGGAAAAAAAAAGAAAAAGCGGGGGGGGACCTGTTGCTTATTATGAAAAAGGAAACGTGATACCCTGCCACCTCGGGGGTTAGAAAGAGAGAAAAAAGAATGCGATGAAAGTTCAAGCAAAAACGAGAAAGGGTATAATAATAATAATAATAATAATAATAATAATAATAATATTATTATTTCAGTTATAATGAAAAACACAACAGAGGGACAGATAGAAGCTAGACTTGCATTATATTAACCACAATAGCTGTGTAAACCAGCAGCTGTCTTTTTAACAACAATAACAACAGTTGCACTATTGCGTCGCCAGGGGATCACAGACATGCAGTATCTAATAATAAAAAAACAATAGCATATTTATTAATGCATGATGGGTTAAATTCCATGCAACAAATATACCCCCTCCATTTCCCTCCCCTCCTTTTTTCTTTAACTCCTATCTGTAGGGCAAAGCTGCAGCATTCTGAACAACAATAACCTTCAGAAATGTCATTGCTCTAATATCTACTGCTGACTTTATTATTATTATTATTATTATTATTATTATTATTATTAGTCTGCTATTATTAATCACTTCCCACTGGGGATCCTGGGGTCTGTATGGAGGCTGGCTTGGCTTCTTTTTTTTTTTTTTTTTTACATTTTGATTCTATTTATACACATGCACACACACCTAGACATTATAGCTTTGTACATAAGCCTACAAAGCTTGCATTTTTCTTTCGCACAACACCCACCCTAGGGTTTTTTTTTCTTTTTTTTTTGCCAAATCGACAATATGTGTAGGCTACGAGAGGACTGGAAATACTGTATTACCTCATCGAGAAGAAGAAGAAGAAGAAGAAGAAGAGAGTACAGCACAGCACAGCACAACCTAGCATGCATGCATAAGCTTTCGCAATTTCCGCACTGGTGTATTTATCTGATGAGCCATGCAAAAAAAAAAATGGTGACAACTTCTATCAACCAAGCACTTTTTTGTAAATGCATGATATCCATAGATTATTAATGGTGATTATTGATTATGATGATGATGGTGGGAATAATAATACTATTAATAATAAAAGATCAAAAGGTTGCTCTGAAGCATTAATGTGCGCTCGCGATCGGATCAGATGAATGAAAGGAAATCGGCTTGCGCACAGACAAAGCGGAATAGACACAATATAAGTGATGGCACCACAAATACACACACACACGCACACACACAAAGCAGGAAATGAAACAAGGTACAATGTATAACAAATAAAACATATATAAACATAAATAAGCAAACACAAACACGCAGGCGTGCGTAATTCTGTAAGTAAATCGTGTAATTACCTCTCCGTGAGTGACAGTCCTTCCCTGGGGAGTATCTTCTGGCAGAAAATAAAGTTTGGAGCTGGATAAAAGTTGCTTGGTTGTCCTTTCTTCCCAGAGCAGCTGGAGCTCGGCTATGCACACCGGGTCCTCCGGTTTACAGCGTACGAAGAAGAAATCGCCGAGAGACAAAATTCTCGCTTTGGCTTCGAGCTTGAACCGAAACGCCTTGTAGAAAATGTACGGTCCGTGCAAGCCACAAGGTGAGCCGACCCACTGCGGAAACAGCAGGCATTCAATTCAATTCACCATTCAAACACAGCGCTCTATAATGTATACATAGTTCTACATTGTTGCAGTTATATCGGAGGGGAAAAGAAACATCAAAAGAATTTTAAATGGATCCTAGTGACGGAGCGCGAGATAAAAAACAAATCAATCAATCAATACAGGAATACCGTATTGTCTCCAATATATACATATATAATTTAAAAAATATATTCTATTTACAGTATATTAACTTAAGTTTCCTCTAACGACTCCGACAGCGATACTGATTCCAACATAAACATTATCTTTTATCCAGGTTGTATGATTGTGTGAGTGTGTGTGTGTGTGTGTGTGTGTGTGTGTGTGTGATGTGAAAAGAGAAATAAAAGCGGATGATACCGTGAGTGAGTTGGGCTCCATCTCGACGCTCTGAATTGATTAAACTCAACATTCTCTCCAAACTTGTTGGCTTGAATGGATTGCCGCAGGTCCTGGAAGGGGAAAATATCCGAGTGCCCGGTGCGTCACCGAGTGTCAATATGAAAACGTCACCTCGGGTATTCAACGCATAAAAAATGTCCGTCTTTGCCATGTAATATTTTTCCCAACGTCCAGCTTTGCGACTGTACCCGTTTCAAGACATTTCGCTTCCAAAACGTTCATATTAAATTCAAAACACGGTACGGATACGCACCGCGTCGGGTTCCCTTATCGCATAGATACGGCGATTAAAAATCATTCCGTTGATTTAATATCAAATTCGCACTTGGATATGATGACACGAAGCAATATGCAACATGTGAGGTGTTTATTGATATTTTATCGCGTCAGGGTGTATGAATAATATGGTGAAATGTAACGACGCGGTTTTATGTCTCTACCAGGACCTGTGGTTGAGGTCGTTTGGATGTGTAATAGAAAGAACATTTCCTGCAGAGCTGCAGAGATTCAGAGGCGCACTTCTGCTTTCTGCGTGCTTCATTTTTTTTTATTCCTTCCTATTTCTAGTGTGCATATCGTTATTTACGAGTTAGGCATGTTTTCGAAATTAACTGGCGCGTTGAGGGAGGTTATACATAGGCTAAATGCGCAAATGATGACAATTAGCAGCATGAAAACATCAACAAGCATATATATATATATACACACCTGTGTGTATGCGTTGAATTATGCTTAGTTGTATTCGTGCTAATGCGGATATTTATCGCGCATTTTATTCATACAGTGTCGGGGTAATAATTTTACACACACACACACACACACACGTCTAATGTTGAACGCATACATACACATATATATCAATATATATATATATATATATATATATATATATATATATGTGTGTGTGTATTAAAAAATATATATATAAATATATATATGTGTGTGTGTGTATTTAAAAATATATATATATTGATATATATATTGAACGCATATTATATATATATATATATATATATATATATATATATATATATATATATATATATATAAATGTGTGTATAGAAATACACACAACTGAATAAACATTTGAGCTGTGTATTTCATCCCCGATATCGATTTTCTTTTTCTTTTTTCAAAGGTCTGAGAAATGATTTAGCGCCGCCATGAAGGGAAAAAAAAGTTATCCAGCCCCAGCTTATCATTACAGGATGTAACATTTACGTCAGCTTTTTATGCCTTATGCAGTGTTTTTTTTTTATCCCCAGTCACGAGGCTCGTACAGTAATTATAATGCACTGGACGCGGCGGTCACGAGAAATTTTCAGCCCGAACACCACAATTGGGAACAAAAGTCAGAAAAGAAAAAAGAAAGAAAAGAGAGGGAAAAAAGTGAGAAATGGTGGCCGCGGACCGAACTACACACACACACACACACACACACACACTACAGTGCTAAACAGTGTGTCAAAATAATCCGCCGTGTGTATAAATAGCGCGTCGCCATGGCAACGGCCAAACCCGCATACTACACAGCAGCTTACTAAACAGTATGAGGGAGAGGGTGTTATTGAATTAAAGAAAATAAAGTGGATTCGATGAACCAAAAGGAAAGAATTAGAGAGACAGCAAAACTTTAAATGTAGCCTCGGAAAGATTTGAAGGAGTGTTAAAGAATGACAATGTACAGTAAAAAGCCTTATTCAGCCTTTCAGCACTGTGGTCTCGCACCTCCAGGACTGGGTTGAGGGTTCGATTTGGATCTGATTGTGCGTTGTTCTTCCTGTGCTTGGTGGGTTTCCTCTGAGTACTCCAGTTTTCTCCCACAGTCCAAAGACAAGTGGTTGGTGTGTGTGTGTGTGTGTGTCCTGCACTGGATTGGCACACTGTACAGGGTGTGTCCCGCACATTGCCCTAAGTCTCCTTGGATAGGCTCCAGACCCACATGACACTATACACAGGATATAGAAGATGAATGAATGAAATGAACTTTTAATGTAACCTCTTTGGTAAAAACAAATACACAGTAATCCTATAATCATCTAATATTAATATAATACACTACTACTACTACTACTACTACTACTAGGGAGGAGAATCACCAGGGACCGATCAATATGATATTACCACGATACCTAGGTGCTGATTCGATTCTTATTGCGATTCTAGAAGTATCATGATTTTATAAATATCATGATTTGATATATTTATTGTTTGTTTACAATTCTAAACAAACTTAGGAAATAAGTTGCTCCTACCACACAGGATGCTGTGCTATCAATAGTGTACAGAATGCCACCTGCAGGATTGTTGAGGAACAACAACATTTTACCACTCAAATGCAAATGTATAGAAATTAAGAATTTATTTAAAAATATATATATTTAGGAGCAAGTGCAATAAGCAACCAAATCTTTTTTCTCCCCATCTCTAACTACTACTACTACTACTTGTAATTATTATTATTATTATTATTATAATTATTATTATTATGCTATAATTTCAGTGCTATAATTTGAGCTTTAGCGATCTCTAGGCAAACTTACTTTTCTAAGAACAACAAATTCTTAAGAAAGAAACAGTCCTGAGGTTAGGTTTCAATGGCCTCTGTCTATATTAAGTTTGGCATCAACACAATAGCCTACAAATAAGCCAAATCGGTGTAATATGATCCCTTAGAGCAGTGGACAGAATAGCATGGGCAGCCCTGTGATTGGTGGATGGCGTGGTGCAGTCCGTGTGTCAAGCAATGATTAAGCTCCTTTATTGGAGACAGTGAGCGGTAATAGCAGGAGCGCTCAGCGACACCATCAATCATCCTGCACAGGCGTAAACCATTGCTCTGTCTGTCTCTCTCCCTTACACACACACACACACACATATATACATGCACACTGACACCAGAGGTTAAGTCTGGCCTTGCCTTGCCTTCGGGTCCTCACAGGGCCTGGCTTACTGAGGCATTTGGCACATGCAAGTCAACGATTGGCTGAGTTGCGAAAATTGCCAGTGAAAACAAACGTGATGTGATAGACTAACTCTGGCCAAGGGTTATATTTAGATATAGTCATTGCACAAATGGAAAGAGATTGAAATCAGATACATGAACAGTATATTTATACATTTTATTGAGTGTATAGAATAATGTCAGATTGTAAGCTTGCCCACTTAATCCCATGATGCATATCAATTATCCTCTTTTGGCTCCACACAGGTCACCAATGTTAAATTCCACAATGTTGCCCGTGGAAGTCGAGCTGCATGCTCTATTTATGGCACACACACACACACAAAAAAAAAAAGCTGAGACGCCATCTTTTACGAGCAGCTCTAAATATTGTTCTCCCTCCTGATTGCTTGGCCTGTCGTTATAATAAATGAGGATGACAACAACGTTAAGAAGAATTTGCCTTACAGACTGTGTGCCCCGGTATCTGCCGTTGCCGCATGGATCTCTCCTGCCTGGTGACAATATGAGTGGAGTAGATTGATGGCCTAATCCTTCTTTCTGAGCTGTGAGGCACATTTGCAGTTTGAGAGCTGGTAGGGGAGAAAAAAGAATCATGTGTGTGTGTGTGTTTATAAATATATGGTTTGTTGGTAAGTTATGTTGGACGGATGAATGGATGTTCTGTACATCTCTACAGTTATGTACGGAGTACAGATGTACTGTATAATTATTGGTTTTATGCTTATCAAATGCATGTTTTTAGAGTTCAATAAAACCATTGAACACATCTTCTAATTTGAACATCTCTTGTTAGAAAAAAAACGCTGTTTTATTTTTATTTCTGTTGCAGAAGTGATTGCTGCAGGACATTCGAATGCTAGTCACCTAACCGTTGGTAATTCAGGGATGGGAGCAAAAAGCATGTCAGCAGTTTTTTTTTCTCCCCCTCCTCTCCCCTTTGGAGATAACATAAATTAATGACAAATCACTCCAGTGCTCCACAGTGCCACCCGTGGCAGGAATTGTGCACTGCATTGCACCCCCCCCCCCTTCTTATCTAATTCCACCAAAAGACTGAACTGATTTCTAAACAAGTACACTCACATTTACTTTCATATTCCTTATCACTATTTACTGCAGGTGAAAATATTTCAAAGAGCAACAGCCTGTGTCTTGCAACACAAGAAAAAGAAAAAAAATCATATGAAAAGAAAAATAAATAAACAAATTTTTTTAAAAGAATCACTGTGTTAGAGGATAAATATTTACAAACAATGCCTATGTGTTCTGATATGTTGTGTGCCAGAGATTAGTGGCTTATATGCCTGAGTGCATAGATAATTTGAAATGAATAATGCCTATTTTCGCTTGCTCGCTCACAAACAATTGGTTATAGAAATGGGGCCACTGAGCAGTCTTTAGGAAAAAAGAAAAAAGAAAAAAAAGAGAAAGGCTGCCAGATCCGAGGAACAGATGAATATATGTTTAAAGCACATGTGCAGAGCAGTGTTGCCAGACCACAGAAAAACCATATAAGGGAAAGATCAGATGAGAACAGCTTGCGCGTTCTACATTCATCCTCATCTTGTTTATTTATTTATTAGCTATGGGAACCAAATATTCCTAATCTCTCGCTGCACCAATTTACTGTTAAAAGACAGGACGGGAAGCTAACAGCGTTTATCAATCATGCTTATAAGCACCATCTGTTCCTTTCTTGGTGTGTGTTTGGATGCATTGACACACATAAACAAGATGATCTATGGAGTAATGATAATAGCCAGTAAATGCAGTAGATCGGTTCCGAACCCCCCCCCCCCCCCCCCCCCAAAAAAAAATAGCAGTAACATTACATTCCTTACAGGCAGTCATGAGTGACTCTTATCTTCCAGTTATCTTTAACATAAACTAAAGCAAAAATGATTGTGAGCAATGAAAACCTGAACCTTCTAAAGCAAACAGACATACAGCTTCTACACCAAAAGAGCACACACGTGGTTTGGATTAATTTTCTTCTTTCTCGTTCTTGGTCATTAACTAGAAAGACTAATTTCTCCTCTCGAGATAATTGAAATGATTCTATGTCACCATTTGGCACTTGTGCTATTCTCTGTACAATAATGATGAGAACCACATGCCCTGCTTGCACTTCATCTTTTTTTTTTTTCCCAGAGAAGCAAAAGGCAGGATATTACAACCAGCAACTCCTCTGTATATTCTCTCTCTCTCTCTCTCTCTCTGTCTCTGAAATGATTTGCCTCGCAGGTTTCTCCGAAATCAATTGCAGGTTGCTGCTTGCTCGGGAGGAACACCTCGGCTCAAGACAATATGGCTGTCGAACGCAAACACGCACATAAGTAGATCATAAATACTCTCGCTAATGGGGCTTAGTCTATCTGCGAGGCCCCGCAAACCAATAGTCATCAGCTCAACTTGAAGGAGGGCTACCATTAACGCACGGATGGATGGCTTTAATTTGTGGAACGATGGATGAGTTTGTTGGGAAAATTAGGTCTGGTTGTAACACTGGCATGATGGTTCAAGCTTTCTTTATAGCACTTTTGCTTGAAGAAAATGTTATTAAAATTATACGACTTATGAACAACAGGGGCAATAAAAACATTTGTGCCAAGAGCTATTTTAATTTCCTTCTTAGAAAATATCCATGAGAATTTACTGAATCATTTCACTAGCTATTATTATTATTTTTTAAATTTAATTATAATTACTATATATATAGCTATATTGTATATAACTACATATTGTATATACTGTACGAGTTAAATAAGTACAGCAATTTCCAGAGAAAGATTATCTAAAAGATTGTGTTTCTCTGGAAACTGTGCATCATCATCCAGGGTCAAGTCACCTCAGGGTAGAGCTGATAATTAAGAAGAATGAAAGAACGCTGTATAAGATAAAAAAAAAATTCATATGGTGGTTATATTTTACGTACTGGTTTTAGATGGTATATTACCTGAACTTGTCCCTACAATCTTTAACTTGTGTCCAATCTAGCCTCAAATACCAAATAATCTTTTTTTTTCTTTTTTTAGTCTGACAGGCAAGGAAATTGATGTGTTCTGACTAAAGCTGATCCACTTCAAGCTTTGATGTGCACCCGGTCATGCTTTTCTGCTCACTACGATTGTAATGAGAGGTTATTTGAGTGTCTAAATCCCTCCTGTTAGCTCCAACCAGTTTGGCAATTCACCTCTGACCTCCCTCAAGAACCTCAGCCTGCAGAACTGCTGCTCACTACATGTTTTTCCCCTCTATCATCCTGTGCAAACCAAAACAACAGATCGTTTTCCCATAAAAATCCCATAATTCCACCCCGCCACTGAACATTAACTTAAGCTCGTGATGTGTATCTGCATGATTGCTTTTCATTGTTCTGCTGCACATCTGACTGACTGCATAACTACATGAATGAGCAGGTGTACAAGGGTTCATTCATTCATTCATTCAATCTTCTTCTATAAGCTTATTCTGATTCAGGGTTACAGTCACCTGGTGCCTGTCCAAGGCACAAGGTGGAGTACACCCTAGACAGGATGCCAATTTATCAGAGGGCACACACACACACACATACACACACCATACGAGGAATTTGGTAATGCCAATTGGTCTAATCTGCATTCTTTGGATGGTAGGATGAAACAGGAGTACCCGGAGGAAACCCATCAAGTACAGGGAGAACATGAGAACTCATGCCTGGATTTTCCACTTCCACTCCATATCTTCAATTAAAGCAGGTGTTCATAGGACATTCTGATTGATTTGTCAGATTTTACACCAACAATCAGGGCTCAGTGGCTTAGTGGTTCAGGCATTGGACTAATGTTGAGAAGGTCCCAAGTTCAAATCCCATGACCACCAATTTGTCCCTGTTGGGCCCTTGAGCAAGGCTCTTAACCCTCAACTGTTCAGATGTATAATGAGATGATAAGAGCGTCTGCCAAATGCCTAGATTTAAATGTGAACATGTGGAGTTCAAGTGCATGCAGCTCAAGTGCACGCTGCCTTCAAAGCAAAATGGGGACGTATCAAATACTAAGAAATCCTGAAATTCATTCAGATAAATGTTTCTAGGCTTATGCCAGTTATATCAGGACTCTGCCATCAGATTGACATGGATACTACGTCAACAAACCTGTTGAAGAGGAATAGCGCCCTCTCTGTTCTCACTCCTTCGCTGTGTCAGACGATTCTATTTGCTGACAAACATCAGTGCGCTTAGGGAATATGACACCGGCCTGATAATATTAGATCAATATCCACGTCTACTCCTACGGTTGCACTCGCTCTCCATCATCCAGGCACATATTGGATTTTATCCTATTACTGCTTAAAGGCCTTTCCTTTGAAACAGAGCTAATTGGAGCCATTGTTTTATTTTTTTATGATATGGCCAAGATTGATTGTCCTCTGTGCTCCAGGATGAATATGCTAACCGAGCAGGCGGTGGATAAAGTCATTACCATACAGCGCGAGGCCAGCTCGAGCCTCTGCATAATTCAAACTCCTGCATGTAATAATGCAATTCATTACAGAGGAGGCCCCGTGCTTTAAGGATTGAGATTAAAAATGCATTATTCGCCTTGTTATACAACACACGTTTCACAGAGCTAAGTGCAGAGTCAGGGCTTGCTTATTGTGGTCTAAAATTTCTCGATCATTTATCTGTGTTATCTATGCTACCTGCTCCTGTTTCATGTTACTTCCTCCCAGGCCTTTTGACGTACAACTCTGACGCTCAGCTTTCCATGAAAGCAAACACTCCTCTCCGGTGCCTCGGGATATGACTTGAACAAACACACACACACGGATTTGAAAAATTCTTTGAACAATCTTGTAAGTGTGTGCTGACAAGCCACGGTGTCACTGTGGGACCTGAAATATAGGAGCACATATACAGTACATTCGTGGATGGTGAATTCAGGTATTTTGGGAAATCAGGTCAACTGGGACAGCAGTACTGTATGTATTTTCTGGCCTGATGGTGATACTAAGCTCTCTGTGGAAGTGTTGCCAGATTGTTTAAGTGGAAGACAGGTTCATAAGGTTGCCATGGATAAATTGTGTATATATATATATATATATATATATATATATATATATATATATATATATATATATATATATATATATATATATATATATATATATATATATATATATATATATATATATATGATTCTTTATGATAATTTGTATATAAAATTGCAAATTAGACCATATGAAAAGAAAATAAGTCTAAGAAGGACACTTATAATAGGATCAAATAGAAGTTTTATCAGAATTAAAAATCCTCTTTTTATTTAAAAAATTTTGATAAATAAGGAGTAATATAGAGATGATGGAAACAGTTATAGGTGGAATAACCCATTGTTCATTACTGTATGAAATATAGTTTAAAATGAAGAACAAGGAAGTGGTCGATCATGGGGAATAATTGGTTGATGGAAACAACAGCGATTGGCCGCGTGGAACAAATAATGATCAGCAATGGTGGAGAAATATACAAATCCTGTGTCTGGGTAAAATTAGCGATATACTAGGTAAAAATTGGAAGTCCTTCATTTGCATTTCTCCTTGAGTAAAAGCACAGAAGTACTCACCATCTAATTTACTTACAAATTTACTATCAAAAGTATTGAGCTCATATTAGCTCACAGTACCTTTTAAGTCAAAGGGGGAAAAAAAGTCTTATTCTTTCTCTCTCTCTCTCTCTCTCTCTCTCTCATTCTGAGTTAGTTACTGTCTGTCCACTTCTGAATTTAAATACCTGCTACACGAATGAGCATTTCACAGAGGGAAGGCAAATCACCCGATTATAATGAAAAAATAATAGCCAACAGGTGGTGATATGACTGTTTTAAATACTACACATCTGCACACAGAAAGGTAATGAAGTAGAAAGTACAGATATAGAATGAGTAGGTGTAGAATGTAGTGGAGTAAAAGTAAAAAGGATCCTTTAAAACCTGTACTTAAGTACAGTAAAGAAGTAAATGTACCTTCCACCTGTAATGAGCAGTGATTTTGGATAGGGGCAATAGTCACCAGTGATTGGCATCTGCACAACATTCACTAACATTTGCTCAAAAGGTTGCTAGATTTGTTGAAAATATTCTTAATGTAGTAAGAATCATCAAATCTAGCGACAAATTCCCTAAGACTACATTCACATTACAAGCAAAATTGTTCATTTCCCATTTTTTGGTCAAATTAAATTTGCATGGCATGACGGTTAACATTAATAATTACAAGTGATTTCTGTCTGACTCATCATGTAGATATGACTGTTGTCTGAAACGGCACGCATGCATACATGAATACGTCTGTATCCAATACGTATCATCAGGCTTGATACGTATTGGATACAGTGCTGTATATATCCAATCTAGGACCACATACAAAAGTGATTCAGATCACTGAATCTGAAAAATATCAGATTCGTGCGTTCAAACAGCCCTAAAAATCTTTAGTCTAAAACATTAGGGTAAAGAATCTGATTTGAGTCACCTCAACTCAAATGACATCATACTGTATAAGGCGGTGTGGTCAGTATGAAACAGGATGTAGACCCAGATAGCGCTAGCTATTTATGTGTACATAAAAAAATTGGTGTGTACATAATACTGTGCATACATAAATACACTATACTGCCAAAAGTATTCTGAAACATACTTTTTTTAGGGATCCAGGAAAGGAACTCTTTCACTGGAATTAAGGGGCTGATCCCCACACCAGTTCCAACATGACTGTGCACCAGTGCACAAATCAAGGTCCATTAAAACATGGATGAGCAAATCTGGTGTGGAAGAGTCTTGACCTCAACCTGAAGGACTCCTCTGGGATGAATCAGAGCGGAGGCTGCGAATTAGGCCTTTTCATCCAACATCAGTGTCTGACCTCACAAATGCGCCTCTGGAAGAATGGTCAAAAATTCCCATAAACACACTCCTAAAGTTTGTGGGAAACCCTGTTACAGATGCAAAGCTTGTTCCAACATCATAAACATCATTAAACCCTATGGATTAAGAATAGAATGTTACGAATGTTTATATGTTTATAACGGGGCCAGGGGTAGCTCAGTGGTTAAGGCATTGGACTACGGTTCGGAAGATCCCAGGTTCAAACCCCACAACCACCAAGTTGCCACTGTTGGGCCCTTAAGCAAGGCCCTTAACCCTCAACTGCTCAGATGTGTAATGAGATAAAAATGTAAGTCGCTCTGGATAAGAGAGTCTGCCAAATGCCTAAATGTAAATGTAATGTATATGCATGTGAAGACAGGTGGGTAAATACTATTCACAATATACTGTAGTATACTACATATATATAGAGTATATGATGAGTAATATACAGTATTGCAGAATTTGATGATTCTTTATAAAACACACTACTGTAACAAAATACACAACATAATTTTCTTTTTCCTAACTTCATTATTTTATTTTCGACATCTCTACCACCCATGCTTTTCAAACATAATACAAATACGGGACGTAATACAAGGTCAGAGAGGAAACGCAGTGGGATATACAGTAATGAATGCATGAAACACCCCAATTATACAGTGATGGATTGTAGTTGCTTCATTAAAAGATGTTTTTACGAAGCATAATAATCAGCAGGGGAACAGGCCAGACTGGGACATACTGTATAGAACAGTCTGTTACTGAGTCTGCAAAGATCTTTTAAACATTTTTAGCAATGATTTTTTCCCCCGCTAAATATAGTGTTATGGCACTACTACAAGAGATGAATTGTGAAATATTACTACTTACCTTTAAGTGGTATTTTCTGTGATCTCTTTATATTGAATTTGAAAAAAAGATTGCTTATGATTTGGAAAATACTGCAAATTTTTTTAATTCCTTTACTGTTATTATTGGTGTTGGACTTTCGGCCGCAACCTTCAAAGGGTACCATCCGATCCGCACACAGCTTTGGCACATGTTTTACCCTGGATGCACTTCCTGATGCAACCCTCCAAAATTATATTAATAAGTTTCTTTCTATAATATTTTAAAATGTATTCAATTTTACATGGTGCACACAATATTACAATATGTTAATTATGGAGCCACCTTTCAAGCCCTGTTAATTAAATTGGATTTACTTACTGTATGCCATGAAAGCATGATAGCAGTTATTAATTAGTTTTATGTGTAACTGAAAATGAAAATAAAAGCCAATAAAAAAAAATGTGTTCCAGTAAGTCAATGTCATTACAAAATACTGTAGGTTTCACCCAGCGCTGACACAAGTGCTTCCTTGGAATATGATATAAATATTTGTCTTTCACAAGCAGATCGTCAAAAGGTTAAGGATTTCTGAAATGCAATGTGTATAAAGGGTATTGTTTAATTCATTGGAAGAAAGTTTAGTGGTTATAAAATACAATACAGTATTGTGCCAAAAGCTCCCAAGATATCTGAATCTGAATGCAATGTCATGATCATGCCTTTTACAACCATACTGTAATGAATTCTTTAATCACACTCTATGCTGTGACTCAGAAGCACCATGTTATGTTTCTAATCACGGGACAAAGAAAGTTACAGTCTGGCTCTGACTTTAATGACCTTTTTATAGGCTTCTGGTTTATGGACAGGAAGCATAAAGTGTTCAGTGTACACTCACAGCTTGAATAAATGTAACAAATCTATTGGACGCTTCGAAACGCAGTGGGTAATTTTATCTTATCAGTGCAATCGAGTGCTGCTCGCAAGAATATGACCTCAAAAACTCTAACCTTGTGGTAATATATGAGCGAGGTGAGCTGTACAGAGTCATTCATACAGTTGCGCTTTCAAAGTGACAGCCAGAACAGAGGGGATGTGGCAATTTTTTAAACAGGCACAAACACATTTCACTGCATTCCTTCCATTGTAAATAATAACACGACTACAATGCCTCATAAAATTGAGGAAATAAAAGCACAGGGTGGAGGAACTAGTAATATACACATGAGAAGTAGAAGAAAAAAAAAACTGGATTATGTAACGAGCCTTAAAAAGAATCTGAAGTGTACAAACAGATAATGAGGCTGAACTATAGGTCGTACACTGCGCTGAAACACACAGGAAGCATGCTGTTAGTGCTCAAGTGTCAAGTTTCTAAAGAGGAAGTATTTTCATGTAAATGATATAGGGAGCAACGGTTAAAAATGACACGAGTACCATGGAAACAAAAGCAAAGTGTTGCATTTGCATGGATATGAGGCTGGAGCAATAAGTGAGGCAAAAAAAAACAACGCTAAACCTGTTCTCTTTAAAAGGGTTCATATCCGATTGCGACCGATTCTACTTTATCGTTACGAGCTCAGAAAGGGTTAATTCGGGCACTTCCCTCCAAAAGTGCAAACATTAGTTTTGTGCCTGTAACAGAACTGTAACTACGGCAGGTTGACCGTGGCTCTTGAGTGTAAAAAAAAAAAAAAAAAAAGGCTCTAATATTACATGGTAATTTAGGAATGTGTGGAAAGCCGAGAGACTACCAGTGAAGCGCTCTGGATTCTCCTCCTAACTTTCCTCTGCTCAGGGAAAATCTAACATCTGGTCCCGGGAGCAAGACCAATGTTGGATTTTCAAACCCTTTCCATCCTGAGCTTATCCTTTAAGCGTGTTAAATGTTATACTTTGTTAGAATTTAGGCGTAACGCCATTGATGTAATTTATGCCGACAGCAGGCAATCATGAAAGCGCTGTAAAAACTTGGTTATGCTTTCTCATTTGTTTGCTGACGCCGACGCTGGAGCTGCTTTCATCAACAGAACGGGGAATTATCACAATTTGGTATTATTAAGTTCATTGTGCCAGATGCCAGGAGTCATTCAGCAACCACAAAAGGCCTGTGACTCCCAATTTGAATCAAAGCGGTATTCTGAGGAACATCTCAACGTGTACATTTCTTTTGAAACCGCTTGTGACTGCTTATCGTGTTTGACCCCAGAGGCAAAAACAGACGTTATATACCCCGGGTGTCTCGAATCAAACAAGGTCTTATTGCGCAGGCCTTCAGAAAGGAGCGGATTGGGTTTCACAGGGCAGCGTAGACCTGCACTCTAGTGTCGTGTGCAGAAGGAAGTATTCACAAAGGACATTTGATGACAATTAATAACAACAAGAATGAGATTGAAAGTGGTGTGTGGGGGAAAGGAAGGGGGTGCAGAAACAAGGAACCAGTCAGAAATTTCAAAGCTGATGATATTGTGTTTCCTTTCAACCATGCTCTATTGCATAACGCACCGAAACACTTCACATGATAGATTACGCCTCGTAGTGTCAGTACCTAAAAGCCGTTGTTGTTTCAAGCGAGCTGCTTGTGAAATATTTTACACGGAAATCTCTTTGCTTTCGAGCCGCTTTATTGACAGGAAGCAAATTTTTTTTTATTAAACCCATAAATCGATTTTGGCACGCTCCAGCAAGATGTGCAAAAATTTAAGCAGAAATAGCATCTACTTTGAACTTGTTTGACAGCTAACTGTGTCTTTTACAACGAACGTAAACAAAGCTTTCTTTTCGACTTGTAGCTGCGGGGCAAACTCCGGCTTAGTGGCAGGAAAAGAGGCAAGACTGTACCGAGCGAAATGTAAACACGTTCCATAAAGCACATGTTTACGCCACCACAAAAGAGGGGCAATTAAAGACAGAGATTGTGCACCGGACTGAGAGGGACTCCCTGAGGAACATGACCCAGGCTTGTTTCATTAAGCCTCGAACTCGCTGCTTGTAAGACGATGACGGCAAAAGCCGAACCCTGCCTGTAGTAATCCATTATCAGTATGAGGGGCAGATGAACACTCACCACAGTATGTTAAGTGATATATCTGCAATGTGTTTGTGTGTCCAGGAGAGGGTTCTTTTTTTTTTTTTTTTTTTTTAATTGCTCTATGAACTAAGAAAAAGGTCACTAAGCTCTTGGCTCGGAAATGACTGTATCAGTCAGTGGGGGGGAGAAGAAAAGAGCGATTCCAAACAACAGGCTGCACGAACATGTTCGTCAGGAATTCAGCCTAAGTATCTCAGTTTACCCTGCTGTGTCAACACAAAGAGCCGCAGGCTAATGAAGAACTAAATCAACCGGGTAGGAAAAAGCAGCACAACGCAGGCATGGGCGAATATTAATGCAATCTGATCCTGTGCTGACTGAACACACATGTTCAAGTTTATTCACTCTATAAATTATGAGAGACCAAATTAGATAGCTCTCCTATTTCTAATACAAACTGCAGTGCATATTTATAGATATGATTCCCTTTTTTTTTGTTCTCAAATGCAGTGGAAAACTCACTATTCAGCTTTAATAATACATCACTTTATACAGCAACTCAGCTATTTAGGCCAGGAGTTACGGTGCGTTGCCATAGCACTGGGCTACTTTCACACAGCTAATGACTTGTGGGAAAAGCTTCACACAAACATTAGACAAACCACTCAATTACATATTCCTTTTGCTCACGAGCTGTTAACGCATATTATAACCGCCTGTTTATGCTAATAAATCCAGAGCGAACGTCTTTCTGAAAGCAATGCCTTCAAATCTACTGTCAACATCAAGCATTCAGAATAATCATAACTCAAATAGAGCAAAGGGAAAACCCACATTCTCATAAATCAATATCACACACTCTATGATTGAGTAAGTCTGCTGGAATGTTTAGCACAGTAACGCTACATTCCACTGCTCGGGAAAAACATCATGGCTAAATTTGCACTAATAATCAAAATGCTTGTAAGATACAACATGTTCTAGCTAAGCTGTTTAGCAATTTGTCTGTCATGCCTGGGCACCAGCTGAAATCGTATTGCACAATGTTAGGTGTAGTGCTTACATTTCTTGTTATAGTCAAATTGCATGACAACAATCAGTGCTTATGTTTTTTTTAACCGACATCAATGTAGGCCTCTTCCAAATGGTTGAGATGTCACTTCATGGTAAAAGTATCAATATATTTACAAATTATAATGTGATAATTTTGACACATATGACACATTGCAAAATAACACTCACAGACAAAAAATAAATGTACCATTTAGCAAGAACATACATATATATATATATATATATATATATATATATATATATATATATATATATATATATATATATATATATATAGATCATATATTGATCACCCAAATGAGGATGGGTTCCCTGATTGAGTCTGGTTTCTTCCTATTGCCATCTCAGGGAGATTTTCCTTGCCACTGTCACCGTCACCCCTGGCTTGCTCATCAGAGACATTTCATTCATCAATCATTCATTCATCTCATTATTATCTAGACACATTTTTCTCACACCTTCTTATTTTTTATTTCTTTCATTTTTGTGAAGCTGCTTTGAGACAATGACCATTGTTAAAAGCGCTATATAATTAAAATCGAGTTGAATTGAAATAATGGCACCTAAATAATTACTTAAGAGCTGGTTTGCCAATAATTTTATATTAAAATAATAAAGAAATAATTCAATTATTGACAAGCGCTACATACATTTTTGACTATTATCCTATTCGCACGTGATTAGTATTACCTGAGGATATGATGATTTCATGCAAATAAATATTTTGTTTAGGTTATATTACATATGATATATATAAAATGTATATTTATATTAAGTATTACAAATAATATTATATTTCATAAAAATAAAGCTATATTCGCGATTTTTCTCTTTCAGCACATTGCATTGTTGTATGATGTACAGTATATGACTCAGCACGCAAAATAGTTTCAAAGTTATTGGTTAATGATGGATAAAAAGGTGCACAGAAAATAAAAACTTTGCTAAAAAAAATTATATACAACCGCAACAATTCCTGGCCAAATCACAGACATGCTGATTCGCACTGGACTAATGTTCGGTGAAATGTGGTTGGTCATTTGTGGGGAAATTTTTAATTTACAAATTACAGACATGGCTGATTCACACGGAATTATTACAAATCGCACAAGGTACCCCGATAATACTAATCCTGTGCTAATAGGACATATGCTACATTACGGAAAATAAATTATAGCAGTTTGTGATTTTGAATTCTATCCAATTCATTGTACAGCACTACTAAAATGGAAACTTTTTGTCAGGTGGTGCAAAATCGCATATGGAGCATTAGTTAAACTTCAATACTCTAGCTACGCTACGAAGTGATTAAAAAGACATACTGTTTAAATTAAGACACAGCAACATCTGGTGAATATTTTTTAGCATAACCATACCTCAACCAAGCGGTGGAAATAGCTCAATCATGCTAAAGCTGCTTTCATCAATAAGACGAGAAATTATCATAATTCGGGTTGATGGACCTCATTGTATCAAGACTGCCAGACGCCTGGAGTCATTCAGCAGCCACAGAAATTTGAATCAAAGAGGGATTTTGAGAAACATTGCACTTGTTTGTTTAAAATGACAGGGTGTACATTTATTTTGAGACTGCTTTTCTGTATCATTATCATGGTACACACCAGAGACACAAACACCAATTACATACACCAATTACATACACCTAGTATAAAAAGACCGCTAGTTGATTTTTAGTATGGCATAACTAGACCAAATGGTAGAGATCGCTCAATCAGGTTAGGTTCATCACACTTTTCAATAATGTGCTCTACCAAAAAGTTAAGGGAGATTAAAGGGTAATTCCCAAAACTGATGGGTCAGGTTTTGATTAATTTAATATAACAGCAGGTTTATCTGTAGTTTTTTTCTTTTTAATTCAAAGCACAGATTTATATTAATGCACTCAGTTGAATACATTAATACCAGCTCATACACAAGGACTTAAACAGTGGAGAATCCACATAACCTAACCCTGATAATAAATGGATTACATGTGTCATTTTTCAATAAAGAAAAAAATAATAATTGACATGGTGAAGTGTTCTATGAGGAGACTTTTACCAAATGTTTATGGAAGGAGCTATAGTTTGTGTTTTTTGGCACAGCAAGCAACATTTTTTTGTCTTTTTAACTTCTAGCAAGAAGAAACAAACTGGTGAAATGACTGCTGTTTGCAGATGCTGTAAGTAGAAACAGGAAACAAACTTGTTTCCACGACATTCCACAACTTGTATGTAAATACAGTATGATGTAATTTATTAATAAATCATAAAGGAGTGCTGGAAATTCTTCATCTTCAACAGCACAGACTGTCATAAAGATTTCTATAAAGTGTACTGTAATTACTGTATAACTATTAGTGTCATATACTGTAGCAGAAGAACGGTTGTTGATGTTTCCCCTTTCTTCAGAGTTTTTTGGTTGTCAGTCTCTTGAGACTCTCTAACCTGGCTGTGTAGGTCTTTTCCTGGATCTGCAGCTTCTCAGAGAAATCTGCCTGTTGGACACAAAAAAATGTATACATCCATAAAACTCAACATCTATAACCCTGTCGCAGATGATCTACTGTATGTAATGTAAAACAGTTCATGCTGCATATTTCTACTAGAACAACTTGTTTAGAGACAACTCTTCCACAAGAAAAAAAAGTCAAACACCCTGCAGTAAAGATCTAATGTTTTAATAGCGCGGGTGAAGTTTCTTTTCCCGGATTCTCATTGTACACACAGGCCTATTAAATGCCTCCAGCGCACATCTGTAATGGTAACAATATGGTTGGGAAGTCACCCACAGCATTTCCAGCATTTGCCTTTTTCAGAGTTTCTACTATATAAGGCATGATGAGATCCACATGAGTTATGACACTCCTGGGAACTTTCGCAACTAAAATATCCCAGAGAGGGAGGGAAAAAAACGGATGTTATTAAACTTCACTCAATGGGGAAAGAAGAACAGTTCTAGTGGCAGATTTAATCCACATCAAAATCAAACGCTTCAAACTAGCTGGAGCAGGCTGTGATGCTAAGCATATACTCAACAGCTTAACCCAATCCTGAGAGAAAAGCCTCAAAGAAGAACAGAAGAAAACACACACACACACACACACACACACACTAAACGAATGGCCAATGCAGGCTGTTTAAGCAGAGAGAGATTTTTGTTTTGCACAAAGCTAAATATAGCTTAGAGTGAAATATGTAATTGCCCCTGACCAGATGTTACGGCGGGGTAAACAGAAAAATTGATGGAAATAGGACCAATCTTCCAACGGCTCCTTCATACAAACAGCCTCTCGATTTACACAGTGTCCACCAAAGGGAATAAATCATTAAAGGAAGTAAAAAAAAAAAAAAACGTCTTCACAGAAGTCAAGTCAAGTGTGCGTAAAATCATTTATCCCGTCTAAATGAAAATCCGCTTCTACCTGCATGTTGGTGTTTGTTAAGCTTGTTGGCTAAAAGGTACGATAGGGATGACACAATACACAGCAATCTGCGAGGGCAGACTGTTTTCTGCAACCGCAGCACACCCAGTAATTCGATTCCACCTTAAGTCTACCGTAAAATTAATCAGAATATCTGCCAGGAGCTGTCTAATGTGTTCCCTGTTATGTGCAGAATACCAACGATATTAAGCTGGGGAACATTACTCAAGTTTTAATATTAGATCTTCTTCCTTTCTTTTTCTTTTGGCACGATGAGTTGGGTAGAGGAGGCCTGTGGGACAGTATGAGCTCAGACCTGAGATTTTCGCTAATATTATTCCTTCCAGGACCCTGCGGCTTCTCCCTTTAGTTGTCTTTTCCTTACGACTTTTCTTTACTATTATATGAAAGAAGGATTCATTTATTTGCACATTGTACAAGAGGAAAGCTGTAAGTGAGAGGATAAATACACGGCTAACTGCCCTCGTTTATCAAGAAAGATTTCTTTGTAAATGAGGGTTTGCACAACAAACTGTGGAATTTATAAAAATCTAGTTAGCTTGGTGAGGGGCTCATGTCCTCCCTATAAGAGCTATTGAGTTTGTATCCACTTTGTAAAGAGATCTGAATGTTGATGAATAGTCCTCATGTTGTAAGAGTTATGGCAAATTTATCTTAAATTACATTCCTGCGCCATTTTCGGAACGTTGCCTTTTATGGATTTTTGTAGACGTCATGCTTGGTAACGTATGAGTGAATGGTATTCATGAACATTCACACACTTTATTAAAATGTTTTGGATTTTCTTTTCATCGTGCGTCATACTGTACCTGCAGCTTCACCAGCATCTCTCTGGTCGCTTCCCCAAGCACTTCTTGAACATCTTCCACGCTGAAGCTTTCCAGGTTTTCATGTCTCACTCCCTGTCCACATTCGCCAGATTCTTCCCCATTCTTCTCCATGCGTGTGTCCAAATCCTGAAGGAATATCAACTCACTATTTAAGAACAATATAGTCTATAATTCAAACAGCCATAAATTCAAGTCTAACTAATTCAAATGCACAGGAATACATAAACATGCCAGATGTGTTTACTGGTCTGAGCGGTTCCCGCTAATGCTGCTGTAAGACGGGAAAGCTTGTAACATTCTTGGACACTGCATAATACAAATGTCTTGCAATTAATGATGGGAACCTGCATTGGTAATAATGGGGGAAAGATGTTTTCTTGTAAACGGCGTAACTTTGTACAGACGAAACGTGAGACATGACTCCTAATAAGCGTTAAACATGCGGGTAGAAACAATATTGACACACAGGGGAAAGACCTTGTAAGAAAACTATTAAAGGAGGCAGAGCACCTACATGTGGCCTTGCTTTGAACTGCATGTACAGTATGTGTTTTAACTTCAGGTGTCCTTCTTGTTTCAGATCAAATCAGCATATGTGGGGTATAGTAAACCTAAATTCAAGACCATATGTTTAAATGTATTAATAAAAAGAAACAAAAATTTTTTTTTTCCTCAAAATAACGCAGAACTGAGTGGAATCTTGGCTTGTGGACAGAGAGCAGATTGTTTGTGAATTACAGTCCCTCTCCTCCCTCACTATGGAGCACAGCCTGAATATTCCAGCTGGAGTGCTGCGCAGTGTGAGCGAAAAGGAAAAATGTTACTCATACTTGGAACTAGATTCATGTTTCCTCTTCGAAATGATTCACATGTGAAACACATTTTCTCACTCGCTAGTCATATCACAAGGCCAAAAGACCGAATCGCTACAATCACCGCTTGAACAACAGACCTGGTCATTACTCATTTCTCAGGTTTCTGTAGTACGTAGAAGTTTGCTGATTCACAAGGGGCAACTTTCTGTACTGTACCTGGTCAGGTAATGAGGAGTGGGACGGAGCTCTGTGATGGAGGTCATCAACTGGCGTTCCCTCTTCCAGAGGAGCGATGAAGTCAGCTGAATTAACTACCTCGATGGTTCTCTGGAACATTACACAACACCAATGAACATGTCAATAACAGCGCATATCTTATCCACATGCCTGCATACTAGTTATTTCCTTAGAGATGGAGTATTCATAATAATAAAAAAAAGAAAACAAAACAAAACAATGACCCACATGCTGATTTTTAATAATCGTTTACACTTGAAGGTATTTAGGTTTCGCATTAAGGCCGATGAGTTACATTTTCTTGTCATTTAGCTGGAATGCTTTTACAGTTGACTTGGACACAGAACCCAAACTCAGCTCTGTAAGAAAAACAAAGGCTCTGCGGTTTACATATTTGAGATAATTACAATGTCAAATGGAGGGTGAGGGGAAGAACAATGGTCCTTCATTACTCAATTTCTCTGCATTACTCCCCTGCACATGATTCATGCTTTTTTTCATCTCCTGATAAACGAATTAAAATCACTTTAATGGCTGTAAAAACAAAAGGGGAAAAAAGCTTCCCTTTGTGCAACTTGTTTTACATGTGTTGGTTCACTAAAATGTTTCCAATATACATACGGAGAGATAAAGGAGGGGTGGGAAATGAGGACGTTAATAATCAAACAGTGCTTTGAACCCCTCCATCAAAACAAATAGAAAACGCTCGTGTTATGTGACATTTGGGACCCATTATGTCTGCGGTTCAGCGCTTGACCTAGATTTGTTCACTGATCCCCACGATGCTCCAGAGCAAATATATCTATTCACTCGCAGTAGCTTAAAGCACCATTCGGGCGCTAAACAAATCTGCTGCTTGTCTTCCTGCTTCTGATGTGATGAGTTTTCTCCCATTTTAGGGATGTTACACTTTTCTAGTTCAGAGACAGACTGGCACTGAACGACACGTCGTGAATATTAATAGCAGCTCGGACGGGAAAAAAATGAAGAAAAAAAGAAAAGAAAAATATCAGCAATACGCTTTTTCCTACTGTCTGACATTTTGAAAGTGTGTATGGAACATAATCATTACACGTTAATAATGGATGAGCAAATCAGCTGAGAGGCAGGCTCGGATCCGCCCGAGCTGAATTTCAAACGGAGAGATGACAGCTCTCATTAATGCTGTTCACCACCTGCAAAATGGAGAATCGAGAGAGACAAGGGGCAGGCGTACTGCGAAGCCAAGACGAGATGTGGAGACAATTTACTGCCGCTTAATTTGCAACAGCATCTGGGTTGTCTTATTTTAGAAGGAACCGGTGGTCAAATAGATTTGGAATGTTAAAAAAATAATAATAATTAAAAGGTCTGATTGCTGAATGTTTCCATGGTAATTAAGTTGATGATAAATGAATTTGAACAAGCTGTTATATTTGCTGCTGGTGAGTCATCACATATCTGTCATATCTGTGTCCTGGAAATGGAAAAAAAAAAAAACACATGCTAGTCAGCTTCAATTACATTTCAGAGTCAAGCAATTAAAAAGAAGATTGTGCCAAATTGCACTGTGACTCCTGCAAATCCCGGAAAATGTCAATGTAGACAGTTAATCCTAGTTTCTTTTTAAATTATTACTATTTAAAATTACAGTCATATAAAGTTACATGCACTGACACATAACCAACATATCTTGAATTTTACTGTGTTTGATTTGAGACAGCTTATCAGTATAAGAACAAAGATAGGAAAAGCTGGCTCATTCCCACACATGTCTCTGCCCTTCCTTCTAACTCTGTTTTGGGTTCCTGTCACAGGGAACTTCCTCATACTAGCATAATGACGAGCTCTACTGTATCTAGAAATAATTACACTCCTTCCCTGATTTCATCACAGATGAACAGCACTGGTTATGGATGACAAGTTACCGCATGCTTCAATTTAATTTGTATGATTTGAATCCGTTATTCGAACCCATGCCAAGGCTACTGTCACGAATGTGCATGTATATACAGTATATGATAAGATCATAATCACCTCCATTGTTAGCAGCATGTCGTCTCTCGGATGAGTGAAGAGGAATTCATAGAGGCTGTAATGCTGGAAAAGACTGAAGCACATGACAGAGTTAAATGTGTTCAATGGAAAGAATTTCAATTTGTTTAAAACAAGGACATGTAGGTGTTTGGTCAGGGTTCCTAAGGGGAAAACTTACAGGCATGACCCATTTATGACAACTAGGTGGCAGGGTTTCTCTTTACAAAAGGCAAATGCCTGGCAAACATCTTTTTCATTTTAATACACTGTCAGCTCTGTCAGATATAACAAAATGGCAAAAAAAAAAAAAAAAGTGATCTATGTAATGCTTTGACTTTAATTGTTTATGGTGCCAGACTGGCTGGTTTGAGTATTTCACACACATCTGTCTACACAGTAGCGTATTCATATTTGTACACGCCAGTTTAACCTGAAAGGAACACTACATTAGCACAAGGTTTGATGTGTTCTAAGTTCCATCATGCTCGTCTGCTCATCAGGGTTGTAATGAGTGGTTATTTGGGTTACTGAACCAGTCCGACCACTCTCCATTCACATCAACAAGATGTTTCCGCCTGCAGAATTGCTGCTGGATGTTGTTGTTTTTCTCTCTCTCTCTTTTTCTCTCTCTCTCTAAAGGCTCTAGTGACTGTTGAGGGTAAAAATCTCAGGAAATACCCAATCCAGCCGATCTGGCTCCTGACCTGTCTACATGCTATATGCACTGCGCTGCTGTCAAATGATTATCGATAATTGCATGAACGTAGAGGGGTACCAGTGTTCCTATATAGTAAAGTATCCAGTGCGAGCCCATACTATATAGTATAACATAATGATACTGATTACACTTAAAAAAAGAAGCATTGCAAATACCGGGAAAAAAAGTCCTGCAAAAAACAGGACTTTTGATGACTTATGCAATGTAATAATAATAATAATAATAATAATAATAATCAGAGGAAAAACTCTCTTTAGTTCTCTATATAATCTCCTGCTACACTAATGCATTTATCCCAACATTACACTAGTGCTTGTAGACCATCCATGTAGAAAGTTTTCTTAGATACCATGATCGGACTGCCTGCTTTATTTCTGAAAAGGAAACCATTTAATTTCCCAAACATATGGACGTGGCTTGGAGTGAGGACAGAACTGTATGGGGATCACGGCAATAATTCCCAGGCGAATTCCTCTAATGTGCAAGCGGTGTCAGTGAATGACTGTGTGTACAGTTTCCACAGAGTTGGAGACAAGTTATATGTTGATTTTTCAAAGATCAGGTGTTCCACTCACTGAATGTTCATTGGAATGACTGAAGTGGGCTAGCCACCTCAGCTGGGCTCATCATTCAAATGATTCTATGAGTCTCATCATTGGATTGTGCTTGGAGTCTTCTGTAAATATCAATTGGTTTTATGCCCTCATTCATAAAAATTTGATCACAAAGCCTGGTTTGACTTGATTGGCCCAATTAGGATTGAAACATTTTTTTTTGTTTTACCCCAAGGCATGGTGGATATAAACAGATAAAATTTCTTTAATATTTCGTTCTTCTGAGTGAATGTTAAGCTTGTGTGCAAAATCAGCATTAGCTCTGATTCTAGCTTAAACAAACTAACACTAGCGAATTTAGGTGTTTCTGGGGTATATACCTTATAGAGCTACCCAAGACTGTTCCCAAGCTACATACACTACTGGCAGCCTAGTGGCTTAGTGCCAGCTAGGTAGCACTGTTGCCTTGCACCTACAGGGTCTGGGTTCAATTCCCACCTTGGGGTTTGAGCACATGGAGTTTGTGTATTCTCCTTATGCTTGTTGGCTTTCCTCAGTGTACTCCAGCATCCTACCACAGGCCAAAGACATGCAGATTAGGCTTATTGGTGGTCACAAATTGCCCTTAGTTTGTGAATGTGTGTGTGAATGGAGGCTCTACTACAGTCATGAAAATGGGATTAAATACAATGGTAATCACTAGTTTACATGGTGCCTTGTTGGACTACAGAGGTTCCTACAGTAGATGAATGGATGGATATACACTACTATTAAAAATTAATAAACATGCTAGTTATCAACAAATGTTTGTAGATCATGCAAGCATGCTAATCAAGGCTAACTAAAAACATGGTAATCAAAGCTAACGAAATAGTTACTCATACTCAGCAAACAGAAAAGGTTTTATAGGCCGCATATGTATGACGCATCTTGCTAACTTTGTGGGCTACTGTTTAGTTTAGCATCATTACTAAATCATGTTAGTTACTGACACAATTTTAAGCTAACACTAACATAAGCACTAGCTGCCTAAGTAGCCAAACAGCTAATTAACAGGGAGTTGTAGATACAACACAGTTGTTGTTGTTGTTGTTTTCTAAATAAAAATGAATGAAAAACAAACCAATAGACTAAAATTTTAAGAAGAATATTTATCCACAGTGTATCAACATTAAAAAACACTTCCAAATGAGAATGAATTTTGCCAAGCAGCCAAGCTAGCAATTAGCATTTTAAAACAGAAAGACAACAAGGAGATGCTTTCTTGTAATTGTGCAATATTTCTATTAAAGCTTTAACCTAACACCCACTGCCTTTCCTTTTGCTCTCATTTTTTTCATGTAACCTACAGGCCATGTAGATCCTAAGAATGTAAGATAGATGAGATCAAGATACATTGGCAACTTTTTAAACAAACATTGCCAGAAACTGCAGAGAGTAATTAGAGTTGCTTTTAAAGCTGCTGTAATCAGTGTTGGCAAGTTTGTTAGCTTCCTCTAAAATTCCACAGAACAAGTCCCCTTCCTTCAACCCCACATCCTCATTGAAATCTCTCCAAATCCCCTTCCTCCACAAAAAAAGGGAATGCAGCAATTTTGTAATAGCATCATAAAGAAAATTAATCACACTCAAACTCGTGCCTAATTCCTGAACACAATACTTGACAATGTTATACTAATTGTGGAATTATCATGGTGTCTCATGCATTAGCAGTGTATTAGGGGCGTTCTAGTTAAACTTTTGATTGCATAGAATAATAGAGCACAGTTTATTTCCTCCTATTATAAACTCCATTTATTTCTCTGTAAAATCCCCAGCTACACTATTTTGCACTTATCCTAGCATTTCGTAGGTAAAGTACGCCATCTCAGTACACCAGAGCCAGGATTGTATACTGGCTGCTTCGTGTCTGAAATGCTGGCCTCCCAGGAACACCTTTAATGTCCTAAACAGGTTGAAATGTCTTGGAGCGAGTTCAGGACTGTGGTTGTATCAATAACTCCTAGCCGAGATCCTGTAACGTTCAAGTGGTACTTGTGTAAAATTGAGGGTACAACTCCCACGGACAGATGCGTCTGTTCCTCGAGTTGGATAGAAATTATCTGTCGATTTTCAAAGATCAGGCGTTCCACTCACTGAATGTTCACTGCAGTAGGCTCTGAGCCACCTCGGCCAGGATCATCATTCTCTGATGTATGGACTTCTTTAAAACGTTTGCACCATTCAAATGTTTTATTGAGGCTGCGATTCTTATCACAGTACTATACTTGAAGTCTTCTGTAAATGTCAATCTGTTTTACAGCTTCATTCACAAGAAATTTTGTCACAGGACCCGGCTTGACTTGAACGCCCCATATATAGTATGTTATGAACACTGTACTGTAACAGTTTGTGAGGACATTACACCATAGCCAGTTAACAAAAATAATTAGCTTGAGCCAAATTATGATCACATAATGAATTTTAGCCACACTATTAAAAAAAAAAAACTCAAACTGCTTACATTGCCTACAGTAATTACAGGATATCAGATAAGAAACATTAATGGTTCTATTAAATATACGTCAATGCTCTTACTCTACATCTATAGCTTGCTTATGGCCATTTTATGGATGACAGTGAAAGTTTTAAAGCCTAAAGGACTGGCCTGATAAGACCACTAATGAATCCTTCACCCAAAGACCTGAATAAAACAGCAGATTTAAAAATGCTCACAATTTGTTTTCATAAGACACTTAGGGTTTTAAATCAGTGCAAATATAAATGATTTGTTTATGTTTTTCACCTTGCAGTTAGATTTTTTTTTTTTTTTTGCAACTTGTTATGCACCACAGAAGCCTACATGCTTCACAATCCATTGGTTTATGAATTATGTATAGTATTAATTATAGAGGATATAAAAAGATATCCAATTTGCTTATTGCTAGTAGGCAAAGGCGTGAATATCTCACAGTTCTTATTAATGAAAAACGAGAAAAGAATGATCTCGTTTTTATTCATCCTACTAGCTCATAATTTACAGATAATTACAACACGTTCAGGAAAATTTTATATATTAGAATGTGATATCAATCGGGGAGGGATATTAACCTGCTCATGAAGTAATCCGTAATAGATTTGATTTGATCCACATCAAACCGCATGCTTGCTGGTCGTGATGACTGTCTAGTTGTTAGCAGCGTCCGAGTGAACACCTTAAGATTGTCTGCAAATGACATGTGCTGGTCTGAAAATGACAAATCCAGAGCAAGAGTAGTCAGGAGAGATTATACTGCAAAACAGTTCTTGTTAATTAGCCATTATTGACTTTTATTTTTTTTTTTAACATTTCCTCTTTGAAAAAAACACAAGTTAAGAGTTAAGAGGAAAACTACACTAAATGGCCAATAGTTTATGCATGCCTGAAAATCATACCCATAAATGCTTTATGAACACTGCATTCCAGATTTAGTCCCCCTTTGGTGTTATAATAACCATGTCATCATGAAGCTTCCTTTGTGCGCAGGGACATTATGATGCTAGAACTGATTTTGGACTCCACTCTGAAGATAACTGTACTCCTAATTATGTACAGTGGAGACAAGTCTGTACAGTACAGTCAGATGTCAACACACTTTTGGCTATATAACTAACATGAACTCCAACGGGCAAATTCATATCAAGCTGCAGCATGCAATCAATAGATGCACTCATTTCAGTGACAAACCCAATAATCAGTATAAGCTGTGTAATGTTTCTGCCAAACATCTGCAAATAACATTTTTGTGATGTCACAATTTAACCAGAATCATACGCTTTTCTATTTTAACATTCCTTATCACATTCTGTTTTCATTAAATATACATGATTTAGAATGTCGACATCTGATCATCAAACCCACATGTGGATCTTGCTGAAAGGTTGAAAGCATAAAATTGTATTGAATGTCTTTGTAAGCTATAGCATAAGTATTTCCCTTCACTGGAGATACTGTATGACGCTCAAATCTGAAACCATAAAAACAAGGGCAGAGTGAAAGAACATAAATGACCGGCACAGACCCGTGACCTCAACCCCACTGAACAGATTTAGGATGAATTGGAATGCGCCTCCCCTTCCCACAACAGTCCTCGACCTCAAAAATGCCTAAATGAGCACAAATCCCAAAATACACGCCCTCAATTCATTTTCGAAAGCCTTCTCTAAAGAGTGGACGCTACTATAAAAGCAATGGGTTACTAAATGAATGAGCACATGGTCAGGTGTCCATAAACGTTTGCCAATATTGTAAATACTGTATCTATTATTGCCACATACTGTACTTACCTTTAATATTGTCAAGCAACAGCTGTAAAAGGGCCATAATAAATGAAATTTGCTGGCTTGTGAAGTTCATCTGCTTGGCCCACCAAAATCCTGTAACAAAATAGCTCAACAGCGAGGCCTCATTCACACAGGTTTGGTGTTTCTTCAAATCAAGTACATCCACAAATTGCCTAAATAAATGAGATAAGAAGTACAAAAAGTACAATTGAAGGAACTGTAAGAATGTGAGATGAAGGTGTTACATATAAAATTTATCTGAAACTCCATCATGCACTTTGAATTGGCACTTTTGCAAAAGTCTGGGGAAAAACACAACATATCTAATAGATGATAGATAACGTTAGGAAGAAGTGTAGAAAATTCACATATATCAGCAACACTGAGTATACCAAAAGTAATTTACCATTATAAATGACATAATATAAATATATAAAAAGAATGCAGTGTGGTTGTGCAATGGATTGCAAACATTGCAGAAATAAGCAGGAGACTTGAGTGGAATTAAAGTCTCAGTGTCTGCAAACACCATCAACAGTGTAAACACTGTAAACAGTGATAAAAAATTAACAGGAGTTAAAGAGTATAGTATAGAGTGAATGTGACAAAATAAATTAATAGAAATGAATAGAAATAAAGTGTCAGTGCATATGAATAGGAATAGTAGATAATGGGCAACTACAGTATCATCCAGTAAGCTTATTTTAAGACTGGCTCAGTACAAAATAGTGCCCCGGCTGGTATACAATCGACCTCTTGTACCGTTCATTTCTACAGCAATGCTGAATAAAGCCCCTACTAAAGGAGCTTCACTGTTTAACCAGTAGATCATGAAGGGGATACTGTTTATTGTCCAAAATGGCTGTGAGTTTATTGAATGCCCTCATTTCCACCACCTACGCAAAACCATACAGTCTACAGCCCAAGACAAAGACATCCTTCTTAACCTGTTTGTTATGTTTTATTTTTTATCACCAGCTCTGAATCAAAGTGCTGCAAAGAAGACTATATTGGCTACCATAGACTGGCAGAAGGTCTCTAACATCTGGCTGGACATTAAAGGACCGGAGCTTCCTCAAAAAGCAGAGGCTGCTCATCTGTTTCCTGTCCATAGTTTATGAGTTCCACATGGCTGAAACTGTATGACATGACTCAAAATGGGTCTGGGTAGCTCTATGGTTAAGGCAGTGGACTATTGATTGGAAGTTCCCAGGTTCAAACCACAAACAGCACCAAGTTGTCACTGTTGGAACCTTGAGCAAGGACCTTAACCCTTAACTGTTCATATGTATAATGAGATTTAAAAAGAATGTTACTCTGGATAAGGGGATCTGCCAAAATCCCATGAAATTATGACTTGATCTTTCATTCCAGCTTGTTGTCATGGCAAACACCAAGGTGCCAACCAGAGTTGGGAGCCCTGAACATTGATAAATATTTTCTGTCCTTTTCATTAATTAAAGCCCACGGGAAATACAGTGGGGCAAAAAAGTATTTAGTCAGCCACCAATTGTGCAAATTCTCCCACTTAAAAATATGGGAGAGGCCTGTGATTGAGTAAAGTAAGCTTAAAAATCCTTAAACTAGTGTCTAACATGGTTGTATTCATGTGTGTAGTTTTCCTTATCTGTACAGTATGTCATTAAAAAGCTTCACAATATGTTAATAGACTGTGCAACAAATACAGGAAATAAGTAGAGAAACTGTTCTCCCAGAGAAACTGTTAGCAAAGACTGTGTCACACCAAAGTTCTGTATATAGAAGAATGATATATACAAAGGAGAAGTAGTAAGCTACCCTGTCTCACTTTTTTTGTCCAATCAGCACAATAAGTTGCATCACTTTGTCTTGCTTGGATAGAATAACATCAAGCTATTTCTATGGAACTTTATGAGTGCTATACTTTTGCTCTCAAATACATATTTCATCATGGCTTTGCCTTGCTCATTCACTATTTACTGTAGTGCTTGTGTGAATACTCGCATTGCAGCGGTATGACACATTCACAGTGAGACAGTAACTTTTCCTTCAGGCTCTCCTACCTAAACCTATAAAAAAATATGTTTATATGATGTACAGTGAATATAGAAATGTCTACATATCCCTGTAAAAAAAAATTTTCTTCTGACTTTAAAAATGTACCGTAAATCACGTCGGACCTTTTTCCACTTTTAACGTGACATAACAGCCAAACCTGGTTGCTTGCGTGTGCACAGCATTTCATAAATGGAGCATGCACCATTCAAATAGTTCAAAAGTAATTATCATACAGCTGTCATTAAAGAAGTTATTCCTGAAATTATGCCAAATGACAAAAAAAAATCTTACATGGATCCCCCTGTCAAAAGGTATCAATAAGTATCTTATTTCACAAAACTACGGTAAAACCTTTCACTATGGTGATGTATGGTACATCTAATGATCTGGAAGTACAAAGAACTATGGATGTAGAACCCCATCATTAAAAAATGAAAATAATAGGGAACTACAGTGGCATTACCAAACTTTATGTTTACTTTTATGTTTACAGTGGCATTATACAAACTGAGTGCCAAAATGTGTTATGGTCTAAAGAGGTGAAACTCATCATTTTGAAAGATATCGTTGGCAAAAAATAAATAAATAAATAAAACCTTGCTACCCAAATAATACCATCTCTATAGCAAAGCATGGTGGTGGCAGCATCATGCTACGGTTCTGCTTCTCATCTATTGGAATTAGGGTGATAACCTGGAATTTAGTCAAGATAAATGATTATATGGATAGGTCAGGCACAAAAACCTGCAGGTGTAGCCTAAGGTGAAAAACGATTTCACCTTCTAGCATAATAATTACCCAAAACACAAATTTAAGACAGCAAATGAATATCTTACAATAGGAAAAACAAAAAACTTATTGGGATTCCATGGAGCGATTTGAGAAGGACCACGAGGGTCTGGGTTTGATTCCCAGCCAAGGTTGTTTTCCTGGCTCTATTGTGCACGGATTGCGGACGTTCTCTCCATGCTTGGTGGGTTTCCTCTGTGTGCTCTGGGTTTCTCCCACAGTCCAAAGATATGCCGATTAGGCTGGTGTTCCCAAATTGGGTGTGAATGAGTGTGTGAGTGTGTGCACAGTACGTGTTTGTGCCCTGCAATGGATTGACACCCTGTCAATCCATTGTACCCTACCTCGTGCCCTCCGTTTCCTGTGATAATCTCCAAGGCCCCCTGGGACCCTGTATACAGGATTAAGTGGTATAGGCGGTGAAACGATGAGAGAACATTTGAAGAGGACTGTGCAAAAGAGGTCCTCTTGCAATTTGTAAGACTTAGAGCATTGTTTGCTAACAGTGAAGAAAAACTGTCACATCAAGATGTGCCAAGTTGGTAGGCCCTTACCCAAAAAGCCAGAGTGCTGTATTATAAGCATTTGGGATCTGCACCCTTGTTTTTAATATTTCTATAACACATTAAAGATTTGACATGTGGTTAAAGTTCTTACATAACCACACCTGTGCCCCACTGCAATTTAAACTATTTTGTTTGTATCCATTACCTTGCAATTGCATTAAAATTGTACTTATCTACCCTGTCACTAAGCATTTATCCTGGTTCATATATACAGTAGTATAGCACCACATACTGTATACTGTAGCACCACCCCATTGGTGATGTGATGTGAGTAAATTGGTTTGAACAAATTAAACCATTCCACCAAGTGTATTATGAGATTAGGGCTGAGATGTATACAGAATATTTTTTAATCCGGAATAATGCTTGTTAGGAATTATTATAGAAGAACGACATTTACAAAGGAGAAGTATTAAGCTACCCTATCTCACTTTTTTGCTCAATCAGCACAATTTGCGTCACTTTGTCTTTCTTGGATAGAATAACACCAAGCTATTTTTACATACAGCACCACTTTGTTTTATTTTTTAATCCTGAATAATGCTTGCTAGAAATAATTTATAAATCCTCTGACTAACATGATGCTTCTTATGCAAAATGCGCCTTGATAACCGTCTCCCATTCTATTAAAAACTAGCACTAATTTCATTATTTGTCACAATAACCAAAACACAAAAGCCAAATTACCTTCTGTATGTTTTATCGGAATAGTCAGACTTTTATTAATATTAGGTATTTCTAATGCTTTGCAATATAATCTAAATAAATGCAACATCTTTATAGTATGAAATGACCGCACAACTGTACTGTAACTGTACTACAATGCTTTTTATTGTATGGATCATTTTGAGATAAATTTTCCAAATTTATTTAATAATGATTCTGATATTATTTATTAACGCTGTCCAGGGTGTACCCTGCCTCATGCCCAGAGTCTCCTGGGATAGGCTCCAGGACCCCACGACCCTAAATACAGGATAAAGCGGTATAGAAGATGAATGAATGAATGAATATTATTTATTAATGGGAATTTTCAATCAAGGCTTATAGTGCAGCTCAACAATGTATTTATCACTTTTCAAACCACTATACTGTATATATTTGATGTCCAAACTCAGTTTGTCCAGAGTTTTGAATACTTGCGTGACTACGACTAAACCACATCTACTGTTGATGCAGCACATAACAGGAAAATGACTCAGCTTTAGTTTGTAACTCCTTCTGCTTCTACGAACAGACTGTCACAAAGGTTGCAATATCAGTTTAGTGAGAAGTACTCATACAAAAGTACAGATTTATATAAAGGACTTGATTTATATAAAGAACTGTGGCGAAGGAAAAAAGTGGATCCACATCCACTTTTTTTTTAATGAATTTTGTTGGAAATAATGCACTGTGTATCATAGAGTTTTTAGAAAATGGCATATTAAGTAGATTTTTAGTTGTCTCCTTACAGTATATCAAGACTTTTTCTTCCTTTTTATCCTTTGTGTGTGCTATTATTAAATTTTTCATTATTATGCTAAAATGTGCTTAAAAGGCTCTTTGTCATTCAAATGATAATCCACCTGAGATGGAGAACAAATCTCAACCTTCTCTAACCCAAAGAATATTCTTTTAGTCAATAACAATCCTGTTCTGGCAGAAGAGAAGAGAAATGCCAGAACCACATTTAAATTCATTCTTCACTGTAATGCCAAGTACACTTCACACAAGATATGCCATCCAGCTGTCTGTGAAAATGACTAATATTTGCATTGACATCAGTCAGTGACTATTACAGTACTGTATACTGCAGTGCTGTCCAGTTCTGGATTCTGATTGGCCAGAAGGTGCTGTTCTGATTTTTCTATAACAGCAGTTCTGACACAAGTCCGAGTTTTTTTTTTTAAATCACGGGTTATATTAATGCACAAATTCTAATATGTTATCGTTACTATAGTAACAACTCATTCACATAGACCTGTATGGCGATTCCTCATTTTAATGCTGCATTCAACCCAAATTCAGAAATAGGAAATATAAATGCAGAATTATTTACTATTTTTTTAACTGGGCACATTATTGTTATCATTGTCATCAATGATCAATTTGTTGATTGATCTAAAATACAGTAGTTTGCAAATGTATTCAACCCCTAAGTCAAAATGGAGTACAAGTCAGCAAGTATTAGAAAATAAGAAAATAATGAAAAATCTTGCTTACATACAGTGAGTATTCAACCACCCAGATTCCAGCAGAGCCAGATAAAAGATACTACCTTAACAAGGACACAACTGACTTATACTGTAATTGGCCATTTCATACAAAATATTAAATTGGCCATCTCAAATAAAATCATAAGAACAGCTGAACAAAAAAACTCTTTCTCAACAGAAAGAGTAAAAATGAAGATGAAAGCTCTTTCTTTGAAAGGAAGTCAAAGGAAAGGTAATAAAACGTGTTGAACATTCCATTAAGCACTGATGGATCAATAATGAGGATGTGGAGGCTTCACTATAAAACCCAAGCAAGCAATATCCGAGCCAGCCATCAAACTCAGTGCAGAAACAAGACAAAGACTGGTGAGGGGAACCAGTGGCAGTGACATCAACATTCACTAGGAAGGCATTACTGAGTACAGTGGCCCAAGAGTGGAGTAAGGACAACCTTGGCCAACCATTCAAATAGCTCTGCTCAAGTGATGACTATATAGGAGGAAGCCTCTCTTATAAGAGCTGCATAATTGCTATTCAGTGAACATGAGATATACTGTTTGGACAGGGTTCAAAATTAACATCACTCACACAATGGAATGTGGCGGTGCAGCCAAATGCCTAAATGTAAATGTAAACAAGGGTTCCCAACACAAGGCCTAAGCCATGCAGGGGTTAAACACAAATTTTACAGTATGAATTTTTGCAAGTTTTTTTTATTTATTTACCAACAAATAATAAATTTTGACCTTAAAATGTACTAAATGAGCATATTAGTTTTCAAATAAAATACTGACTAGAACAATCTGCAAGTGGCATTTGCAATCTGATGACCTTTAGCGGGCTTGAACACTTGCGGTTATACACTAAACTTAAGATTGTGGATTGTTTCGGTTGTTTCCCAGTCATGACCCTTTAGCTACAGTATGATGCAGTCCAAGAATCAATAGATTACATGCATTCATTCTTTGTATATGCATTCTACAAAGTTATGTAAAAAAACATCAATAAATAAACAAAAAAATATTAGACACCTTTCTGCAACACAGGTACACGTTTATACATTTAAACGTCCTGCTATGGACGTGGAGTAGTTTTCGTTTTGGTAGTTCCATAACTTATTTTGAGTTTTGAAATTTAAGAGCATCTGATCTAAACTCTTACATTATCTGTCAATGCTAAAATAAAATTCTCGTTAAAAACTATTATATCATCTGGGTACTTACCATTCCAAAACATTAAGAAGGTTAATTTAACTTGACTAACAGAAAGCACAGTATGATATTAATGATACTATGATACTAAAAAAATACACAGTATGATGAATTCCCTCTTGCAGTTGCCAGTTTCAAATTAGCATATGTTCCTAATAAAATGAAATACTAGTCTTAAATAGGCTTGCATGTTTAGAAATGCAAATGGCTTTATTTTTTTGGCTTCATTTGTCTAGGGGCAGGGGTAGCTTAGTGGTCAAGTGTTGCACTACTGATCAGAAGGTCTCAGGTTCAATCCCCATAACCACCAAGTTGCCACTATTAGGCCCTTGAGTAAGGCCCTAAACCACTCAGATGTATAATAAGATGAAATGTAAGTTATTCTAGATAAGGGTGTCTGCAAATGCAGTAAAATCTAACTGTTATCCCAATGTTAACCTATCCTACCTGTAGTCGATGGCCAAAAGTACAGTAGTTGAAACAAAGCTGCCAACTCACATCGACCATGAGACTCATACTCTTTTTACACGCTTTCACGCCACACATCCCTTTCTCACACGTTCATATTCAAAGCAGTTGTCTATGAAAGACGCGAGCAAAATCACTGAGCAATCATTAGTGGCTGAGGTGGGATTGGGGATCCCGTGTGCATGTACCCGCAGAACCAATGGCCTTATTTTCAGAGTCTCACTCCAAGATTTTCTGAAAAGTTGGCAGCTCTGCTTGAAAGTACACAATTGTTTAAAATGTCTGTGTATTTTGTATCTTTACAATTTCCCTTTACTGGAACGAAGTGGCCCAAACCTGTTCCAGCAGGATAATGCTCTTTTTTTTTTTTGTTGTTGTAAAACAAAACGAGCTCCATGAGGAAATGGTTCGCCAAGACTGACATGAAAGAATTGCAATGGCTTGCCCAGGGCCCTGACCTCGGTCCTTTCTGATGAATTGAAACTCTATTTACACCCAGGCCTCCAGTGCTTAACCTCACTAAGGCTTTTTTAGCAGAATGAGCACAAATTCCCAAGCATCATGCCAAATCTAGTGGAATACCCCTATTAGGGCTGCACGATATATCGAAAAAATATCGTTATCGCGATAATGGCATGTGCGATAACCATATCGCAAAGAGTTGCGATAAATACTTTATGTGCCAAGCATTTGTGTGTCCAAATTTGACCAATCAGATGGGCCCTTACTATGTTTATACCCACTTATATCTTTATTATATATATAATATATATATAGTATCTTTATACTTCATTCTGTGGCGAACTAACCTGGGATGATCAGAAGACTTAGCGATTAGCCGTTAGCCCTTTGTAGCGTGGACGGTAAACCCAAACGCGGAAGCAAGCGAGTAGGCAGGATAACCACGCGAATTAGTCTAAGGACTCTCACAGAAGGGGAGCAAGGGAAAACACACAAATTTAACCCGCGTCCTATAAACACACACTCGAATCAGAAAGTAAACAATCTGAACCGACATGCGCGAACTCAGTGACTAAGCTGTATGGTTTCTTTACTCCTCTTATACTTACGGGTTCGCGCCCGCATTACTTCCGGGTCCTAGTGCCGGTCGCAGAGCGAGAGTGTGTGTGTGTGTGTGTATTTTTAGTAGTAATAGTATTTATTTATTTAAAATAGTATTTTTTTTTTTCATTTTTGTTTCAGAATATTTATTTTTATTAAAAAATAAATAAAAAAAACAGGCAAGCCAAAGAGAATATTTAGTTTAAAAGATGCTCTTGTTTTAAGACACTATTGATGAGTGTACGGTTACACGTAAATAAAAAGTAATGTTTGAAAGTAATTCATATTGTGTTGGCAGGTTTATAGTAACAGCAAACCAGAAATCAGAATATCTGCTGAGGGTTTTAAGTCATTCATAGTGTTTTGAAGTCTAAATATTTGCAACTTCCTTGACATAGTTTCTTTTTAGCCTGAATTAGATTTAATTACATCAGACGAATATCTATTACCTGTTTATTTTAGTATGATCATTACATATAAATAAATAATAGGCAATAATAATAATAATAATAAAATGCATTTCTCTAGGGAAATGTTATATCGCAAGAAATATCGTTATCGCAATATTCAACAACAATATCGCATATCAAATATTTTCCTAATATCGTGCAGCCCTAACCCCTATAGAAAAATGGAGATTGTTATGGCACAAAGTAGACTAGTCAAAGCCATATTAATGCCATGCCTTTGAAGTGGGATGTTAAACAAGTTCGGCATATGAGAGTCATGGTCAAAAACATTTGCCCATATAATGAATATTCTTGTGGTCTTGGTTGAGTTATTTATCTACTTTAATAAAGCTAAACTAATAAACAACTTACCAGAGGTTGCTGAAATTATGCTTTCTTCAAGTCATTAAATTTTAAACCTTGTCATATATTTCCTTTTGGAGGGTATTTGCATGCAAATATGAATAGGCCACCAATAATATGATTATTATTTATAATATGATAATATGATTATCACCAATAATCAGATTCTTCATACTTTCATTAATAAAGCTCTTCTGTCTATTTCTTTGTTTAAGACTTTGGACTGAGCCTCTATTTCAGTCATCCAGTCCAGCGGTACTCAATAAAAGCAACGTCCTTGATTACAATTGTCTTCCACCAAGTCCTGAAATAACTCTACGTCTCTAACTCTGCAAAGCTTTAGATGACATTTTGCCCTATAATACAATTAATAAAGTCTCTCTAAATTATATTTAACAGCAGTTAGGAACAAGAAAACAGGATGTTATGGAAAAAGCATCTTTAAATTCTCATTTATTAAAGTCTGCTTTTCAGGAAATTCTCAGAAAGCAGAAGAACAACTTCTCCACTAAGTAAACTACTGCAGAAATGTTAACCTGTGTCTTTACTGCCTGAATCAGCAAAGATATTTGTATCATTGGGCATTTACTGCAATGACAGATATCTGGCAATTCACTAGAACAAAGATAGAGATCAGCTATTTTCTTTAATCCATTACGAAATTTACTCAAAGCAAAGAAAAGATTCAGGAAATTTAGATTTCAGTCATTATAGGTAAGTAATAGTTATTTTTCCAATTATTTAAGTAATAATTTAACCCACAAAAATGAGGGTCTCTCACCATCAGGAATGTGGTGGGATTAGTTTTCTAAGGAATCAGCTTGTCGGTTTTCTGAAAATTCTAGCTTACTTGATTCAGGACTAGGCGGCCATATCTCGCTCAATTTTGCCCACACCATCAAGAATCTTACATGCTTCTCAAGCTCTAGGAGCCAAAACAAACCATTGAGTTAACAGCACTAGTCTGGGAACTCCACCAAAACTCGTAGCTTGCTCGATTTTTATGCGATTGCACAATAAGACAAACGGCTTGAAAATCTCTATTACTTCATGAAAATCACGTTGATCAAAAACAAGAACTCTTTCAGATATGGCTGTGAAGCCATTCCAGCCTCGCTCCATAGAGAATGAGCAATGAGCTGGATTTTACAGTGGAGAGGCAGTGAATCAGCAAAAAAAAAATTTATACCTCTCTCTCTCTCACCAAGAGAGATACAGCAATTTTGTACATCTCAAAGATTTTAAAAATGGTAATTGTCTCAAAGCAGTTTCACAAAATAAAAAAAAAAGAAGAAAAAAAAAATCCCCTACAGAGTCCTGGGTCTCCTGCCATGTGCAACTTGTAAATGAAGACAACTGGTCAAACCATTTAGGAATTATAAAGGTCTGTTTTGGACCTGATGAAAACAGATTTTTCCATAGAAATCCTTTCGTTTGCCCTGTGGAATAAGGTTCTGAGTCAGACATGCAGCTATAGGCATTGCTAAGACAACCAGGCCACACCATGACCCTTCCCTCCCAGTTCAATATATGGAAGACATGGTCAGGGGGCCATATATGAATATCCTTGCAGTTTTGGTCAAGTAATTTATCCACTTTAATAAAGCCAATTTTTCACAAAGCATAATTTTGGTTGAATTATTTGACAGCTTTTGTTGCATTTATAGCTTTGTCATATTTTTCGTAATAGTTTTCAAATATTAGTAAACCATGAAGACATCGGATTTTTCATGAATATAACTCTTCTGTCTATTTTTTTGTTTAAGAATTGGAGCAATATTTGATAAAAGCAATGTTCTACTGTATGTCAAGCTGCACAGTTTTACCATCTTATGCCATTACTGAAGTCTCATCTAAATTGTATGAACAAAAATCCACATTACTATTTTAATAGCAGTAGAGCAACCCAAAGGGATATTTACTGTACATAAAAATAAACTGTGCAGGAAAACAGGATGTTATGGACAAGATTACTAGAACATCTGTACACATAAAGGGGCTACATTCTTACTAAAGTCAAAGTGCAATAACTTTATTAACCCTATATTTGACAGTTCACTGTTCAAAAAGAAATGTTCACTTCTTGAGTCTTCTTATCAGGAAATTCTCTGAAAGCAGAAAAACAACTCCACTAAGCAAAGTGTAACAGAAAAGCAAAGCTGTCTCTTTACTGCATTAATCAGCACAACTATTTGTCATTGTGTATTTATTGAAAAGACAGATGTCTAGCAAGTTGTTAATCACTGATGCTCATTTAATTTTGCACAAAGCCCTGCTTATACTGTAGTAAATTAGAGAACTGAGTCTCCTGCCTTGTGATCATTTTAAATGAAGAACCATTTGGGAGTTATGAAAGTCTGTTTGGGACCTTATAAAACAGATTTTCCCATAAAAATCCCTTCATTTGCACTGTGGCATCATTTTACACTCTCAGCATGTGAGTCAGACTGGGCCAAACATGCCTTGCCTTCCCTCACACACACACACACACACACACACACACACACACACACACACACAGGAGAAGGGAACGGTCACATTTCAGGACCCCAACGGGCTAAAAATGCACTGTTTGCGCTGTTTTGTTCGGGAAAACTGAAACATCCGCATGGCCCCTACTTCACAGTTTCTCCAGGAATTGTCTCTATGTAGTTCTTAGCTATTATTAAATGTTCACACTTTTCAGCGGCACGGAAATGTAATGGTTAGCACCCTCGCCTTGAACCTCCAAGTTTTGGGTTCAATTCCCGGCCAGGCTTGATTCCCATCTCTGTGTGCGTGGAGTTTGCATGTTCTTCCCGTGCTTGGTGGGTTTTCTCAGACTACTCCGGTTTCCTCCCACAGTCCAAAGACCTGCAGATTAGGGTAATTGGTGTTCCCGAATTGCCCGTAGTGAGTGTACAGTATGTGTGTGTGCCCTGTGATGGATTGGCACCATGTCCAGGGTGTACCTCGCCTTGTGCCCTAAGCCTCCTGGGATAGGTTCCAGAATACAATCCTGAATACAGAATAAAGCGGTACAGACAGTAAGTGAGTGAGTTCACACTTTTAATTGAGGGAACTTCAAGGGCAATAAATGTTCTTCCTTTATTAAAAAAAAAAAACACATTATAAATGATTGCATAAAGAAAAGGACAATGTTTTACTCTTTTATGATCAACTATTGTTTTTGTAAATGCATCCAAAAATATTTTCTTTGCTTTGAACAGTTGCTTGGATTGTCATTTGCAATTTTAACAAAGCATTTACTCATTACTGTACATTCTTTTAACCTAAAGTAAATAAGTTTTATTTGTGAACAAAAGGGATAACCTGTATAAAAGAGGTACATTGCCTCTACACAACTGTAAAGTGCTTCTCAGAGAAAAGGTTGCCATTTCCACCCTTCCTGGGAAAAAATAGACTTTCTTTAGAAAAGCACACAAACACTCACTCACTCACTTATCTTCTATACCGCTTTATCCTGTGTTCAGGGTCGCAGGGACCTGGAGCCTATCCCAGGAGAGGGCACTCTGGGCACAAGGTAGGGTACACCCTGGACAGCATGCCAATCCATCGCACACTACTGGCAATTTGGGAACGCAAATTAGCCTAACCTGCATATCTTTGGATTGTGGGTGGAAACCGGAGTACCCGGAAGAAACCCACCAAGCATAGGGAGAACAGGCAAACTCCATGCACAGAGACGGGAATCGACCCTGGCTGGGAAATGAACCCAGACCCTGGAGGTGCAAGGTGAGAGTGCTAACCACTACACCACAGTGCCACCCACATACACAGTAAACAATGAGTTTAAAATAACAGTCAGCCAGGTCCCAGCTGAAAAGACTATAGTAACTCTGTGTTAAGCAGAAAAGCATCTCAGAATGCGCATGTCTAAACTTGACAGCTAAAACAGCAGAAGACCACGTTCTGCCAGGCCAGAACAGAAAGCTGAGCCCAGCGTCGGCACAGATTCAACAAAAGTGGACAGTTAAAGTGTAGAAAGATGCAGCTTGGTTCGATGAACCTTAATTTCCGCTGAGGCACACAGATGGCAGTGTTAGAATTTGGCAACAAAAACATGCATCCATGGACCCACCCTGCCTTGGGTCAGTGGTCCAGGCTGATTGAAGTGCTGTAATGATTTGGGGAATGTTTTCTTGGCACACTTTTGCCTCATTAATACAAATCAACCATCACTTAAAGGCCAAAATCAATGCTAAGCATGTGCATCCCTTCATGGCCACAATTTACCCATTTTCTTTCCATGTCTACTTCCAGAATGATAATGCAACATATCACAAAGCAAGAGCTGTCTCAAAATGGTTTCATGAACATTTAAATGAATCGTGTTCTTCAGTGTCCCTCCAGGCACCAGATCTGAATCCTTCGGGATTGTGGAAAAACAAAAGATTCTCAGGAAGAGCAGAATCTCAAAGGAATTCCAAGATTCCAACATCTTGTGGAATCCATGCCATTGAGAATTGAGGCTGTTTTACGAGCAATAAGAGGCCCTATCTAGTATTAGAATAGAATTCCTAATAAAATGTTTAATAAATACAGGAAATTCCGCACAATATGTACTGTATATCTCTATCCATTTTTTTTATATTGTGTGAACAAACACACTGCCTGGCCAACAAAAAAAGTTGCAGACTCCAAGATTCCATCGACTGCCTTTAGTTTTCATTATGCTGCACAATGTGGTGGCAAAGTCATGTGTGAAAATGATTCCTCATGCTCCCATAACCACAATTTCACAATTTGAATCCTGGAATATGCCTGTTACATCAGGGAAGAAAAAAAGACATTCAGGTCATTCAAAGTACATTCAGGTCATCAGTACATTCAGGTCATTTATTGGCCCATAACGTTGCGAGACCTGACCAACTGAAACAACCCCAGATCATAACACTGCCTCCAGAGGCTTGTACTGTACAGTGGGTACTTACCGTATCACTCTGGAATAGGGTCAATCTAGACTCATCAGAGACCATGACCTTTTTCCATTTCTCCAAAATCTTTAGGCTCCCTAGCAAAACTGAGGATTTTTTCCTAATTGGTCTCACTAACAAGTGGTTGTCTTTTGGACACCCAGCTGTTTAGTCCCAATCCTGTGAGTTCTCCATACATTATGTATGCACAAATGCTCCTACCAATATTGTGATTTCTACTACCACTTTTTTCTACCATGCATCTTTAATACGCATTTAACAACAAGCAACTCGTGATTTTCTTCTGACCACATTTCTTTTATGAAGTTGAAGGATCAGCATTATCCTTATAGGTTTTAATAATATGTTGGAAAGCTCTTAACTCAATTGCAGTCAATTTAAATCTTCTCAATTGATTTCAGTACTTGATAAACTTTCTTTCGGCTGCTAATGTCAAGAGGTTGCCATGGCGGACCATCCCATTGGCACAAAACATGGCACATTTTTCTAGCTGGGCTTGGGACTATTCCCACGTTTTTGGTACTTGAGGCAGGCAAATAATTTGGACCCTCTAAAATGGTGACTTTTGTTTTGGCCATCAATTGGTTATCAAATGTTTATTTTTAGGATGATTCTCCACTGGGTGTTTTTCTGAGATAGAAAAGGGAAAATAAAGTATGTTCATACAGTATAATTTTCTTTGTAGAATAGTCAAAGGTTAAAAAAAAATACCATTAGGTCTATGAAGAGTTATATAGTTAAGAGATTTTTTTTCCAGCATGAAAGAATGTTTCTTTTTATGATTAAGTGTTGCTGCCAATATTTCCAACCGTGAATATGATGTTAAGCACTCAAGTGATAACCATTTCCTGGTCAAAGGCTTTTTACCAGCCACCAGAGAGATATATTAGTAAATATTTATCTATTTCCAGCTATTCTTGAGGTATTTGCCCAAACTTTTGTGTGTGTGTGTGTGTTTAAAAATGTGTTGTAGGGATTTATAAATCCCTTTCCTTCAATCTGTAATACAAAATAAAAATATGGTAGTCATTGAATTTTTAATCTTGGTTTCCATCTAATTTCTTCTGCAAACACAAGGGTTACTATCATTATTGGATTTCCCTTAGTGTGTAATAAAAAACCCTAATGATTTTTTTTAACCATTACTGGGAGCTGGTACACTTCTACTGATTTCTTCATAGTGTTGTCTATTTTTGATCAGATATACTTATCCCTCCTTCCTTCTCAAGTTTTCACAGGACCTTGTACACACATAAAATATTTTTATTGCCAGGATCTGATCTACACGCTTTCCTGAACAATACTGTCAAGCAGCTACTTGTCTCGGTTATACTTATAAAGATAATATTTACAAAATGTTGCATGTTTTTCTCCTCAAGCAAGTTTGTTTGGCGTAATATGCAAGTACAGTATGATGGTCAGGTGTCCATAAACATTTGGACATATGATGCATCTTGTCAGATTAAATATCACCTTAAATTAAGAGCCTTTTCTTTGTGAAAGATGGGCATATATTGGGCATAAGTATCTATGTAGTCCTTGGTGTACAAGCATGAGTAGTGAGTGAATTGAGTAAAGTGTTATAAATGTACAGATTTGCTTACTCACAGCTGCACCTGGTCCACAGACAGCTTCCTCAACAGCTTTATGTTTTCACATGATAGATGCGGCCACTGGGGAAACCTTTCACCTGCTCCATGCACCTTCAACACAAAACAAGGGACCACCTGAACCAGCTTATATTTTCACTAAAATAGTCAAGTGCACTATATGTTCAAAAGTATTGGCCAAACCTGTTAATTATTGAATTCAGTTTTTTAATATCTACAGTACAGTGAAGGGCAATAATAATGCTTCAGCATACCAAGACATCTTATCTTGGACATTGCTATTCTTCAAACTTTGTAGCAACAGTTTGGGGAAGGCCCTTTTTTATTCCACCATGACTGTGCAACCCAGTGCACAAAGCAAGGACTATAAAGACATGATTTGGTGGAAGAACTTCACTGGCCCACACAGAGTACTGATCTCAACACCATCGAGCCAGGCCTTCTCGTCCAACATCGGTGTCTGACCTCATAAATCCTCTACAGAAACACTGAAACACTCCAAATATCTTGTGAACAGCCCTCCCAAATGAGTGGAAGCTGTTATAGTTGCAAAAGGAGGACAAACTCCATATTTAGGGATATGTATTTGGATACAATGTCATTGCAGATTTGGACAAATACTTTTGTCCAAAAGCCTAAAAAAATTACTTTTTTACTCAATTTATGTCAAGCTCGTTCGAAAGCACAGTAATGCATTAAGCTCTCCGAGTACAGCTGCATCCTAAATTGTTCCCTGTTGCTGAAACGCCATTACGTCATACCCTCTGCAGTGTACCTCTATAGTGTGCAGTGAAACAATTGAAATTGAGCCAACTAGAAAATATTTATTTGCGCGATAATTTTTTTTTTTTTACGTATTTACTTCTCAGTTTCATGTGTTCAGTGCACACACACACACACACACACAAATACATACATACTTTTTTATCAGTGAAGGTTTTTAAGCTTCCAGCTGATCTGCCCGACTCGCGCCCTTTCTCCCGTCCGGCCATGTTGTATACTAATGTTGCCTAGGTATCGTGTGGGCGGGGCTACTCAACGTCTCACGCAGAGTTGACCTCGTCATGTGACCGGAAGTTTGTCTTAATGTTTGTGCTTATTTTTTTCTCTTGTTTTGTAAAGTTGCTTTCCTTCTTCAGAAGCGCTTTGCGGGGAAATTGTTTAACCAATCACATATTATTAAAATTCATAATTATAAAAAATGCTGACTGGATGAGGTGATATAATGGGTCACTGTGTATCTGTTATTGAACTAAGGAGACTAATTTTAAATGTACTCCAATACAAATGCTTTTCTTTACTGCCTACTGACACTTGATTTCTGAATGTTTACAAAACTGTGTTTCTTTCACTATTCCATTTAACATTACAGTATTCCAGTTTAATAAACAACAACAATCATCATCATCAGGGATCAAGGGCCTGCTAAATGGCAAAGAAATAACTCGATGGCTTACAGAGGTCTGGACCTGGACCGAGTGGTAGACTATGAAAACCAAACCTTCATAAATTAACAGAGAGATTAATATACGTTCATTTTTCCTGCGGGAAGTTTAAAACCAGTTTGTCTCATATATTCCAAAACTGTGCCAATAATTAAAAGCAGTAATGTGGACCGTCACTATGAGATAAAACTCTTATCGTTAACACTCAGATACCCACAGCAGCCTCTGGTGAGGGTGTGAAATATACATGTACGAGCCTGGTATGAGTCCTTTCATATTCATTTACAGCTCAGCGATGTGCAAATGAAGATTTACTGAAGATTGTTGTTTGTATCCATATAAATACAAAGAAATAGACAAAGTCATAATGGTTAGCACTGTCGCCTTGCACCTCCAGGGTCTGGGCTCGAGTCCCGTCTCTGTGTGCATGGAGTTTGCATGTTCTCCCCATGCTTGGTGGGTTTCCTCTGGGTACTCCGGTTTCCTCCCTCATTCCAAAAACATGCAGGTTAGGTTAATTGGCATTCCCAAATTGCCTGTAGTGTGTGTATGTCTGTGTGCCCTGCGATGGATTGGCCGGCTGTATTCTGCCTCATGCCCTAAGTCTCCTGGGATAGGCTCCAGGCCCCCTCGACCCTGAAAACAGGGTTAAGTGGTAATGACGATGAGTGAGTGAGTGAGAGTGAAAATTGGCAAAAATATTATTTAAATGTTTAGTAAAAGTTTATTTCTTATTATAGACTTTTATTGACTGCATCCTAACACAAACATGAAATTCGGACAATGGCTCAAAGAAAATCTTACTGATGGTATGTTCTTAAATTGTAATTTAGTTTAGTTTGCACCCCCTCCTCCTACAGAGGATATATGTTATGGAATACAAATGAATGAATGAAAAACAAACTCACTAAATAATCAAACTTTCAATTCAGTGCTTGGGTGCTTATCATAATAGACAACCCATGTCTGAGTGTATTTAAAATGTTCTGTTGGTTACACTAACCAAAAACTGAAACAGAATTAACCAATCCATATTTAAGCCAATCCTGAGCCATTTATAAAGTTCTCCCATGTTTGAGAAAGTGTAATTGTGCATGGACAGTGAGAGAAGCTCTAAAAGTCAAGTCCAGCTCTATCTGAGCAGCTTATTTTGTACAAAGGGTGTTCAGGGACTTCTGATAAAATTGTAAAAAAGGAGTTAAACTGATTGACATTTAAAGAAGACTTTTAGCACGTTACAGCAATGAGACTCTTAGCCGCAGTAAAACATTTGAATGGTGCAAACATTTTGTCAGTAACTTCCAAAAGAAAATGTGTGTTCAGTTTGTCACACAATCATTGACCACTTGCATGTTACAGAAACTCAGCTAGGAGTTATTGCAACATCCCCATATGGTCTTGACCTCGCTCCAAGCCATTTCCACATATTTACAAGGCCATTAAAGGAGTTCCTGGGAGGCCAGAATTTCAGATTTGAAGCAAGTAGTCTGATCATGGCCCTGGCATATTGAGAAAACCTTGATAGCAACCAAGCTGGGATAAGTGAATTAGTGAAACAGGGCATTATATAGAGAAATATAATAATAATAATAATAATAATAATGTAACTGTGTTCTGTTATTCCGCACAATCAAAATCTTGATTTGACTTGAATCCCCACCAGTACATCTGATTTTTGGGTATAGGCAGTGGTGTCAAAAGTATTCACATTCATTACTTGAGTAGAAGTATAGATACTAGGGTTCAAAAATACTTCTTTAGAAGTTGAAGTATCAACCCAAGCTTTTTACTTAAGTAAAAGTTTAAAAGTCCTGGTTTCAAAACTACTTAAAGTATAAAAGTAAAAGTACCGTGAGGGGCGACAACAGCATTAAGGTCTCGCTTTCTGATCATGCAAGGGGGGGGGCGTTGTGCGCGTTCTGATCATGTGACGGGGGGGGGCGTTGTGCGCGTTCTGATCATGTGACGGGGGGGGGCGTTGTGCGCGTTCTGATCATGTGACGGGGGGGGGGCGTTGTGCGCGTTCTGATCATGTGACAGGGGCGGGGCGTTGTGCGCGTTCTTATCATGCGACCCGAGGGGTTGCGCGTTCTGATCAGAAAAATAGAGTAACGAGGCTGTTTTTAAAAAGTAAGGAGTAGAAAGTACAGATAATTGCTTAAAAATGTAAGGAGTAGAAGTAAAAAGTCGGCTGAAAAATAATTACACCAGTAAAGTATAGATACCCAAAATTTGTACTTAAGTAAGGTAACGAAGTATTTGTACTTCGTTACTTGACATCTCTGGGTATAGGGCATTGATGGGCTCTAATGGTTAAGGGTTACTGATCAGAAGGTTGGAGTGGTGGATCTTAAGCTCCACCACCTCAAATTTGCCAGTACATTTCCACATTGTATTTTGGGGTGTGTTTCCTTTATTAAAAGAACAAAATTATTGCTTGTTGTGTCTGCTGTACTCCAATATACTTATTAGCTAGTGTTCTAACTGGGAGAGATGGACAGACACACACACACATACATGATGTCTGAAGATCTCTGTTTACTATCAGCAAAGAGAGCATATTTAAGCTTCTGAGCAGGTGCCCTGTGTCATGTAGTCCAGTACATGAATAGAACCAGGTCATTAACAGGTCAGTCTTAGAGAGACCCAGCGTCAGACAGAAGAAAGGAAATACATTTGCATGTTCCGGTTAAACAAAAGAATTCCGGCTGACACAAGCTGACACAAGTTGGTCTATATGAAGTGTTACCACATTAGGTGTCAGGAAGCACAATGAGGGGTTCCCATTATATTATAAGCCTTACAGTTTACATGAAACAAGTATTTTTTGGGTTAGAAGTTGAGATTTTGGAAGAAAGTCTTTTTTTTGAGGGGGGGGGGTTGGCAGGGGAATGGTGTTATATTCACGATACAGTAAGTGTGATGAAGCAATTCAGAAAAACTGTAATTAACACCTAAATAAAAATTTTTTAGAAAATATTCAAATCTGAAAAAGCATAACCGGGAATGCCAGAAGCAATCATTTGGAAATTCAATTCATATAAAAGAAAAACAAAAGTTTAAACAAAAAACGTGTGTACTCAATATTAAAGATTACTCTGTCTCTCTCTCTCTCTCTCTCTCTCCCTCCCTCTTTCTCTGTATCTGAAACTCAGATCAAACAAATATATTGACATAATCAACTACAGTACCTTTGCTCTTCTGCCCCTTCCTTTTCCTTTTCCTTTTTGTCCTCGTCCTTCCACTACTGGTTGCCTCCATTGTTTTCGTATATTTAAGTATAGAAATGAATCTGGCTATGTTTATACATCCTGAAATTCTTGGTGTCTGAACCCTTTTGCTGGTTTAGTGTTTCCTGTGTTTCCTTATGCAGAGCTGTGTGTTTTATACATTTCTTGTCTTAGTTGATTAATTTGAGTGGTGTTGCTTTTATTTAAAGAATACATGAAGCAAGTCCAGCTTTAGTTTCAGGAGTTGTCTAAAACGTTTGCTTAAAATTCTGTATTACAATATAATTACTCAATTACTCAATCGCTGTATACACTGGTAAAAACGTATAGTTCTTAGATGTCTGAGAATAAAATGTAAATAATTGGATACCTTGTTTACTGTCTTTGCAGCCGAGGAAAATTATAATCTGCATAAGAGGGCTAAAACACAAAAAGCAAAAAATTATTAAAGATGTGTTCAGCTTACTTTATATCAGATTTTTGGGCATAGGGCATTGATGGCTCAAACAATATATGGTTGTTGATCAGAAGGTTGGGGGTTCAAGCCCCACCACCTCCAAATTGCCACTGTTGAGCCCTTTAGCAAGGGCTTACTCCTAGGTTCTTACACCTATCTGCTCCAGGAGCGATGTATCCTGCCTGACCCTGCTCTCTCTGCTGTAAGGTACAAACCGGATTCCAAAAAAGTTGGGACACTAAACAAATTGTGAATAAAAACTGAATGCAATGATGTGGAGATGGCAAATGTCAATATTTTATTCAGAATAGAACATAGATGACAGATCAAAAGTTTAATCCGAGAAAATATATCATTTTAAAGGAAAAATATGTTGATTCCAAATTTCACGGTGTCAACAAATCCCAAAAAAGTTGGGACAAGTAGCAATAAGAGGCTGGAAAAAGTAAATTTGAGCATAACGAAGAGCTGGAAGACCAATTAACAGTAATTAGGTTAATTGGCAACATGATTGGGTATAAAAAGAGCTTCTCAGAGTGGCAGTGTCTCTCAGAAGCCAAGATGGGTAGAGGATCACCAATTCCCACAATGTTGCGCAGAAAGATAGTGGAGCAATATCAGAAAGGTGTTACCCAGTGAAAAATTGCAAAGACTTTGCAGTTATCATCATCAACTGTGCATAATATCATCCGAAGATTCAGAGAATCTGGAACAATCTCTGTGCGTAAGGGTCAAGGGCGTAAAACCATACTGGATGCCCGTGATCTCCGGGCCCTTAAACGACACTGCACCACAAACAGGAATGCTACTGTAAAGGAAATCACAGAATGGGCTCAGGAATACTTCCAGAAACCATTGTCAGTGAACACAATCCACCGTGCCATCAGCCGTTGCCAGCTGAAACTCTACAGTGCAAAGAAGAAGCCATTTCTAAGCAAGATCCACAAGCATAGGCGTTTTCATTGGGCCAGGGATCATTTAAAATGGAGTGTGGCAAAATGGAAGACTGTTCTGTGGTCAGACGAGTCACGATTCGAAGTTCTTGTTGGAAATGTGGGACGCCATGTCATCCGGACCGAAGAGGACAAGGACAACCCAAGTTGTTATCAACGCTCAGTTCAGAAGCCTGCATCTCTGATGGTATGGGGATGCATGAGTGCGTGTGGCATGGGCAGCTTGCATGTCTGGAAAGGCACCATCAATGCAGAAAAATATATTCAGGTTCTAGAACAACATCTAGTCATCTCTTTCAGGGAAGACCCTGCATTTTTCAACAAGATAATGCCAGACCACATTCTGCATCAATCACAACATCATGGCTGCGTAGGAGAAGGATCCGGGTACTGAAATGGCCAGTCTGCAGTCCAGATCTTTCCCCTATAGAGAACATTTGGCGCATCATAAAGAGGAAGGTGCGACAAAGAAGGCCCAAGACGATTGAACAGTTAGAGGCCTGTATTAGACAAGAATGGGAGAGCATTCCTATTTCTAAACTTGAGAAACTGGTCTCCTCGGTCCCCAGACGTCTGTTGAGTGTTGTAAGAAGAAGGGGAGATGCCACACAGTGGTGAAAATGGCCTTGTCCCAACTTTTTTGGGATTTGTTGACACCATGACATTTTGATTCACCATATTTTTCCCTTAAAATGATACATTTTCTCAGTTTAAACTTTTGTTCCAGGATTTATGTTCTATTCTGAATAAAATATTGACGTTTGCCATCTCCACATCATTGCATTCAGTTTTTATTCACAATTTGTTTAATGTCCCAACTTTTTGGAATCCGGTTTGTACATGTGTCAAATACAAAATACAAAACCTTGGCATATGAATTGAATCCGTCCTGAAGGTGAGTTCTAAGGGCAAACTTTTAGTTTTTTGCAATTTTCCTATAAGAAATAATGAAAATGCAGATAGTCCATTCCAGGTATCTAAAAATATTTCCAATATTACCAATTTCAAGCACTATAATTATATTTTTGCATATAAAAACTAAATAAAAACATTTAGAAAAAACATGTAAATGACGTAAAATATGAAAGAAATACAGATTAAAGCTCACTTAGCTTTAACTTATGATTCTTCTTGGCACCGGTAGCTTTTTTAGCAAAGCTCCCTTTTCTCCTTGCTACCGTCCTTGCTAACATTCTTGGGAAACATGGTGCTATGTCTTCACTTAATCTTGCACACAATGCAAAATAACCCACAAAAATATCTTAACTTCATGTGCAAAGCCAGTGTTTGGTTTAGTTTGTTCAGTCATATGCTGAAAATGCTTCATACAGTATGCAAAAAATTAAAAGGCAAAAATTCGTAAGGGTAGGCATTCATACAGTATGCTGAGGGTCCGCTGTAATTGAATATTGGTGTTTAATTTTTGACCCTCTAAGATTACATGAAATTATATAAAATGCTTTTTGGGAGTATAAAAAAAAAAAGAAAATTTATAAAAGTATATTAATGTAACGGTCTATGCGGTTTAGCGCGGTGGCCGTAAGTACGGTTCATTATGATTCACCGTGAGTTTTGACGCTGTGATTACGGTTCCATCTTTCCGCGCGTCAGTCCTTGCATAGTCAAACCACATAGATGAGATAAGGTCAGCTCCGTGTTTACTCACAGCCATGCTTCTTAAGTTCATTTGCGCAGTTTTTACTACAGCACGATTTATTTTAATTGCACTCATAGGTGTATGGAGAGTGAAATTGGTTAAAGACGATGACTCGTACTGGCTTCTTACTATCCTGTTTCCTGTATCCAGGAACAAAAAAATTTCACGCCGGAAACCACTGCATTGATTGATTGATGTGCGTGGAGAACAAACACGCTAAATTCATAAGAATGATGAAGATGGACAAAACAGATGCCAGTGATGCAGACACAGCTGAAAGTGAAATGGCAACAAATTCTTATGAAGCAAACCCCTGGTCATGTTTAAGCGACCACTTTGATTTCAAGCACAACAAAGGGAACAGATTTATTATGTAAAGGTGTTCCATCCCCCATCCTACCCCCGCTGTAAAAAAAAAAGTAACTCAGTAACTTTTTACTTTTACTTGAGTAGATTTTTATATGGGTAACTTTACTTGTACTTCAGTTCACTGAAGTAACAGTACTTTTACTGAAGTACAAAATTGTATTACTCTTTCCACCTCTGATCATGATTCACCGCTCATAAGTCCTTGCATAGTCAAACCGCATACGTGAGATAGGGGTATAACAGCAGGAATAACGGGTTATCGGGGGCGTGGCTTGTAGGACAACTTTCACACACACAGACACAATAACGGATTGAGAATGACTGCTGTCTGGCTCACGGATTACATAAATTGTCTGAATAACGGATTACTTTAAAAACAACAACAACAACAACAACAACTATTGTCGCCCTCGGGCTTGCTCACCAGGGACTATCTGAACATTTTTGATTCATACACATTCACATTCCATACAAACTTAAATAATTATTTTGATTGTGTAAAGCTGTTTTGAGACAATGTCAATTGTTAAAAGCGCTATACAAATAAAACTGAATTGAATTGAATTAAATAACGCAGTACTTTAATGATGAACCTAATGTGTTAGATCATGCGTTACATCAAAAAAGTAAATCAAGTACTTGTAATACAAGGTTATTTTGTAACGCTTTACACTCAATGCTGCTAATAAGCTACTTGCTCAATGTAAACAAAAACCTGCATCAATAGATGTCAATTAGAATATTTTTACTGTGATTAATTAATATTTTCACTGCTGAAATAACAGCGGTTTAAGTGAACTTATGAACTGAACTGGAGTTATTTTTAGACAAAACCTAATCTTTGTCCGATCTACTTTTTCGATTTCTCATCTGGGATTCACTTTCCGATTGTCGAACAGGGAGTGCATTTGGCTGACAATGAAAAAAGGACAATTAGCGTAAACAAGGCGTAAACAAAAACTTTTCTACACTCTCTCTGTCCTATTGATTGTAATAAGATGAAATGACAAGAGATTCAAAAATCCTGCTTTGAACTAGGTACATTTTGTTCAATTTTCTAATATTTAGCCACCGATTCAGTGTCTTTCCACAGGTTTTTAACCACGTTCTGGAGGGCACGCGCTAGTGAGTCGATTCGTCCGATTCGTTTATAAAAGAGTCATTTGAAAAGATTCGTTCATGCTGCAGCAAGTTGGCTCTGTGCTGCAGTGTGTTTTATCCGCTATCAGGATAAGGTCCGCTCCGAGTTTACTCACAGCCATGCTACTTAAGTTCATCTGCGCGGTTGTCACTAGAGCACTGTTTATTCTAATTGCACTCATAGGTGTGTGGAGAGTGAAACTGGTTAAAAAAGATGACTGGTACTGGCTTCTTACTATCCTGTTTTTACCCCTGGTTGTGGAAATGATTATAACCCTCAGGAGGAGAACAGGGAAGGAGTGTAAATGGTAAGAAAGTCTTTAGTTCTTTTGTATTTGTAACTTTTGTAGACAAACTGTAACAATTTCTGCTGCATAAATGACAATTTAAAAACAGACATTCTAGAACAGTTGTACTGTTATCACCATTGCATTTACAATATGGTTTCATTCTTTCTACTTATTATTAACAGTAATGACGTCACTAAAGTTAGAGCTGTATGTTTTATTTCATTTTTTCCCCCTGTGCAACCTTTGGTCCTTTAGTACAAAATAAGAAAAAAACACTATAGTACTGTAATACTGTAACCATCTTCTCTTAAAGTCTTCAAATGCCTAAAACAACAGAAAGATACTCACAGTGAAATCACTGAGGTAAATAGGGTAAGGTTTTGATTATGATTATGGTTACGGTTACGGTTCCTACAGGTTCTCTCCAGTGATTTTCCTGTTCCTTGTCAGCATCATACCGACCATTTGGATCCTTGAGCTTGATCATCAAGCGAATAAAGTCCCTGATGTCCAGGTATCATTTCTTAAAAGTCTTAAAAGGCACCATATTATTTTCAGTCTGCATTATTACTGTACTTACAACACCATTCATTATTTCCAAGCATAGCTTAAGAAGTAAAAAATAAAGAACATTACCTTAAAATATTTGCATGTCTGTAAAGAACGTAAAAAATATTACATGATAGTCCTGTTTAACATATACAGTAGTACCATGCAAAGGTCTCAGGCACATACAAAAATTAATGCATTAATGCTTTTGAAAACATTTCTACATGAAAGAAACTTCTATAAAGAGCACTGTAGTGCAATAAAATAAGCACAGTCAATATTTGGTGTGAAAATGAAAATAATCAGTACTGTTAGATACAGATTTGTGCAGTTTCTTAAATAAAACAACTGGAGGTTTTACTAAGCATGCTGGAGAATATGAGTTCTTCTGTATTATTATTATTATTGTTTTTTGTTTTTTTTTAACAAGGGGTGTTCAAGTCAATGACTGAATAAGTAAAACTGATTGACATTTACAGACAAGTTCAAATACAGTACGGTGACATTCAACACATTTGAATGTTGCAAACGTTGTAAAGGTCTTTAGCTTGACTTAACCCCCCCTTGAATTATTATTATTATTATTATTATTATTATTATTGTTATTGTTTAACACATTATGATGCTGACATTGTGATGTTTGACTTATTACTTATTTCAGTGTAAACAACTTGATTCAGAGGGCTTAAAGGATTTATCTAAGTTGAACACCAGTAATGCTACTGACGGGTTTGCTATTTTTAAGGTAATCAGTCTCCTTCATTCATGTCTGTACTGTATGCTCCTTATAGGTATTTTCCACAGGCTGGTCTCAACAGTGTCAGCTTCTGTATCCCTGTTTGTAACTCTTTGGGTTTGTTGGAAAAAAGAAATGTTTACCTACTTGCTTTTTCTCCCCCAAGAAAAAGAAAGCGGTTATGGTTTACTTGGTTGTAATTGAAAATTTCACTCCACCCTTTAACGAAAACAAGTGTCCGTCTCAGAAACAGGCCTTCTCCTTTTTACCTGTGAGCTTTTAGTCTTCCATGAAATGCAGTAAAAATATGTTGTTCTATGTTTTGTTTTTTGTTTTCTGTGTATTAGCAGATGCTTTCAGGATGTTTTGATTGTTGTAATTTAGCAAATTTATAATTTGCACGACCCTGACTTCCAAATGTTTTTACAGAACTATGAGAAGCTCTTGTCATCGGTGTGCCCCAACAACTGGATTTTGGGCCTACACCAGGCCTTGCTGGTGTTGCTGATTGTGGGGAAGTGGTTGATGCCCAACGAAGGAGGACTCACCCGGGACGAGCTCTCACAACTACTCCTCATCTTTGTAGGAACAGCTGCAGACATCCTCGAGTTTACCAGTGAGACTCTGAACGATATCCAGTAAGCCCAGTTTTCCTTCAGATGTGTTGGCTAATGAATTTCCTTGAACACCAGTTCATGTACTGTACCTCAGAGGATGTAGCGTTGAATTGACTAGTCCTGTAGGGACACAAAAATACACGCTTGGAGAAAGTCTTTTTAAAAACATGGCAGTCAGAACAAATGCAAACAATGCCACAGCCGCAGGCTTTCTCTGTAAAAACACACCATTATTTTTTTGTAGTCGGTGCACATCTGTTCAAGTGTTTACCTGCACTATTTTTATTTTACAAAAGATGATGTTTGTAGTTCGTGTAATCTCTTTTTCACACACTTGCACAATGTGGTTACATTCGTCATTGGTGTCTTATTTGGCCACTTTTCAGCCATCTTGGTGCACATCCAAGGCACTGTAGGATTATTGTTGGTCAGATTACAACCACCCCTACTATGTGCTTTCCTTTTTAAAGATGAGAAAAGGAATATTAAAAAAAAAAATACACCAGAAATAACAGAAACTCAAAACTCATTCATTGCCCCATGATCCCTGATGTGTATAGCAGAAAAATATACAGGATGTACAGGAATGTGACATTATCTTGTTTCGGTGTATTTTTACCCAAACATGCCTTCTCATCCTGTCTCAATTCCTCTTCCTCAGCTTTATTCTTCATCTAACTTGGTCTTCTAATTATCAGGGACAAGAGTGCAGTGTTGGTGTACATTATTCTAGGTGTCTGGACATGGAGTATGCTTCAGTTCCCTCACAACCTCACAGGTATGCACACAATCTGTACCATGCTTGCACTGTGTATTGTTACAATAATATAAAAAAACGGAGCCAACAAATCACATCAGCTATACAAAGGTTCTCTTACTTAACTTGATCCACTATAAACTGAGGCAAAGCAGCCTGATCTAACGTATCAATACACGCCTCAAGGGAAAAGGCGGACCACACCCCTGTTTTCACATGTCCCATCTGAACTCTGTGTGAGATTTTAAAACGTAAAAATTATTAACTAGTTTGCCTTGCTCGAAGGCAAAACTCTACTGTCTAGAAGAAAACCATTTTTTAACCTGTGATTATGCGATTCTATACGATTTAATCATCTCTGCATCATTTTTGACCTACCAGTGACCTTTACCCGCATTATTCTGTTTCGATTCTATTATCAAACCTCCTCCACAGTTTAACATCGGAGTGGGAATACAGCTGAGGCTACCCGGAAACCCCGCCCGTGTCCCCCATTTTACATGCTATCTGGTTTCTGTCAAGATAAATCGAGTTTTTTTAATTGATTAATATGGAACAAAAATCTACTGTATCTAAGTACAATATATTTAACTTAGCTGCCATCAGACAACTATACCATACAGTCTACTTAACACAAAAGTTTTTAAGGGTTTTTAAAATGGTATACGAAAAATATGCAATTTTTGAACTAAAATAATGTACTACACTTGCAAAAAAAAATATTGAATCCATATATGGTGATATGGAACTTGGATGACATCATTTTTAATGCAAAAATTATTACACCATCTACTCACCATTCTTTAAACTTTACATGCTGCAAATGATAATTTTCCTGAGTTTTTTAGGCTCTTTTGTACGTCTTTGTACATTGGAAGTGTGTGTGTATGCGTGTGTGTGTCCACCCTCCCCACTCATATTTTCCTGACTTTCATATTCATAGGCCTATCCTTACAAAATGACCTAATATTATTAGGGATGTAGCACAGGGATCACGTTTAGCAACCCTGCATCACATTACTTTTATACTTTTACTTTAATAACAGTTCTACTACTGAGAAAAATTTATTATGTTTGTGTATTTCAATTTAATTTTTTCCACCTTCGCTCAAAAAAATAGCCTAGTTCGTACTGGATTTAGATTCAAAGTTGCCAAGCAACAAACACTTTCTTCACTCCCTAGTGAAGTTGATTGAGAACTTGTTTGCTCATTAATTTGTATACTCAAGAGAAGACAACTTTGCATTTTAAGTTGTATATTTCTCCTAATCCTTTGTCGATGTGCTGACTCGACAATTGTCAAAAGTAATGTTTCGAAATCACTGCCTGTAGTCCATCTTTCTCGCACTGAATGAACGGAAGTCCTTTAATTCTCAGGTTGAAGTGAGTCCGATTGGGGTTGTGCCAGAATATCACTGTTTTATCAGCAACATTGTACATATTGTCAATTTTTCAACTAAAAGTTTTCTATATCAATTTATTATAATGATTTATTAATAAAAAATGTTTTTATTAATTGTACTCGCTAGTGCAATTCATTCTCGGAGAGTCATTGGTGGTCGTATAAGCATTTCACTGCATATTGTAACTAAAAATTAACTAATAAATTATTTCAAAAACTTTAAGAAAAGTTGTTGAATTTAAATAAGAATAAGATTATTATGCATCTGAGAAAAAGCTTAAAACTTTCAGTGGTCAATAGTCTGGATAGATGGATAAATAGCTCACAGACACATTATTCTACAAACCGGATTCCAAAAAAGTTGGAACACTAAACAAATTGTGAATAAAAACTGAATGCAATGATGTGGAGATGGCAAATGTCAATATTTTATTCAGAATAGAACATAAATCATGGAACAAAAGTTTAAACTGAGAAAATGTATCATTTTAAGGGAAAAATATGGTGAATCAAAATGTCATGTTGTCAACAAATCCCAAAAAAGTTGGGACAAGGCCATTTTCACCACTGTGTGGCATCTCCCCTTCTTCTTACAACACTCAGCAGACGTCTAGGGACCGAGGAGACCAGTTTCTCAAGTTTAGAAATAGGAATGCTCTCCTATTCTTGTCTAATACAGGCCTCTAACTGTTCAATCGTCTTGGGCCTTCTTTGTCGCACCTTCCTCTTTATGATGCGCCAAATGTTCTCTATAGGGGAAAGATCTGGACTGCAGACTGGCCATTTCAGTACCCGGATCCTTCTCCTACGCAGCCATGATGTTGTGATTGATGCAGAATGTGGTCTGGCATTATCTTGTTGAAAAATGCAGGGTCTTCCCTGAAAGAGATGACTAGATGTTGTTCTAGAACCTGAATATATTTTTCTGCATTGATGGTGCCTTTCCAGACATGCAAGCTGCCCATGACACACGCACTCATGCAACCCCATACCATCAGAGATGCAGGCTTCTGAACTGAGCGTTGATAACAACTTGGGTTGTCCTTGTCCTCTTTGGTCCGGATGACATGGCGTCCCACATTTCCAACAAGAACTTCGAATCGTGACTCGTCTGACCACAGAACAGTCTTCCATTTTGCCACACTCCATTTTAAATTTTCCCTGGCCCAATGAAAACGCCTGTGCTTGTGGATCTTGCTTAGAAATGGCTTCTTTGCACTGTAGAGTTTCAGCTGGCAACGGCGCATGGCACGGTGGATTGTGTTCACTGACAATGGTTTCTGGAAGTATTCCTGAGCCCATTCTGTGATTTCCTTTACAGTAGCATTCCTGTTTGTGGTGCAGTGTCGTTTAAGGGCCCGGAGATCACGGGCATCCAGTATGGTTTTACGCCCTTGACCCTTACGCACAGAGATTGTTCCAGATTCTCTGAATCTTCGGATGATATTATGCACAGTTGATGATGATAACTGCAAAGTCTTTGCAATTTTTCGCTGGGTAACACCTTTCTGATATTGCTCCACTATCTTTCTGCGCAACATTGTGGGAATTGGTGATCCTCTACCCATCTTGGCTTCTGAGAGACACTGCCACTCTGAGAAGCTCTTTTTATACCCAATCATGTTGCCAATTAACCTAATTACTGTTAATTGGTCTTCCAGCTCTTCGTTCTGCTCAAATTTACTTTTTCCAGCCTCTTATTGCTACTTGTCCCAACTTTTTTGGGATTTGTTGACACCGTGAAATTTGGAATCAACATATTTTTCCTTTAAAATGATACATTTTCTCGGATTAAACTTTTGATCTGTCATCAATGTTCTATTCTGAATAAAATATTGACATTTGCCATCTCCACATCATTGCATTCAGTTTTTATTCACAATTTGTTTAGTGTCCCAACTTTTTTGGAATCCGGTTTGTATTTATGTGTCTTAATTCCATAGTGTTTGAAATGCCTTTTCCCAATATTACAATGAGGAAAATGTAAGTGTGTGTAATGTGTAAGTGTGTGTATGTGTTAGATAATGCTTAAAGTGTACTTACTGTAATATATTGGCTAATCCTGATCTAGGTAGTAGGTACAGTAGCTTATATTGTAGCTCTTCGAAGAGGTCTGCCAGTAATGCTTTAATTAAAATGAACTAACCAGACCACTGGTGTATTACTACTTACTGAATAATTACACAACAGTTATTAGTACTTAATTAGAGTGACTTAGATGTTAATATACACTACCTGTTGAAAGTTTGTATACACTTTCTTTCTAAATTGTAAAACAGTGCTTAAGGAGTCCAAAATATACAATAATCTCCTTTGAACAGTTGATATTGAGATGTGTCTGTTACTTTATGCTCTGTAAATCCTTCATAACAGCTCAAATCTGAGGTGTTGTTTGTTAATTGGTGATTTCTGAGGCTGCTAACTCTAAATGAACTTCTCCTCTCTCTGTGTGAGATTTTAAACGTAAAAATTATTAACCAGTTGGCCTAGTTTGCTTTGCTCGAAGGCAATATTCTACTGTCTAGAAGAAGGAAAAATTTAACCTCTGATTATGCTGAGGGCGGCACGGTGGTGTAGTGGTTAGCACTGTCGCCTTGCACCTCCAGGGTCCGGGTTCGATTCCCGGCCAGGCTCGATTCCCGTCTCTTTGTGCATGGAGTTTGCATGTTCTCCTCGTGTTTGGTGGGTTTCCTCCGGGTACTCCGGTTTCCTCCCACAGTCCAAAGATATGCAGGTTAGGCTAATTGGCGTTCACAAATTGCCCGTAGTGTGTGTATGTGTGTGTGCCCTGCACAATCTTGTGTTCAAACTTTTGACTGGTACAGTAGCATTTATATGTAGAGTATTTAAGGTTATAGCAGTAGTTACAAACAATAAATGTACATCGTTGACTATGGTTTGTCTATTTCCTCTTCCCAGTGTTAACCTCGCCATCAGAGGACTATGAGACACCGTCTGGCTCTCTCCTCTCTCGATACCGAACAGACTTCTGGGGTGTGATCGAAGCCCTCTTGATTCAGGACGGCCCGTTTTTGGTGGTCCGTCTGGTCGTCATGATACACTATGGAATAATTCACCAAATGCTTGTCTTCTTTGCCATCAAGAACTTTCTGGTGGTGGCACTAAATGTGTATCGACTCTGGGTCATTTGTTCGGACTCCAAATCCTGAGAAAGGCCTGTAAAACACACACTTTTATTGGAATATCTATTCCTCTATTGTTATTTTTAATCAAGAATACTGACATGAAGTTGCAATTGGTAGATTAGTATGACTAAAAACCAGCTAAATCAGGGTATACGGATGGACTATATTTCTGTGTATGTGTACAAATACATATATGAAACAGCAAAAATAAATTTGTATTTGATGTTTTAGGAAGATAACCTTTCATAAAAACCCATGCATGCTGTAATTTGGTCTTTTTGTTTGATTGATGACATCATGTAAACTTGTGCTCATGTGATTCCTTCGGACTTCAGAGCCAGTGCATTTACAGCTTGAACATATCAGCAACAGCAATCACTTATCAAAGACGCCTTCTGTTAGTTTAAGAAGAGATGATGCAAGGTCAACACCCATCTGGGGAATAATAGCTGCCAGTGTGTTTACTGAGCTGTTTCTATTTTGCAAGATTAAAAAAAGGGGATTGTTCCTTACTCTTCAAAAGATTTCACACAATCAGTGATGTTCTGCAAGTTCTGAAGCTGCTTGTCTTGTGTAAGTATATATAATCTCAGGTCAACACTACAGAACACTAGATGGGGTCTCTCAAGACTTTACTTAATACACAGCCACAAAGTCACATGTATGGAAACGTATGCTTAATAGCCATTTAAACCTGACTATGTCAACTTCTGTGTATATCATCTTGCCAAACATTCAAGGGTGTGTAAACTTTAGGTCAGGGCTTTTTGAGGGCAGTTTTACTCATCATGATGAATTACAAACGGTTCACACAATTATGTCATAATAAATGACTTCAAGTAACCAGTATACCTAAATAAAATAATTAGTTCCTGCATGATCTGTTATATTTCTTTAATAAATAAATAAACAAATAACATAAAACAATTATTTCACAATATTTGCCAGGGTATGTACACTTAAGAGCCCAACTGTATACGCTTAGTTATTTAATTATATGTATACGTATACAAATAGTAATAGATAATAAACTGGGGGCTTAATATGGAAAAGATTGAAATGTAAAATGTTTTTGTATAAATTCTTTAAAAACATTATTATGGAAAATTGCAGAAAGAATATTAATATTTACCACATATACTATTAAGACATACAATACCGTTATTATATAGTATACACTATACTATGAGATTGCATGGTAAAAGAGAAATAAAGATGCAAACAAAACTACAAAAAAAAGTTCAAATCTTAACTACAAGGGGAGTTCAAGTCAAACTGGGACTTGTGTAATTTCTGGTGAATGGTAACGGAAGCCTTATGTCCGTAAAGGACCATCCCGGGCGAGGTGACTCAGAGTCTACTGTAGTTGTTCCCAAGATCATTCATCAAATGCATCTGAGAACTACAGTAGTGAGAACTGTACACACAATCATTCATGAACACCACTTGCACATTACAAGAATTCAGCTGGGAGTTATTACCACATTCTCGTACAATCCTGACCTCACTCCAAGCCAAGTCCGAGGTAGTATGATTTTTCATATTGAAAAAGCAAAACAAAACAAAGTGTTAATAACTCTAATACATGAGTCCAATATTTGTTGTCTGGTTATGAATGTTCATACGTTAATAGTAATTGTCATTGAAGGAAATAATTATCAAAGACAACATAGAACAGAAACTGTAAAGTGTGGTTTAATTCTTGCTTATGTTACATGTGAGTCAACATTTTTATCCGTCTATACTTCTTCTCTCTTTCCTGCATGCTTCACTTCTCAGAAACGATCAGCACTACTGTTTGCTGGGAACCCTTTTGCCTTTTGTTTACAGTTTGTTTCATGTCCTTACTTGTAGCTCGTCAAAGCCTCAGAGCGAGTCGGTCGATAAACAGCAGCTTGACTTGGGCTTGATGTTTTCCTCTAATGAGTAACAGATGGAATTACTTCAGATGAGCTGTAAAGTAAGTCTAAACAGATAAAGTCACAGAGAACCACAAGCTTTACCGTTTGAGTTTTGGACTGGATCTCTAAATCCCAATCATCTTTTATTTCTCAGGCAATCAGTAGGGCAGATGGAAGTCTTGCTTTTCATAAGCCAAGCCTTAATTCCAGTACAATATGGGCTTTGTCTTCCTCTTTTTTTGTTTTTGTTTTTACTAAATTCCAATAAGCAATTAGTTGGATCCAAACACAGGATGGATTCAGGACATTCATTACTTCCTTAGTACTGGAACAGACTTTAAAGCTTAAATCTTGTGATCTTGTGATCTTTAAACTGTTTGTCAGCAGAATGAATAAGGTTAATATGTAGACAGGTTCAGATGCACAGCACCACATTGATTCTCCTAGGAGTGCTAAGGAAACTCCCATACAGACAACCCGAAGAGCTCACTTACAAATAAAAAAATAATAAAAATCCAACACATTCATTGGTGGTTAAAGGAAAAAAAACCCTTAACATCCTTTCTGCACGCTCAGTACTGTTTAATTTTACATTGTTCAGCTGAGAATGACTAATGCCACTCTTTGGTGTCACCCAGAAAAGCCCCCCCCCCTCATCAAAGCCTCAGAGAGTTGGTTCTTAAACAGCAGCTTGACTTATGAATGACTTAGAAATTACTTCTAACAAATCTATCACATAGGCGGCGCGGTGGTGTAGTGGTTAGCACTGTCGCCTTGCACCTCCAGGGTCTGGGTTTGATTCCCCGGCCAGGCTCGATTCCCGTCTCTGTGTGCATGGAGTTTGCATGTTCTCCCCGTGCTTGGTGGGTTTCCTCCGGGTACTCCGGTTTCCTCCCACAGTCCAAAGATATGCAGGTTAGGCTAATTGGCGTTCCTAAATTGCCCGTAGTGTGTGATTGGGTGTGTGAGTGTGTGTATGTGTGTGTGCCCTGCGATGGATTGGCACCCTGTCCAGGGTGTACCCCGCCTAGTGCCCGAAGTCTCCTGGGATAGGCTCCAGGTCCCCCACGACCCTGAACACAGGATTAAGCGGTATAGAAAATGAATGAATGAATGAATGAAAAATCTATCTCATTATTATTGCATATTTTGGGTGGAGTCAATAGATAGATAAGTAGATAGATAAATGTACAGACAGACAGACAGACAGACAGATAGATAGATAGATAGATAGATAGATTCATTATATGCTTATAATATATCATATATATATATATATATATATATATATATATATATATATATATATATATATATATATATATATATAATAAGCATATTCTAAGCCGTTTAGCACAAATATATTTATTCTATCTCCCTATAAACATGCCAAAATAAAGATAAATAGATTTAGTAAAGGTCTGTGCTAAAGGATTTTTAAAATATGCTTTTCATTATAGTTATTAAATAATAATAATAGTAATAAAAATAAATAAATAAAAACAGTTCTGTCTGATGCACCATCTCCCCAGCAGGGGGCGATAGAAGGCTACTAAACAATAGGACTGGGCAGTTAAATCTCTAGAACTAATTACAGTTTTTCAGGATTACTTACAGGCTGTTCTTGCACTCTGGGACAGAGTTCTTAATAACCAAAATCATAGTTACTGGGACAATACTCTAAACACATTTTTCTGGAGTTCATTCACATTACAAACGCCTTCATTTATTTTTATTTTATGTTTTAATGTAAAATACTTTATGCAGAAGGAAATAAGAGATTTGCAGAAAATGTACACACCAGTGACACCTGGATCACACTGTCATGGGCATAGTTTAGAGGCCAGTTCCACCCTTGTGTGAAGTAATGGCCACCCCTGTGCCCCCCCCCCCCCCCAGTCTGCCAGGATTGCCCACACTTGTAATAATGCACAGAAATCAAGTTAAGTTAAATAACACACAAGCTAACTATCCTCATCCACTGATCTTATTATTAGGAAGCATACTGGATTTCTTAGGTTTGATATTACTATTAGGAAATGATAAGGTATTAATGATGTAAGTGAAATTTATAATGTAGTTTAAATTAAGCCAATTTTTATTTATCTATGACTTTATCGAGTTAATAAAAGTTGTTTTGTCTAATGGAGATCCTTCTCGGTCATACTCTCAGTTTCTATACATACAGAATATCATTGTTTCCCCCCAAGATTGCCAAACCATTAAGGCACTGGGTGTAACCTGGTCGCCCTATTGTAAAATGTTGGTCTATGTTCATGCACACTGTAAGTATTTGTCTATAATATTTTTGATCTATTTATTCCACACCACTTATCAGATGTAGGGTTGACAAAAGGGTGGGGATGGAAATTATCTCAGGAGAGGGAGCTCATGACCAAAGGCAGGGTTAACCCTGCATACGAGTGCCAGTCCATTCCCGAGCACAGCCACACACTCATCGACCCATACACTATGGCCGGTTTGGAAACACCAATTAGCCGACAGAACATGTCGCTGAGGAAAACCAGAGTACGCAGGAAACAAACAACAAGTACGGGGAAAACATGCAAACTTCATGCACACAGACCAAAGGCGACCTTCAAGCCCCCAATGTGATTGTGTGAGCTAATAGCTGAGATTTTTTTATGCCAAGGCACCATTTCTGGAAATTAATGTACATTAAGCAAATGAAGAAAAAAAAAAAAACAGCACTGAAAACTGCTTAATAGCTTATGTCCACTAGAGGGGGACAAGATACAATTTTGTAAATTTTTTGTGATGATGGGTGGAGTGGTGGGTTAGTGGATAGCACTGTCGCTTTGCACCTCCAGTGTCCAGGTTTGATTCCTGTATTGGGTCTGCATGCATGTTTTGAGATCTTCTGCGTTTGCATGTTCTCCCTAGCTTGGTGGGTTTCCTCCGGGTACTCCGGTTTCCTCACACAGTCAAAAGATGTGCAGATTAGGATAACTGACGTTCCCAAATTGCCTGTAGTGTGTGTGTGTGTGTGTGCATGCCTTCAATGGATTGGCACCCCGTCCAGGGTGTACCCTGCCATGTGCCCTAAGTCTCTTGGGATAGGCTCCAGGCCCCCCGCGACCCTGCATACAGGATAAAGCGGTATAGACGATGAGTGAGTGAGTGAATGAAATGTGATGAAGCCAAGGTTCACTTACATTGTGTTTTTAAAGTGTTATAGACCTTTAGATATTTGACAATTAATAAATCAATAATGAGTAAGCCAGCTCGAACTTTTAAAGAATTTATAACATTTATACGAGTGGTGTTCAAATCAAACCGGGACTTTTGATTGTGCAGAGTAACAGAACACAGATATAAGAGTAAAAAACAACCTTTATTTCTCTATATACTTTAATCCCCTGCTACATGAATCCACTAATCCACTTAACCCCACGCTTGCTTCATGTCTTGAGCGAGCATGTGAAAATGCCTTGGCGAAGTCAAGACTGGCAATAACTCCCAGCCGAGGTTCTGTAATTTGGTGTTGGTTGATGTCTTCTGTAAAAAAAAAAAAAAAGTAAGCTTTAAGCCTTCATTCACATGATTTTATCACAAGTTCCTGTTTGACTTGAACACTCTTCGTAGAATCTGTTTTTAGGGAAATATAAGAAGAACATTTACCACCACAAGAAAATATTGATGACTGATCGGTTATTACTAATATATCCAACGAGAGTGTACATGCAACATGTTATGAATATGGAGCCATTTTTGTTTACAGACACTGTGCTTCATCCTGTCAGGTTAAGGCTTATAATAAACTCTAAGGATAGAGTGAGTGTTTGTATGTGTGTGTGTGTGTGTGTGTATGAAGCAGAGCTAGTTCCTTTTGGTGTGAAAGACAGGAGCAGCTGAAAATGCTGGTGTTGTCAACAAGGCCACGCTTTTCTAGGTCAGCTCCACAACAACCTGGAGTAACCTTGAGGCATTATTAATGATGCAGGCAGATATGAAGGGATCTTAGAAACAGTGCATAAAAAATTCCCATATGGATTTCTAAATGCAAGTGGCCATGACTTAGATGACTTAGTAATTACTTAGGCTGCATTTGAATTGTGGTAGGGTTTTGGACTGGCTGCAATTTTACACATTTCAGTTATCAAGGGCCATGACTTCACTGTCCAGAAAGTCTGAATTCCAGTTAAACTTAATATATTCTTATCACATGTGAATTATTATCACACTGTAATAATATACATAACATAGTAAATACTTTACAAAAGTTTGTGGAACGTATAACTGACCCTTTGTCTTGATTCCCTATAATTCCCTTCAAATATTCGGCACTATTTTTTCTCAAGTTTTCTACAATTTAATTGAAGACCAGCAAGAAATTCTTGTTGAGCATGAATTAAAATCATCAGCTAGACGGTGCAGGCTTGGACAAAACTGAATGTTCCAGCATAACCCCAAACACAACAACATCAAAGCTAGTTCTTGAATGGTTATCTTTAAGAGTATAGAGGAAATCTTATTGAAAATTAGTGAAACTTGCTTAAAGGTCAGCTTCAAAGAAATAAATGTAACCGGCATTATACATTTTATCAAGTCAAATATCCAAACAAAATTCATCCAGAAACTAACTGATGGCTAACAAAACCATCTGCTAAAGATAAAATGTGCTAATGGACCGTATATTAGGTGTGCATTATGTTTAATTCTGAAAATCCAAAATAAGTTCAACTTCATGCCTCTTGGGATTTTATTTTATTAAATATACAATATATCATTCTGTCCAAAGCACAATATTGCTATGAGATTCACTTTCATGATGAGTGTATGAAAACGTTTGACCACAACTCTAGAAATGTTAAAAAGTGTTTTGTGATTTGAATCACAGTGACTCAATTGTCCAACTCCTATTATAACTGATCACATTTGCGAATTTACCAGCACTATAAGATACAGTAATCAGCCTAACATTAAAACCATTAACATTATGTCCACCTACTGTATGACAAGATACCTTTATTCATCCCACAGTGGTGAAATTTCTATACTTTTAAAGAACTTTTAAAGAAGTCTCCCAGAGTTACCGGGGTTCGAACCCAGGGTTTTATACATACCATATCTGTGGTATGTGCCAACAAGACATTAGGAGCAGTGGGACCTCCATGAATTAACTTTGTTTATCCAGAACATCCTATGGACACTCTATGAGACTAAGATCTGGGGAATTGGTCAGAACTTTTTGCCGAGTAAGCCCCATACAGTATGCAGCAGGCTGTGATGCATTGAGTCTTTTGATATTTTTCTATCATATGTCATGTTATTAACTGATAATCAATGTTATTCAGGTCATCTAGTGGTGGTGTTAATGACAGAAAACAAATAAAGCACTTTTCGTAAGTAAATGTATTATTTATTATAATTCACCAAACAATATTCTGTTTAGAAAATAAATACATAAACAAACAACCAGCATTAAGAGTTATGACCAGAGAAATCAAAGGCCAAGTACCAAATGAACCAGCCACTTGGTTTGCAGCAGCTAATAACAATTAACATAAAATCTGACACTGACAGAAAAAAAAAAAAAAAAAAACAGTGAATATCAGCTACTTAATATTTTGGTAAACAAAAGACCAGCCTACGTGACTAAAGACAAAAGCATTTTATTGTTCAAGTATTACGTTTTCCCCTCCACGTCAGTTTGACCTGCCTGGATCGGGATATGGTGATGATGAGGTTGTACATTGTCTACAAACACGCACATAGAGTACATATCGTCTATTCTGACCAACACTACGTACACATGACAGAATCACCTGAAAGCAAAAGCCTGCACATTTAGCTTATTGCTCATTTACATTCACCTCAGAATTTCGAGATCCCTTTAAATGGTGTGTAATGTAAAGTAATTTATAAAGTTCAAATCCACTATAGTAAGCCTACATGTACTGTAACACCTAGTACAATCACGGTGAAGATAGTATACAGTATGTGATTAGTGGCTATTGATTGGTTGTTTTACTTCTTGGATTTCAAGTAAGCCCTGAACTAAGCCATAGTGCTAAGCCCTTCTAATAATAAGAGTTAACATTTTATTCAACCATGAATGTCTACACAAAGTAACAGGACAGGCTAGGTGAGCTACGGTATTTCTTGGTACTACAAATGTAAATGGTGCCACTGGGGCCTCACAACATGAATAACTTCAATGATGTACCTGATGCTTCTTATAAGGGCTGGTGTCAAAAGAAGATGTTTTTTTTTTTTTTACTTCATTGGTTGAGCATTATTACATTTGATGGCCTGTATTCTGTGAATGCAGATTGTACATTGTGCTTTAAACATTTTGGATGTCTGCTTGACTTACTGAGTTAAGTCCAAATGAAAGGATTTCAGTGCATTTTCAGATATATCATCTGTAGGCTAAGACAGAAAACAGCCAGGAAAGAAAGTGCCGTCTTTCTCTCCTTGTCCCTGTCTCACTCAGGCCACTGCAGGAGAAGAGCTCCAGAAACACCAGCGACGACGAGACAGGTGCTTGTTCAAGAGCACGTCTTCCTTCTCCCTCTCCTTCTTCACTCGCTGGTAGTGATCTTCCTCCTTCAGGTACCAAACTGGGGGCCAGCGATGCTTCTCAAAGTACTCTTGGTTTTCTGCCAAGACAGACAGACAGACAGGCAGAGAACAATCAAGGGCAAGAAAGGTGGGAGACTAAAATACACCCGGATATTATACACAAAGGTCTGTTAAGGTTGAGGACATTGATATAATTATAGGCTGTCTTACTAATGTTGTAATAACAGGGCTTTCAAAGGTTTTAATTATAGAAGCATTAAGGCACCACAAGACATTAGCAATTATTACTGAAACAAAATTACTGATAGAATAAAACTCTTTTTAAAAGAACATAGGGTCACTAATTCTAAAATGGACGTGATTAAAATGTGTTGTTAAAGTTGCTGTTAATTCTTTATGCAAAATATTTTACTTAAAAATGCTCCAATTATATTTTACACCTCCTTTTGCTAGCTAGTTTGCAAGTAAACATAACCATGGTAGTACTATTGAGTGTACTAAAATACTTTGCTGAATATCCTGTTAATTATTACCTTCTTCCTGTTGTAATCTCAGGGAGTTTTCCTTACCACCATCGCCCTGGACTTGCTCATCAGGGACAATCTGATCATTTTGATATTTGTGTCACACATTTCATACTCTTTCCCCTAATTTTCTTTTGATTCTGTAAAGCTGCTTTCTGACCATTGTTAATAAAGCAATATGAATAAAATGTAATTTAATTATTTGGTACCACAGTGCCTACCAAAGTTCAGCAGGTATCTAATATGGTATGTTTGGATATACTTAATCATATTGGATAACTGCTGAACTTCACTACTGTGGTGCACATTAAGTACCACAGTATTCACCAAATTACTGCACATTAACCTTTGGAAGGTACCACAATAGGTAAAATGTCACTGCTGAGGTTACTGCATAAATATTACCAATATGGTACATTGACGTGTATAACAAATTTTTGACAGTATCCCTGTATGTGTTCCATAGTACCAAACTATAGTACCATACAACCATGTACCACACTATAGTACATGTATAGTACCAAAGTACAACCATGTGTCATGTGGTTGTTGTTAGTCCCTTAGCTACTCCCGGTAAGGGGTTGCCACAACGCACCACCTAATCCGCACAACTTGGCACAGGTTTTACGCTGCATGCCCTTCTTAATGCAACCCTCCTATTTTGTCCGGGCTTGGGACCAGCATTGTATCCAGTGGCTGGGGTTTGGACATTGAGTGGGAATTGAATCACGGCCTTCCTCATTGCAGGCAAGAAACCAACCATTACGCCCAACCACGTGCTACAATTACTATGTACTACAGTACATCGACAAATGAATACCAAGGTTCTGTCAAAAATGTTTTATAAGATACCGTGGTATTATATACCATAGTACAAGTACCAACAGACAACTATGGTACCTACAGTATACCATGGTAAACAATTTGTTATGGTAAGCACTACAGGGTAACGCACTGGTTAATACAGTTGTCAATCGCAAAAACAACATTATCCTCTTCTAAGTAAGAAACAAGGACTAAAATTAACTAAAATCCTATGATGTGCTAGCTATGCTAGCTTTTGGCCATGCTTACGATATAATTGCCAAATGATTAAAAATAAACAGAAATAATAATTAAAAAAACCATATACCCGATCTCTATAAAAAACGCGTAGAAGTGCAAACTAAGTTTGAACTTATTTCAACGCATGTAATTGAACGGCAATTATTAAAGAGTAGGAGCCAATTTTACATTCATGGTGACAAATCTGGGAAACTTTTAGCTAATCAGTTAAAAGGATTTAGAGCACAACAACAAATTACGAAAATTCGGATGGAGGATGGTACCATCACTACCGACCATTCTAAAATTAATGATGCATTCAGGAATTTTTATTCTCGATTATATACTTCTGAGTTCCCAAAGGACCATAGTTCAGTTGAAAATTTCTTGACTCAACTAAATATCCCAACACTGTCCCCTGATTCTAGATTAAGATTAGAAGAGCCCATATCACAAGAGGAAATCAGTTCAGCTATCTCCTCATTGCAATCTGGTAAGTCCCCGGGTCCTGACGGGTTCCCTGCAGAGTTTTTTAAATCATTCTCCTCATACCTTGCACCACAACTAGCTTTGGTTCTATCTGAATCTTTCAAGCAAGGTAAGATGCCTGCGTCATTTAATGAGGCTCGCATCACCCTCATAGCAAAGAAGGATAAGGACCCAACAGAGTGCTCCTCATATAGACCAATCTCTCTTCTTAATGTGGATGTTAAAATCCTTGTAAAAAGTCTTGGCTCGTAGATTAGAGAGTGTTCTACCCTCAATTATATCTGAGGACCAGACCGGTTTTGTTAAAAATCGGTATTCTTACTTTAACATTCGACGCCTTATGGATATCTTGTACACACCATCAGAGGAGATCCCTGAGTGTGTCCTTTCTTTGGATGCTGAAAAGGCTTTTGATCGTGTGGAATGGGAGTATTTATTCAGGGCTTTAGAAAAATTCAATTTTGGTCCAAGTTTTATCACTTGGGTTAAATTATTATATTCAAGCCCTACTGCCTCAGTTCTGACAAATGCTCAACAGTCTCAACCATTCAGTCTTCAGCGGGGAACTCGTCAGGGGTGTCCCCTTAGCCCATTGCTCTTTAACCTCGCCATTGAACCACTAGCAATTGCATTCCGAAGCTGTAGAAATATATCTGGGATTTGGAGGCAGGGAGAAGAACATAAAGTTTCCCTTTATGCAGATGATCTTCTACTTTTTTTATCGAATCCAGTCTCCTCTCTGCCACATGTGCTGTCATTGCTCAGGGAATTTAGCTATTTTTCAGGATATAAATTAAATTTGCACAAAAGTGAACTTTTTCTGCTAGATAACACAGCAGTAATAACTGGTATGCACAATTTTCCATTCAACATAGTGAAAAATCAGTTTACCTATCTTGGTATTACAATCACAAGGAAACATAAACACCTCTTTAAAGAAAATTTTTTTAGGTTGTTGAACCAAACAAGAAAGGACTTGGGACGATGGTCACCACTGTCCATGTCCCTGGTGGGCCGCATTAATGCCATTAAAATGAGTATTCTCCCTAAATTTTTATATCTCTTTCAGTCTGTACCTGTTTTTATTCCCAAATCTTACTTTGGCGCGTTAGACTCAATTATATCTTCTTACCTTTGGAAAGGTAAACATCCACGATTGAATAAGTCCCTACTTCAAAGATCTAAAAGAGACGGTGGCATGGCTCTACCTAATTTTCGTTTCTACTACTGGGCAGCAAACATTCGTTCTGTCATTTTTTGGTCATATTTTCATAACCAACCTAATCGGCCTGCCTGGGTGGAAATGGAGACAAAGTCTATCAAAAATCTCTCTGTCTCTGCACTCCTTGGATCTGCTCTCCCCATCCCCTCAATTAAATTAATCAATAACTCAGTAGTGGTGCATACCTTGAGAGTATGGGCTCAGTTCAGAAAGCACAGCGGTCTTCTGGGCTTTTCTCTGTCCAGTCCTATCGTCTCTAACCATCTCTTCCAACCTTCTTTACATGACTCAGTGTTTCAGGAATGGTACAATAAGGGCATCAAGCTTTGCAAGGACCTGTTCGTTGACCATAAGTTTGCATCATTTGAACAGCTTTCCGAAAGGTTTAACTTACCCAATTCTCACTTTTTCAGATATCTGCAAGTAAGACACTTCATTCGCTCTTTAATACCAAATTTCCCTGAGGCTCCTGCTGCAAACATTCTAGATAACCTCCTCTGTTTGTCTCCGCTGCGTAAAGGCCTAATATCCACTATTTATGGTGGATTGATGGCTTCGAGTCACACCCCTCTGTGTAAAATTAAAACTGCTTGGGAGAAGGATTTAAATTTGTCACTATCAGATGATACTTGGAATTCAATTCTTAAACTTATCAACTCAACCTCCTTATGTGCCCGCCACTCTTTATTACAGTTTAAGGTCGTACACAGGGCTCATTTCTCCAAACTTAAACTCTCCCGTTTCTACCCAGACATTGATCCTTGCTGTAATAAATGTAAAAGTGGAGAGGCGTCTCTTATCCATATGTACTGGACATGCCCGAATTTGGAAAAATTCTGGAGGGGTGTTTTTAAGACCCTGTCCTTCATATTGAATTGCAATCTTGAACCAGACCCTCTGATTGCTCTTTTTGGTGTCACTGGAGAAGAGGGTAAGAGTCTAAGTCCAGCCAAAAAGAGATTGTTATCTTTTGCGACACTCCTGGCCAGGCGTTCTCTTTTATTCAAGTGGAAGGATGCCACATCACCCACTCACGCCCAGTGGCTCAGAGATATCATGTCCTGTCTGTCCCTGGAGAAGATTCACTACTCAATTCATTACTCAGACTTTAAATTTCAACAGGTGTGGGGGCCCTTCCTTCACTTTTTTCATATACATTTATAGTTTGATTCCTGTCTTATTTAATTACTTGTTTGTTTGTTTTCTTTCCCCTTTTTATTCCTCTTTATTTATTTATTTTTTGCACGTAGAACCAAAAAACTTCCAGCTCCATATTCTTTATTCTTTTTTCTTTTTTGGTTTCTCTCAATGCCTGGCGTTTAGCCTTTCATATCCTTGTAAAACTGGCTTGGAGTCGGGGAGGGACGGGGTGGGTGCTGTAGGGTTTATAAGGGGATTATAAAACCTGTATTAAAATATTACATGTTTACCCTGTTTTATCCCTGTTAAAATCAATAAAAATATTGTTGAAGAAAAAAACCATATAAATATACTGTACATCTAATTAGTTATCACAATATTATAGCTGTAGCTGACATTACACTTTATTTCCTAACATGGTCATATGAATGTTACATATAAAGACTTTGGACTGCGCTGTTTGGTTTTATAAAACAGAACTATGTACAGTAGATGCAACTTGTGATGCTAAGATGCTTTACTCGAAGCCTTACAGACGATTGTTTACCACAAAAACACTAATTAACACCTTTGCTTGAAGTGGAAAGATTTTTCACCTCATCTTAGTCAACACTGTTGAAAAAGCATCTCTTGCTGTAGAAGGTTTGAATGTTTTCAGGCTTACAAAGCATACAGTATAAATACTTGATGGTGTAATTCGTGCAAAGCTATCAGGATAAGCTAATGTTTGCTAAGATTACTATTGATGGTAAGAAGCTATGCCTTGGGTTGATTAAATTTGTCTATGTATTATATCTTATTTACCACATTTATCACAAACTGATGAAGGTTTTCTTTAGATGAAAGCCACACTAGCCACACTTTTATCATTGATAGCAATTTTTGCTAACACTATCTAGCTGTATTTCAAGTGCATTTCCCATTCTAAATAAGAGCTGGGTCAACACTCATAGTAAGAATGTTTTGTTTTTGTTCACTGACAAATGTAGTCAAGAGTGAGGTAGTACTCAGAGCTATTTGCTACGGTAGATAAGAAGGAAGGAAATGCCACACAACCGTACCCTTAGGCTAGCTTTAAATTAGCTTTTGTCAGCCGAGCTTCCTTCAGACCAGTTTTATTCGCTCCGGCTGCAGTTTATTTGCCCCCGGATATTTACTTGATATTTCGAATTGGTTCTTTGATTCTATTGCATGTCACACTTCTTACAAATGGTATTTGATTCCCTTTGACATTATTTCACTGCATCATTGTTGTTGTAGCTGAGGTAAAGTTACCATAAGAAGGTAAACAAAACAACCAAAAAAAAACCAACATAAAAATTGAGGCGCATTATGAGGTTTTAGCATGCTTTTTGGGACAAAATTACGATAATATTACAAATATCTTATTTATATGTAACTGAATATACAGTACTGTATGTGAGAAGTTTTGCATTGAAACATTGCTTAAAATACAGTATTAAAAAAGTTTAAATGTTGTCTCAGTAATTTTTAGGGAGAATCGTAAAATGTCTGCATCCTGATTTGTTAGACAACTTACTTGTAGAATTTTTTTGTGATTAAAAAAAACAAACAAAAAAAAAACTAATGAATGATTGCAGTTCTTTATGTGAGTACAGATGGTCAACATAATGACCGTACTCCAAACACCAGAGATAGTTAACTGGCTTCTGTATCAGACATAATGTATATGGTTTCTCTTACGGCATTAATAAAGTATAAATGCATATGTATTGTTTATCATAGCTACAGCACATAATTGCACTATATTGTACACATACGTCTCAGAAGCCCAATAAATAAATGCTGTATATATACCAATCAGCCATTACCTTAAAACCATTTACATTAAAAAACAAGTTAAAAAACACCTTTTGAAACACCCTTTGCGGGTTTTAAGTTCCCCTTGTGCCAATGATGTGGCTCTGGCCCCTTGGGGAGTGGTTCCACAAAACCTCTGTGGGTGTGCTGTGGTGTCTGGGGCTTGTTTGTCTGGCAGATCCCATGCATGCTCAAGATCTGAACTGAGATCTGCGGAATTTAGATGCTGGGTCGACAGCCCTGGGCTCTTTGATGGGCCCTGGGTTTTATCGGGTTGTGGGTGCACTGGGTGTTCTGCTGCCTGTTTATCGTGGCCAGCATTGACTTTGCTTTGATTTGTACTGCATTGGCTATTGTGGGATATGACTGGACATAATGGTCTTTGGTCCCCATAGGCATGACTGAGCCTTGGTTGCCCATGTTCCTGTCACCAGTCTGCTGGTGTATAGTTAGCAATCAATGTTGTTCAGTTCACCTGTCTCTTGTCATAATGTTATGGCTGATTGGTGTATACATACCATGTGTGTGAATATTATATACCCTTCCCTCTTTCATTATTAGGATCAGTATCAGGTTCAATATTGAATGTTTCAATGTCATGCTCTTACCTAGAGATTTAGACCTGACCTCTCTGCGATAATTGGCACAGATGTTATTATAATGAGTACATATATGATGCAAGCACCAAGCAGTAAGTTGGTTGGCATTATGGAACTGTGAGGGAAAAAGAAAATATGTCAATATACATCTTTTTTTTTTTTTAAATAAACACAACTACTGTAGTAATATTTAGTTTACATAGGAATAAGAATATTTTGCTTAAAAATACCTGAGCAAGCTCTAGGTAGTTGAGAACCTCTCCATCTATGTCTAGGGCATTCCTAGAGGCTTTCACCAGCTCATTCACAGCATATTGCTCTGTTGGAAAAAAAGAAAGTCTCTTAAAACAGAGCTCAGTTTGTGAAATCATACTGGCAGAGCAATAGAAACAGTTTGTAAAGTGAGATAAAGTCTAAATCAGGAAACAGATCTTTTTTGCTGACGGCCAAGGCACCATTTTAAAAACATTTCTCTACATGTAAGCCTTAGATCAATGTCAGACTGTCAGTATAACTTTTTTTACATGGATGTTTGTTGACATTATGTAGACAACCTACAATCCAAGGTCTGTGGAATGGTTCTTTTTTTCCAGAGCCTTGACGTTGCTCGTTGCTAAGCAACAATGAACAGAAGAACCAAAATGATAGTTTGATCCAAATTTGTAGTCTGTGAGTGCGTATGTGTGCATCTGTGAGATGGAGGGTGCACCTGTCAGGGCAATGAGGCGGGGAAGGCACAGTCTGTTTGCCAGAGCAATTAATTCCATTGGGTCCAAATCAGCCATGGGTGACAGCTGATTGGTGTAGAGATACTCCAGCACTGCCTGCATACACACCCTGCTGGTGTTAGGAAAAGAGACCTGGCAACAGAGTGCACACGCACACACGTACACACACACATACACACACACATAAAAGCGTCCACGGTTATACTCTGTAAACAGTAGCATGTGGTACCTCCTTCAAAATCGACCTAAAAATATTCAGTAGCTTAAATACCGACAATGCCACAGCCATCTGTGCACAGGAATGTACCAGGGACTCTCTAAACTGTCAAATATAGTGACACTAGCCAGTGAGCTCATGTACACAGAAGGGGTAGTTATGTAGTTTGTGCTGCAGTTTGAAAACACGCAGTTGGCTGGCTGCGTGTCACGTGTCTGTCAGCACACTATTCACATGGTATATCATTCAGCAGAGGAGTTAGGCCGAGACTGACACCGATAAGGTTTTTAAACACGTCAAGGTTACAAATGGGTTGAGAATAAGCCAATAAATATACAGGATAAAATTAAATATCGAGCCACAGGCAGCGTTTAGAGACTCACTAAACATGGACAAAGATGAGCTATACTGTACACCTACAGAAGGCAGAATAACAAGGTAGGTACGCCTAATAACATGGTCATTAAAAACAACTGATACATAACAACACAGTGGTCCACTACACAAATAACAGCGTGTTAGCGGCAGTCTTGTGACGGCTCCTTACTGAGGTATTGTGGGAGGCTCACAAACTGCACATAGCAATCTTAACCCAGATGGGCTACAATGAGTAATTTTATACCTACAAAGTACACTAATGTGTAGGTGTACTGGATGAGACAAACTAGGCCAAGGCCTACAAAATTTTATAAAATGTGTATTTCATATACACTATGCCAGTTTATCCCATATTATTTAAAATGGAAAGAAAAAGTAAAAAAAAACAAGCTTAACTTTTTTGCTTAGTATTTCTTTATTTACGTTGTCCACAGGAGAAATCAAAATGAAATGCTAGTTTCTTATATACTGTATATAAGCCCATGTGATTGTCCTAGTGATGCATCTTTCTAAATACCCGAGCTCAGGCGATGTCCTTTTGTCTGTCCTATTGTAAGAGAATCGATGGCAGGCTGACCTCTTACTAGTTAAAAAAATATTAGTCTAAAAATATCATCGTATCAATCAACCCTTTTGAGTTTACACTCACCGTCCACTTTCATAAACATAATTGGTCAATCATGTGGCAGCAGTGCAATGCATAAAATCACACAGATACACATCAAAAGATTCAGGTCATATTCATATCAAACATTAGAATGGGGACAAAACCTGCTCTCTTTTATTTTGATTGTGGCATGGGGTTGCAGCTTCCAAAATGGCTGAATTGAATGTAGTGGTGCGAAAAATGCAAAATCTGAATGCTGAGATGCTTTTCTGATTACAATGTAAAAAGGAGTGTTCATGTAAGTTACTATAGACTTCCTAGCAGCTTGAACCAACTTGACCATTTACTTCTGACCCACAGAATTTTCAGTATATGTCTCAGTCTATATTTTCTGTTTTGTGCAACATTCTGTGTATATGCCAGAGACTGTTGTGTCTGCTGTTTCTAAAATACCCAAAGCCTCCCATGATGTACCAATAACAAAATCAAGGTCACACAGATCACACATTTCTTTGTCCTCATTCTGATGTTTGGTGTGAACAATAGCTGAAGTTCTGGATCTTCATGTTTTTATGAATGGTGCTGCTACCACATGATTGGCTGATTAGATTACTGCATGATTGTTCAAGTGTTACTATTAAAGTGGACACTGATCACACATACTGTAAACACATGCTAGAAAAGGAAAAGTACTTCTCAAACCAAATGTGAACTATTTACTCAGAGTAAGTAGGACAGTGCCATCCTTAAAATAATGCTGTTGACCCAGGACAGCACCAAGCGGGAAAAAAAATAGGCCTGCCTTCAAATACGGGATTATTTTAAAAATCAAATGTATCCACATAATCCCTGGTTAGATAAATAGATATGGCAAAAAAAAACTACATTTAAGGAGGAACTGCATGAACCAAACATTCACACTCACCTCATTATTTGCGCTCTCTATGAATGAACCTCCAAACAGAGCAGCCATCCAATCACAACTGGAGATTAACAAAGGCTTATGGGCATTGATGGTGCCATCATCCAACCTAAACACCACATCTTCCAGAATGGCAAAATGAAAACATGAGGAAAAGCTCTTGCAAAATCATTGATTAAATATAGTATATATTATATAATATATAGTGAATATAGACACCAACGCTCAAACGTTTGGGATCACTTAGAAATGTTATTGTTTTCTAACAAGCCTGGCAGACTATCTGTCAGTTTTTCAAGATATTGTAATCTGATGAGATTTCACCCCATGCTTCCTGGATCATCTCCCTCAAGATGGATTGGTTTGATGGAGTCAATGCTGATGATCAAGCTGATCCCATAACAGCCTAATAGGGTTCAGATCCGGAGACTGTGCTGGCCACTCCATTACAGGCAGAATTTAATTGTTTGTAAAATGGATAAAATTGTTTGTGAATTGCATGAAAATTTGTTTTTCTTTGGAAAACAAAGAAATTTGCAAGTGATCCCAAACTTATGTGTATTTATATATAGTTACTTATTAGGCAAGAGGTTCCAGGACAGATAGTAATATTTCTAATCATTTGTCTTCTCACCTGTGAAGCTGCTCTTGGCAAGACACTCCTTAATTCTGTTGGCTTTTCTCACATGAAAGGCTTTTGTGATTTCCTTATTCATGAAGCCTTCCTTGTTCATGATGTTCTCCACCATCATTCTAAGGTCAAAAACCTCTAGGATTTCAGCAATCTGAGCGATCTTCATCAGGTCCATCTCCCTTTCGTTCAGTTCTCCTGTGTACAAGAACCGCAGCACTGCACGGAAGGGACCCAGCTGGAAGGAGTTGTCCATTTTCACCACCGTCATAACAGCTGCTGTTCCTGTTCCCGGGATAACTACGGTTTCTTTGTGGATGCTTTGGAAGGCCTTGCACCAAAGTGCCAAAGATAGCTGGTTGTGGTGGTGCTTGGCATTAACGTTCTTTACCTTAAGAGTCCCGTCACTCTTGGAAGCCCGTAGGGAACTAGGTGAGAGGTTAGGCAGCACAGCCATGGCTTCATCTGTGTCCAGGCTGAGGGTTCGCATCAGGTGTTCCCGTTTGTTATACTGGGTCGCAACCATGCACTGGAACTCTTCGGAGAGGTCCATCTGGAAGAGGTCATAGAACTTGGAGGATGAGGTAGATAGGTAGATCTTGTGGGCAAATACATTGAAGTGTTCCTGAACAATGAACATGACATCAGCACAGAAGTGGTTCTCCAGCAATTTCCTGGGACCCTCCAGATTGTTGCGAGGACAGTCTGGGATCTTGATTAGTGGTGGAGGCGCTTTTGGTGGGAGGAATGGCGCTTGCAAAAGGGGCTTCTGAACCCTGCGTAGATGGGACTTCCAGAACTGAAGGTGGCGCCTGGAGATGAGAGCTGCTCGGATAGCATTGTCAAAGATGTCTTTAATGCCAAATTGATCAAAGACACTTGTCTCATAGTATGGAATACCCAATTCCTTGGCTACTTCCCGTCCTCTTTCTGGGGGCAAAATATCTCCTGGTTTTATAGGTCTGTTTTGAGACATGAGATACTTTAATGATGCATTGACATTAGGTAGGTAAAACACATCTCGCCATTTCATGATATTACATTAAAAACACATCTAACATTAAATATAAGCAATAAAAATTATACTGAAAAATTATGATTTAAGTAAATACCTTGCTAATGGCCGCCTAGCCCGGTTGACAGCGTCCAAGTCTGCATAACGTAGGTCAAGCTGACATCCGACCAGAATAACTGGAGTACGTGGGCAGAAGTGTTTGATCTCCAGGTACCACATGGTCTTCACATGATAGAGGGAGTTGGGGTTGGCAATGGAAAAGCAGAGAACCACCACATCAGACCTTGGAGTGTGAGAAAGAAAAAAAAGAACAGGTAGCTCTAGCAACAGCTCAGTCACCAAACATAGTCATACTAACAAAAAGCAAAACATCACTTGACACAGCATGCGAACAGAATGTGCAGCGAAGTATGCTGTACATGACAGGAGCCAAGCAGCATCCGTAGCAACACCATTGTCCGGCAGTGTTTGGTTGGCATGCAGAGGAGGGATCTGCCTGCAGGCTCGATACAGGCTTGACAATGACCTTCTGGCAGGATGTGAAAAGATTGCCTTTGGTTGACACCCACGTCCTTGAAGACGTCTGTCTTATGCAGCAATGAACAACTTCGGCAATGCTTTTGGCGGGCCGCCTCATTGGGGACCCATTCAAAGATGGGAAACTAAATGACAAACGGAAAAAAAGAAAGCCTAGGAGGAGGACATGCAGACATACTGACACGTGGCTGGCATACCTTCTCAGAGTGAGGTTAGTACACTGTCTATGCTGACAGGAGGAACACCGGCAACCACACAAGAACAGTGAACAATGTATTGATCACCAGTTCGTCATCGGCCACCAAAGGAATTGCGCAGCACTCACTGACAGGGCAAGGCGGCAAGATGATGGACGCAGCTACCGCACCACACAGTCAAACTGGAAATGCAGAAAGTTATTAAGAAGCGAGCGGACTCGGAGACTTACAGTGTCTTGAATATGATCAGACTCGCATTAAGGTCCTAAGTGCACTATGAATAAAAATATTGGCCCTTACAAAATAGATACTGTAAAATTATTAAAATGTTTCTCATTTGTAGCAAAACTTTGTTGTTTGACAAATCTACAGCTCTTTAAAAAAAAAAAAAAAAAAAAGATATATATATGTATAGTACCATGGAACAGATTTCTTGAAGTAAGAAACTTTATCTAAGCCGGTTTTGTCTCTTTTTATACAATACCTTGCTAAACCTTAGTATACGTTAGACAGGAAGTAATCGGGAATGAGCTCTATACATGAATGTGCTTGATGCATAGGATATTTCATAGCGCAGATATAACAGCTGCTGATCTAAAACCTTTCCAGGAAGTCAAAGACCTACAGGCATCAAGGCCTGTCTGGCCAAAGACGAGCTGATAGCATTTCTTGGCCAGGATCAATGCGCTGCTCCAGAAGAATTTGGGATATGAGAAGTGAGTAGAACAAGGGTCAGAGACCACTCAAGCACATATCAGCTTGATTAGGTCAATACATATATCTGGTGATGTTAACCTGCAAACCAGTCCAAACACTGACTAAAGTCAATTTACAAAGAGCGACGCCTTCTTTAGTCAAACTATATTAAAAATGTATTTATTAATTAATTTTTTTTAAGTAAGTTTTTGCAATAAATACAATTATTAGCACACAGCTTGCTAAGTATTATAAATTAATGTACTGATCAGCAAATAACTTAAAAATAACATTCAAACTACCTAGATTTTAAGTTCTTCTTATGTTGTTGGGGTAGCTCTGTCCCCTCGGGGCATGATTCCACAAGACCTTTGGGATGTGCTCTGGTGTCTGCTAGGGACGTTACACAATGACAGCGTGGGCCCCTCTGTGGATCAGACCTAGTTGTGTTGCACATTCCATGAATGGTCAGTTAGACTAGAATCTGACAATTCATCAACCTTAACCTCTTTGCCTGCTAAGCACGGAAGGCATCGGGTTGTGCCGCAAAAGGTGTTCTGATATTTTTCTTTCATGGCCAGTTTTAAGTTTTTGGAGGTTTGTGCTGCATTGGCCTTCCTGTAGGATCGGGCTGGGCAGGCTGGCTGCTTATTATGGTATTGCAGGAGGCTGAAAGCCTATTCTAGGAGACCTGGGGCACAAAGTGGGGGACACCCTGAACAAAGTGCAAATCTATCGCAGGGCACAAGCACACACACTCACACACTAGGAGTCATTTTAGAACTCCAGTTTGCCTTATATGCATGTCTTTAAACTGTGGGAGGAAACAGGAGTACCTGGAGGAAACCAACTAACCACAAAAGAACATGCAAACTTCGTGCAATCAGATGCAAACCCTAGCCACCATGCTGCTAATTGATAAAAATCTATTTTATTCAATTCACCTGGCAGTGGTGTTAATGTTATGGCTGATCAGTATAAACAGATAGTAGTTGTGAAAGTGTTGGCCATTCCCATATAAGGGAATACATTTGCCATGGCCCAGATTCGTACCTATAGAAATTATTAGATTTTTTTTTTTTAATAATGAACTATTCTAGATCATTGGTTTTCAGCACAGTTTCTCATTACTCATTCATAATTCTACTCCAAAAAAAACAAAACAGAGAATCCATCTCTGTTTACTTCTCCTCGCAGGTAGAGGCATGAGGCATTTAGAGGCAAGTGATCCCTAACTAAACATGTGTCAATTCCCCCTGTGTTAGCATCCAGAAATATGGAAATATATCTTTCTATTATTTATAATTCATTCATAATTATACATACTATATAAAAAAATAAGGAGAAGCAATGACCCAGTAGAAAGACGAAGAATAATTACGTCAGCAATTACTTTGCCAATGGCTGTCTAGGCCGGTTGACAGTCTCCAAGTCTGCAAAAAAACAGCCGTATTAATTACAAGTGTTTGCGCTCCAGGCACAACATGGTCGAGGAAGTTGGGGTTTGCAGCTCTAGCAACTGCTCAGCCATAAAAAAATAGTCTTACTAGATACAGCACAGAAAAGTGATCAACTAAATCCATGGCAACTCCATTATGTCAACATCTAAATGCTGTATCCTCATGCATCTTCATACGATGGATCCAAATTCTAGTTAACCATACAATCAGATAAACAAGGATAAAGGAGGTTGAGGTCCAGTGGTCACCCAGAGACTGCTCTACTATATTCATGCATCCAGGTCCGACATCATGGTTTACAGCTTCAGCAGTATTGTTTTATTTTTAGGATACAGTAAAGCACAAAGAGGAGATATAATGCCACATAAAGGAAATGTAACTCTATTGGGAGGACAACCAGCCCAAGGACAGAGAGCGCAGCACTGTGTGGCCAGACCGCTGCCTTCATGTGCATGCTTAGGTGTGAATTTGCTGACAATGCACAAAATCAAGAAGAACACGTTCTCTAATTTGGACTCAGGGAACAGACATGGACTTCAAGCAGCGTGACTGCTGTTGTCCTGTTTTCGTACGATCCTGCTTTGGGACTGTCAAAAGCAAGAACTGCTAAAAGACTCTCCAGTCGGCACACTCTCTATCCGTCAGGCGCCATCTGCCACATGCTGGCAGAGAATACAAAAGCTTTGCTGGAACGTATGAGAAAAACTCTCGCATCCCTGAAACAGGATAAGTATTTTTTACAGTTTTGTAATTAACATAATTTTGTCCTAATTGAAAGAAACTAATATGATGCATTGGATTCCATATTCATATGCCATCTATGAAGCTTAGACCTTAACATTTTTTATTCATATTTGTTTATACAATAGTTGCCAAATACGTAGATTATTTAAAGTAAGCAGTTAAACAGCGTACAGCTTAACTTTACTTGAAGTAGAAGTGGGGTAAATAAGAGGATGCAAGGATGCATTAGTGAGCATTACTGCACAGGTAATGCAGATTCAGTAATAAGGTGATTGGGTTATCTCCTTACATTGGTTTGAAAATGCAAAACCATAAATGACACAAGAACAGCGGAGGTGATCAAAAAAGAAACCATAAAGCCATACGAGTTAACTTAAAGCGCTATAAATGGTTGTAATAGATGCATGAGCCATGATTCAAATTCATATCTCTTTACATGACAAGATTCAGATTTCTGACTGATATTTGTATAAACATCAAAGATGGATGCTGCTACGATTTAACCGAAGCTCTATACAGTATATTTACGGAAAGAAAAGATCGATAATTTGCGGCTATGTTTCCAGAGTAAATCTGATTCATCTTCTGTTTTCGTCTGTTCTTTTTTTAGTACCCTGCGGATACAGTTACAATACATCTTGGTAAAATGAGCTTGCCTTACCTGCCGTAGGCAAAGCGCCTGTCCTTGTGGTGGTCTCCGAAGGTGTCCCACAGCCTGAGGGACACACTGACGTCATCCACCACATCTCTGGAACGCTCTAATACCTGCACGCAAACATGTGCATCATCACAGCCTGATTTCATCCAGGTGTCAAAAAAAAAATCACTCCATCGAGGAATTAAAGTCAAGGTCTTTAATCCTGCTTTACTTCTGGTTAATATGTCTCACAATCACATGCACTAGAAAAACAGATTTACCTCTTGACAGACTCGGTACTGATCGATAGCCCAGACTGTAGGGACATGTGTGGCCAGCAGCTGGTATTGGGTCAAAGTGGCGTTACAGGCTCGGGCACAAATAAGGCGGGTCTTTCCTACGGCATTGTCTCCCACTACGACACACTTTATTGTTTCTACGTTGGGTCTTTCGTAGTCCATTCTGCACCACCGTTTCCTGTAAGTGGAAAGGAACTGATATTCAGGATTTGAGAAGGTTATGTGTTATGGCACGGGGAACAAATAGTGTATTAAACTGATCAGGTTTCTGTATAGATGAGCCACAAAGATCACTGACCTTGGCTCAGAGGCAGTGAAAATGTAATACAGGACTTTATGTTTTCACATACCCAAAATAGTCGCCCTGTATCTTGTTCCTGCTGAGCCGGACAATCCAAAATGTCCCCTTTTAGTCTTTCTGGAGTGCAAGGGTATTAACATTGAAAATCTGCTAAACTATGAGGTTCATACAGAATAAATTTTAAATGAGGATCCCCCCCCCCAAATCCTATCACTGACAACCACTCCTGACTGGAGTTTATAAAACAACAAATGAAATTACAAAGCCAACTGAGTGTTAAATATGTAATCATTAAGGTCTTTAAGTGCATTACACATACTGGTTTATGCATTTCCATAAGAATAAGTAGAGTAAGTCTCTCTGCTGTGCTTGTCTAATCAAATAAGGTAGATCATCATAGTGCAACATTATAACGTTGTATAAAAGGTAAATCAACATAACCTTATTATGAGATTATCATTTTCCAGTCATTAATCATGGCATCACTGTAAACAAGCCAGATTTTTTAAATCTGATTATACAGCATGACACAGCATTATTGATGCTAATCACTTTAGTCATTACACAAAGAGTAAAGTGCATTATGGGTATTATGCTGAAGATAAGATAATGTTGATTGGACACTTAACTATTGGTGTGTGTGTGTGTGTGCACTATATTTTTAATACTGCCAAACAGTTCCTCAGTTGATTCTAGACCCAAAGATTAGTTCCCCAGAGGGACAGATGATGAACTCTTACTGTAGTTCTTAGACTGCATAATAAACACCCAGATGTCCAAAAATGCTGGTGGAAATGCTATAGATTTTTTTCAGTTCTTTTCTAAATTTTCATCACAACTTGAATGATTAACATGAAATTCAGAGCTTCTTGCATGTTGTTTCTTCTCATTTTTGCTTAGCATTCTATCAGTGTCCTCTGAACACACGCTTCATGAGAAGAGATTAGGCAGAAGTATATCTCCGAGGGTAAATATCACAAATCTGTTTGCATAAAAACACTACCGAATCTTGAATATTAAAATGTTCTGTTAAAAAAAATCCCTGATTTTCAACATGCTCTCAGTCTTTATATACAGATTGGACTTCAGAAATATCTGATCTCCTGGAATTTTCATGAATGCTGGTATCTAGAGTTTACAGGGTGAAAAAAAAAGAAGAACAACAACAAAAATCCACTGAGCATCAACACTCACTCACCGTCTATACTGCTTTATTCTGTATTCAGGGTCATGGCTGAGCATCAACAACCATGCCATAATGACAACGTCATCAAGGTTTTTCTGAATTTTAACCAAAATTGTCCTTGTCCTGTATCTGTAAGATTGATTTGCATTGCATTGCTCTGATAAAAAACAAATAAATAAAAAAAATCACATGAATGACCAGTCATACATGTAATCCTACCAAAGCGTCTAGTAAGTGTATACAACTACTTCTGAGCTTTCCTTATAATATGGCCTTCCTAATCAATGCAAAGGTGAAATCTATTGACCAACACAAACAAACCTGCTGGCAATAATTACCACTGATGCTACAACATCCCAGTGCTGTTTGGTCGCATGGCAATGTTTCCTCATGTTTAACAGCCATGCTTGAAATGAAGGCATCTATACCTATATAAATGCTATGCGTCTACTGTATATGCAGCATAAAATTTTACTAGGAACAATACAGTGGTCGCCAATAGCATTGAGATCAAAGTAAAATTAATTGTTTTAATGATATTCCCAAAGTTTTAAAATAATGACAATCAAAAATAAGAATAATTTGTTAGTTAATGCAATGAAATTAACATACAACAATCAATATTTAGTATAACGTCCTTTGTTCTTCAAAACCTGACAGGGCATAGAGTCAAAAAGACGACTACAGTAGTCTTCTGTCACTCACTCAATCCACGCCTGCTTGATTGCTGAGCGCTAAAGACCATGTACAGAAGACGGTTTCTTGACTGCTACTGCCTTCTTCACCATTGTCTAACAGTTTTCTATTGGGTTTTGTTTTGGAAATGGCCCAGGCCATGGGTCCAGAAGCTGAATACCATCATAATATATATACACAGGGAGAACCATAATACAAACTGTATGTTGTCTTAATACTTTAGGCAACTAAAAAAAGTAATTACAAGTCATTCATGCATACAGTACGATTAGACCTAAAAGTAGACAAAAATAATTAAATAAATAAATAAAATACTCTAGTACCTATTTAGAAATGTGCTTGCTGATGTTATGTATAACAGTACATTTACACTACGGCATTTGCCAGAGCGACTTACATTTGATCTCATTTTATACAGTATCTGAGCAGTTGAGGGTTAAGAACCTTGTTCAAGGGCCCAAAAGTGGCAACTTGGTGTTGCTAGTTTTTGAACCTGGGACCTTCTGATCAGTAGCCCCAACACCTTAACCATTGAGCTACCCCTATATACCCCTGCCTCACGTAACGTACAGTATATATGCGGTAATCTTTCATTTAGCAATAAACAGATTATAGATGAATATTAAAAATGCATAAAGAATTAAACAAAAATCTTTTTAAATAAAAAAAATGACTGTTGTTTATTTCTGCACAACCGAAACACAATCACACCAGGTAAGGTACTAGTGCAAACAAAGAACAGGTAAGTGCACAGGTAAGTGCAAATGCTGGATGGCTTGTAGACACATCGACAAGCGCTCACGCGCGCGCATACACGCACAAACACGCGCGCGCACCTACCGTGTCTTTGGGTTTGTGCGGTTTTGTTGTTGCTGGACTTGAAGAAGTGCACTAAGGCGACCCGCGCCTCTCTCCTTTACCTCCCCTGCGAAATGAGCTCACCGAGCGCTAGCTGTGCAGCTGAAGCCCGATCATTTCCCGGGTGCATTAGCTGACATCAGCCCCAATTAAAATAAAACCTGCTCTGTGCGCTCGAGCGTGAATGATGCACGGTGTCTCGCGCCTTGCTGGTTCGGCTGCAGCCTTCACGCGCTCCGGCTCTCCATTCAAGACAGAATCAGCCGCAGCCCCGGTCCCGCCCTCCCGCCGTGACGTCATCGAGCCGCGTGCTATTAATAGCGGGCGTTACGGTTTCATTCAGGGGGAAAAAAAAAAAAAAACAGCGCCTGTGCTTCATTCAGGCAGAGTGGAAGGGGCTGGCTCATGACTGTGTTGTTCAATTCTTAGTGTAGACACCTTGGTGCGTTAAAACAATAGGTTGGACTGCATCACCTCATGGTTACCATGGTTATCAGAATGTATTACCATTGTTGTACTGTTGTACCTCATGGTATCTATGGCCAGTTTATGTTACATAACTACCTAAAAAAGTTTCAGATTAGCAGAAGAAATACAATCGAAATCAAATGACTGACCGATCACTTATACACTTACATGAAAAATTCACAGAAGAGAGCAGGACCTCCGTGTTTAGACATTGGACTACTGATCAGACTACCACGTTACTGTATCACTGGTGGGCCCTTGAGCAAGGCCGAACAGTTGCAACTGCTTATACATGCCACAGAACCAGTCTCTTTCGTCGTACTACCTTCCCCTTAGACGTCTTTAAACCTGTCTGTAAAATTCACTATTAACGCTCTGGCCCCTGGGGACGAATTGTCGTTGCATAGTTCTTCAAATGTCGAAAAAGAAGATAAGTCTGCACCTGCCTCGCCTTTTTCGGTCGTGGAGATGATGGGCTCTTCAACTCTGAATAGCTGTTTCTTCATCTCATGGTCGTTCCCTGCTACTAAGTTTTGTCACACAATGATCCTTGACATGAAGGACGGGTCATCTACTGTATGACATGCCGACGAAGTTCTTGGCAGACGATGTTCTTTCTGCTCCTGGGTCAGCAGCCTGAGGGACAAACTTGCAGCAACTTGGCGCATGTTCAAATCACACGCGAGGAATGCCTGGACTGTTCCGTATGACACATGAACAATGGCAGAAATGTTGTGGATTGCTCTCCGAGCATCATCGTGCACAAGTTGCTGAATGCTGAATGGTTTCAAAATGTTTAGGGGTTGAGCTTGCAGAAGGTCTTCCAGACATCTTGTCCTCTTTCGGTGATGGTTTTGCACTCTTGAAGTCCATGTGCAACTCAGAACACCTCAAACAACTCATTGCCGCATCGGCATAAACTTGCAGATTCATTTTAAACATCTCTGCGGCAGAGATGTCTTTTCGCAGAATTTCACATTCGCTCTTTGTTCTAATTAACTATCTGAAATGTGGCAACGCACTTGGTCAGAATAGCAAAAAGACATTGTCCTGTGTACATCAAGAGCTGTGCAACTGGTCCAGAATAGCACCAGTTGCACAGCTCCTGATGTACACAGGACGATGTCTTTTGGCACACTGACTTATAAAGGTCAGTACTCCCCATGACTTGTGCCGCCATTTGTTGGCGTGTTACAAAACTAGTCTTGAAACTTTTTGATATCAAAAAGTGATACATCAAAAGTATGTCTCGATACATTTGTTAATTTTTTTTATACCAATGATAATGTTTCTTTTAGATTTGGAACACCAGCCTGCCAAATTAACATTTTAGTCTAAACAAAGTAGGCAAATCCACTAAGAGGCTAGGACTCTATTTTGCCTGGATAAGTTGCATTGCTGACATCTGCTAATAAAAAAAGGAAATACACGTAATCATATGTAGTCTCACTATTTTTTTTATTTACAAACTCTAGGTAATAAAGGTGGTTTCCTATAACATGGCCTACCTACTGTAGTGGCACAAAGTAAAGTTAGAAAATGTATAAAATAAATCTTTAAAAAGAAATCTTTTTAAAAAGAAAAAATTTTTCACATGATCCAAAATTTTTAAGTGGTATTGTATATATATATTGTGTGTGCATGAACAATGTATTAGTATGGTTCTCAGGACACCATTACTTGTCACGTCCCCTGTCTACTGCAGCTTTGGTCAAAAACACAGCAGTATTGTACATGCTCAGAATGTAAACATAATACATTTCTTTTCCTTGTTCCTTGTTCCTTTCTTTCTCACTGGAATGAAAATTAACATCTTTGTGTACTTTCACATGGGAAAGGGAATGAAACATACCTGTAGTAATTATTGTGAATAATAATTGGAGCTTGAGGGCTAGTCTTATACCTTTAATTAGCTTCTCGAGTAACAGTTTCAGGTAAAAAGGTGAGAAAGAAAGGTACAGTATAGTACAGTTCATGTGATAATTTTAGGAGTGAATGCTAAAAGATTTATGCCAATAAGGGGGACATAAATATTATAACTCCTTTAAAAAATTGACAGCTACAGTACACCATTTGAAGAGGTCAGGACTATACAGGAGATATGTCAGTAACTCCCAGCTGAGTTTCTTTAATGTGCAAGTAGTGCTTGTGAATATTTGTTTGTACACTTCCTACAGACAGCTTTGTCTCTTTCAAGTTAGTAACAAGTTGTTTTTCAAGGATCAGGTGTTACACTTGCAGAAGGTTCACTGGAATGACTGAAGTGGCCTGGGATCACGATTCATGGACATACAACCTTCTTTAAAAAGTTTGCACCATTCAAGGTTTTTCCTACAGCCAAGAGTCTTAACACTGTACTGTACTGTACTCTCCCCACCAAGGCGAACATGCAAACTCCATGCCTTGGTCTACATGTTTGATTTCAGACTGAGGCAGACATTTGTTCACCAAAATCATAGAATTAATAGAGTAATCAGTTCAGTTCAGCTGTTGTCTTGCATTTACTGAAATTACGGTACAGAGTTATCATCTACGTTGCTGAAAGTAACATAGAATTACAGCAGGTGTTAGAAGAGATATCAGTGATGAATGTAGCTAAACTTGCCATGTGACTTCTTGCGCAGTTATTATTATCTACATTTCTCTGAAGAACAGATATTGACTGAGCTTATTTTGTACAGGAAGTTGCATCATAGATTTTTTTATTTTTTACATTATCTAGCCTAATACTCCATGAAGATTTTATACTTCATGGAGTATAAAGCAAAACTGAACATAACCAAACAAAGATGCATGTTTAAAGCATAAGCTTGATTACATTTTAAATCAAACAATCTGTTCAAAGTTTCTGAACAAAAAAATGAGTTCCTAAACCTTCCCATATTAATCTAAATAAATCAACTCAGACACAAGGATTTGTGGCAGATCTATGTTTGCAGTTAACTGGGATTCTCAATGTTTTGAACAGCGTGCCTGGAAATATGAAAGAAGTCAAGTCTGTGCAGCTGGTAAACCACTTCAAAGCCTTTTTAATGCCCGGAAGCCATGCGAACTCTATGAATCATAAATGAAATACGTAGTATAGTCATATTTATAACTTCAATCCAATCTCTTTGTTTTTCTCAGGCCAAACCAGAGCTGTGTAGAGTGGTTGTAGTCTCTAAACAGGATTACTGAGCCACTTGACCTGCCAGGCATAAATCTCAGTCTGTCTTCCTGCATATGAGAGTGTGGAGGTTGGAAGTGAAAAATGTGACAGTTATGTACGCATTGTTTCTCTAGCTCAGTAGATGGAAACTATCTGTGTTGTTTTTTTAGACTTGCTATAACAATTGCATCACAATTGTATTACAAATGCACCCTATTCAAATGTAAACCATAGTATTTGAGGAAAAGAAATTAGGAAAAGTTCCTGCTCAGATGTGAACCAAGGGCAGTCAATGCAAAATGTTTTTACTTGTTACATTTTAAAAGGTTTGATTAGATTCATGCAACTTTGTTTGGGGTTTGTTAAGGTTCTCTGATTTCATCCTACATCCTAAAAGTATAAGAAGTTGCATCAATTGCCCTTTGGTGTTAGTGAATGTGGCCTGTGTTCCTGGGATTGGCACTAGATTTAATGCATCCTGGTTCAAGATAAAGAAGCTCTTGAAAATGAATAAACAAATCAGAGTTCACCTTCAGCTGCATGCATGTGTTACTTGACAGATACAGTAGGTCCTTCTCCTTTCTTTCTTGAGTGTTGATTCAGAAGCCTTTTAAGATAACTAGGTCTGGGGATGTTAGGAGTCCTGCTAAGCCTTTAAAGCTCTTGATGGGCTGACAGGCCTAGCGGGTGAGTGTGCTAATCACTCATTAGCCTTTGACATAATTACTGTTGGATGTTCAAATCTAGTTTGCACAGCACACAGTAAAGCCAATACACACATCGCTTTCATGCTGCATTCATACATATTCACTACCACGGTAAAATGATTGCACTTCGGAGCATGGACAAAAAGGATTTTAATTATAATAAATAATTCCAAGTTCTACACAAATACTGCTCAAGGAACCAAGTACATAAGCCTGGCACCAAGATGGTGGGTTACATTACCGCAAACCTGTCTGTATCCAAGACTCAATTGTACCTAACCATCCATCACGCACAGTCAAGCAGATGCAGTCTGTCTTTATTGCTGACCTCTGGTTAATGCAGTTTAGAAGATGCATCATGACTAATTTGTTTCGAGACTCATAGCGTGGTGATTAGACCATGTTATATGCTAAGAACACTCCTCTTCTCCTACACTGCTTCACTTCCTCCACCTTTTACAAAGCATTCACAGTACAAACACACAACGTTTTTAGGTATTTGATTATTTATTATAATTCAGACAGATAATTTGGAAACATGATGTTTCAGTGGTTAGCACAGTTGTGGGTTCAAATCCATCTCCAGACTTTGCATGTTCTCCTTGTGCTAGTGGGTTTCCTCCAGGTTTCCTCCTGCAGTCCAAAGACATGCAGTGTAGACCGATTGGCATTTCCAAATTGCCTGTAGTGTTAATATCCAAGTGTGTTAGGGTGTGTGTTCGCCCTTTGCACAATGATGTGCTCCTGATGATAGGCTCAAGGTCCTCATGTGAGGAAGTGAGGCAGAATGCAATCTAAGCAACATTGCCATGTAACAAATGTACAGTAACAGAGGAGCAGAGAACTTTCTAGCGTTTGACCAGAAAAAAAATATATAAAGAGAAACAACAGCCAAATACTTACTAAGTTATAGTTAAACAAATGAGGATCAGAGATCTTTGACTGACCTAAAAATTAGCAGCATGACAAAAAAGGAGAAAACATAGACAGACATAATAAAAACTTCAGCTCGGCAGCTTCTTTAGTTATCATCATAGGGTAACGATCAGGACTTTAATAAAGCAGCTACAATGAGGAGAAATATAAATTGGCATGGTATATTGATTGAGACAAGAAAGAAACAAAGAAAGTTAAATTTCATTACAGGTCTCAGGCTTTAAAAGTATTTTACAGTATCTAACAATATGGTGACATCAAATTCAGCTTGTGTGTCACTTTAACAGCTCAACAACAGCTCAGTCAAGGGCGTGACATGATAACGGATGTCATGTCCAGATCAGGCACGATAGTATCTTTACTTCAATCAACACAAACATCTAAAGTGCTGAAGCTGAGGAGTAAACAGATGGAAAACAGTCGGAATGGCCGTGTTGCATACAGTAATCCTGATGTGCTATAGTGGGAATGTTTGAAGGATAAAGGTATAATATCCAAGGCTGTGCACTAACTGCTGTTGCGGGTTGTTCATGACCGCATGTCATGAAAGGCTTTTGACAGCATGATGCAGGAAGAGTTGAGTTCCGTATAAGGCACTTATTGTGTTTGAATAAGCTCATATGTCAGGCTTATACAAATGTTTTAAACCATGATTAAAGTCTACTCTATTTCAGCATTATAATTTAAATGTGAATTATTAATGCATCAAGACACTTGTCATTCTGAATGCTAACATTATAATATTCAATCAATCGCATGCTCTTAATCATTCACTTCATAACATGACCCTTTAGTTAAAAGAACCACAATTTATCCCACCTAACCACAAAGCGTCTGTTGGAACAAAAATGAAGCTTCAATGAGGTATAGGTCAGACTTAAACATTTCAGTTGCCATTATCGACCCACCTTGAATAACCTACTAGTTATAAATAGGATGGATTCCTTTCCACTGGTTATGATGGAGGATGCTGACAGATTTTATTATTTCATCGCCTGCACCAAGGATTGAGCATGAAATAAATTAACAGTGAGATTAAATAATTAAATACGAGGGTAATTTAACATCTGTTCAAATGAACAATATATTTAATTAATTATTTATTCTTTAAAATAAGTATTTGATGTTGTAATCACGTAATATGATTTATCTATGATTCATTTGATATCAGCACTCAACTTTTCATACAACAGGGTAGAATGAATAATGTATATACTGTATTTCAAAAAAAGCTTTAGTTACTTATACAACAATGTCGCCCTCTAGTGGTTATCACGGGGTCGGGCTGGTTTGATGATTTTTTTATTTCCACATGGCATAAACCACAACAGTTAACTAATTTGCCATATTAATGTTTTACTCAAATAACATAAAACAAAAAATTCATCTGCCTCACATTTCTGTACTTATTATTTTCGGTCAAACTGTTATACTGTCAAAATATTTAACTTACTTTCATGCTGGTTGTATAGTATTGAAGGAGTAAGAAACAGGTCAACGTTTATATTTATAGCATTTTTATTTCGTTATGCATCTGACCCATTGAGGTTTAAGGGCCTTGCTCAAAGGCCCAGCAGTGAACTTTGAACCTGGGACCATCCAGTCAGTAGTCCAATGCGTTAACCACTAAGCTACCCCATACATATACATATTTACAGTGGCTTGCAAAAGCATTCGCCCCCCTTGAACTTTTCCACATTTTGTCACATTACAGCCACAAACATGAATACATTTTATTGGAATTTCACATGAAAGACCAATACAAAGTGGTGTACACGTGAGAAGTGGAACGAAAATCATACAGGATTCCAAACATTTTTTACAAATAAATAACTGAAAAGTGGGGTGTAATTATTACTCTTTCTTTCCTGAGTCAATACTTTGTAGAACCACCTTTTGCTGCAATTACAGCTGCCAGTCTTTTAGGGTATGTCTCTACCAGCTTTGCACATCTAGAGACCTGGCTTTATGTTTAGGGTCGTTGTCCTGCTGGAAGGTGAACCTCCGCCCCAGTCTCAAGTCTTTTGCAGACTCCAAGAGGTTTTCTTCCAAGATTGCCCTGTATTTGGCTCCATCCATCTTCCCATCAACTCTGACCAGCTTCCCTGTCCCTGCTGAAGAAAAGCACCCCCAGAGCATGATGCTGCCACCACCATATTTGACAGTGGGGATGGTGTGTTCAGAGTGATGTGCAGTGTTAGTTTTCCACCACATAGCGTTTGGCATTTTGGCCAAAAAGTTCCATTTTGGTCTCATCTGACCAGAGCACCTTCTTCCACATGTTTGCTGTGTCCCCCACATGGCTTGTGGCAAACTGCAAAATGGACTTATGGTTTTCTGTTAACAATGGCTTTCTTCTTGCCACTCTTCCATAAAGGCCAACTTTGTGCAGTGCACGACTAATAGTTGTCCTATGGACAGATTCCCCCACCTGAGCTGTAGATCTCTGCACCTCGTCCAGAGTCACCATGGGCCTCTTGACTGCATTTCTGATCAGCGCTCTCCTTGTTCGGCCTGTGAGTTTAGGTGGACGGCCTTGTCTTGGTAGGTTTACAGTTGTGCCATACTCCTTCCATTTCTGAATGATCGCTTGAACAGTGCTCCGTGGGATGTTCAAGGCTTTGGAAATCTTTTTGTAACGTAAGCCTGCTTTAACTTTCTCAATAACTTTATCCCTGACCTGTCTGGTGTGTTCTTTGGACTTCATGGTGTTGTTGCTCCCAATATTCTCTTAGACAACCTCTGAGGTCGTCACAGAGCAGCTGTATTTGTACTGACATTAGATTACACACAGGTGCACTCTATTTAGTCATTAGCACTCATCAGGCAATGTCTATGGACAACTGACTGCACTCAGACCAAAGGGACTGCACTCAGACCAAACCCCACTTTGCAGTTATTTATTTGTAAAAAATGTTTGGAATCATGTATGATTTTCGTTCCACTTCTCATGTGTACACCACTTTGTATTTGTCATGCACACTCAACCTGCGCCCGGCACTAGGACCCGGAAGTAAGGCGGGCGTCAAACCAGGAAGTATAAAAGAGGTAAACAAACGATAGTACAACGCTCAGTCATTGAGTTCGCCCGATGTCGTTTCGGAATCGTTCACCAAACCGTGAGTACTCACTATGTTGGTATTACTTTCTGATTGAGTGTGTGTTTATAGGACGCGGGTTAGATTGTGTCTTTCCCTTGCTCTCCTTTTATGAGAGTCCTTAGAACAAACAGCGTGATTATCCTGCCTACTCGTGTTCTTCCACGTTTGGGTTTACCATTCACGCAACAAAGGGCTAACCGCTAAGCTACGTCTTCTGGTCATCTCAGGTCAGTTCGTGACAGAATGACTGAGCCTTCCGCGGTAAACCCAGCGGATTATGCGCACCTCTGCGATGTGGTAGATCAGCATGCTGTGCTTATCGATAAGCTAACCGGAGAGATCGCTAATCTGAGTCGGGGCCTCCAAGACCTCGCGGCCTTGCGCCGCGAGGTGGCGGAGCTCCGGCAGGAGAACGCGGATCTCCGCGCGGCTGTCGCGGCTCCGCATCCCCCCCCCCCCTTCTTCTGATGTTTTTATCTCTCTACCAGACAAATGGAATGGCATAGACGGGAGATGTGATGTATTCTTGACAGCGCTCGATCTGGTGTTCGAGTTTAATTCCACCAAGTACTCCACCAATCAGCTACGCATCGCTCTCCTGGTCTCCTTGTTAACAGGGCAGGCAGCTGAGTGGGCCACGGCAGTTCTCAAATCGGATTCTGATACCGCCCACTCTTATAATGAATTCACCCGCCAACTCCGATTGACTTTTGAACACCCAGCAGGCGAGGTGGAGACCGACACCAAACTCTATCATCTGCGGCAGGGAGGATCGTTCGTGAGCCGGTATACCGCGGAGTTCCGAACCCTCGCCGTGCAGACCAGCTGGGGAGACGCCACGCTCCGGACATCCTTCTACGAGGGGCTGGCTTCACGTATCAAGGATGAGCTCGCCGGGCGAGAACTCCCCGCCACCCTCGAAGGACTGATCCAGCTAGCTCTGCGGATCGATCAGCGCCTCCTGTCTCGCCCGAAGCCAGCCCCAAGGACCCTGCCGCCTGCACCCACCTTCTCCTACACCACCCCACGACCACCTGCTGTCTTCATTAACACCAGTATGGAACCAGTCGGATCTCCACCTCCTGCCGTGGTTGACACGGGAGCCGGGGAACCCATGCAATTAGGACGCGCCTCCCTGACCGTAGCCGAACGCGAACGCCGGTTCCGAGAAGGGCTGTGTGCCTATTGTGGGTCGGCGTCACATCACCGGGCGATCTGCCCACTGCGCCCGGGAAACGCCCAGCCCCGGTGAACCGGAGGAGAGATTCACCGGGCCAGATCCAACTCTCCACCACCACCAACTCCACCATCTCTCGACTAACGGTTCAGGTAATCCTCCAAATTGGCCACAAACGGGTCAGAAGTACCGCGTTTATCGATTCCGGTGCCGCAGGTAACTTCATTGACTCTACCTATGCCAAAGAAGTGGGGGTAAAAATCGATTCGCATCACATCAGTCGACGGTCGGCCCCTTTCGTCCAGCCCCATCACTCACCAAACCCAGCTCATCACCCTCGAAATCGACCAGCACAAAGAACAGCTCCAGTTACACCTCACTCCCATCGCCTCACCTCCCATCATCCTCGGCTATCCATGGCTGCTCCGACATGACCCGCTCATCTCGTGGACCCAAAACCGGATCTGCAGCGAACTCTGCCTACGGGCACCGGCTGGGACGTGTTCCAAGGAGTCCGTGGCCCCCGACGTCGACACCAACGCCATCCCCGTCGCCTATCGGGACCTGGCTGAAGTTTTCTGCAAGAGACGGGCCGCCTACCTCCCACCTCATCGTCCTTGTGACCTGGCCATAGAGCTCCAGCCGGGTTCCGTACCCCCCCGCGGCCATCTCTACTCACTATCCACCTCGGAGACGCAGGCGATGGAAGAGTATGTCACCAATGCCCTCCGTCATGGAACCATCCGGCCATCCACATCGCCTGCCGCCGCGGGGTTCTTCTTCGTAAAGAAGAAAGGGGGCGAACTTCGCCCATGTGTCGACTATCGGGGGCTAAACAACATCACCATCAAAAACCGACATCCGCTACCACTCACCAACTCAGCCCTGGACGCCCTCTCTGGTGCCACCGTATTTACGAAGTTGGACGTCCGGAGGGCATACAACTTGGTGCGCATTATAGAGGGTGATGAGTGGAAGACTGCTTTCATCACACCTACCGGACATTACGAGAGCCTGGTCATACCATTTGGACTCTGCAATGCACCCTCGGCCTTCCAGCAGTTCATAAATGACGTCCTCCGGGACATGCTGGGCCGATGGGTGTTCGTCTACCTGGACGACATTCTGATTTACTCCCACAACACCGAAGAACATATCCAACATGTACGTGCCGTTTTAAAGAGATTGCTCGCTCACCAACTGTACTGCAAGCTGGAAAAATGTGCTTTTCACGAGCACTCCACCACGTTCCTGGGTTTTATCATCTCGTCCCAGGGTGTGGCCATGGACCCACAGAAGCTAGAGGTTGTACGTCACTGGCCCCTACCCAGGACACTCAAGCAACTTCAACGGTTTCTCGGGTTTGCGAATTTCTATCGTCGCTTTATCCGGGGCTACAGTACAGTTGCCGCTCCATTAACCACATTGACCAGGCTCCCATCTCATCAGTTTCTACTCACCCCATCTGCCATTGCCGCCTTCAAAGAACTCTGTCACCGATTCACCACCGCTCCCATCCTTCTACACCCGGATGCCAACAAATCCTTCGTTGTAGAGGTGGACGCGTCGGATGTGGGCGCCGGCGCCGTTCTCTCTCAGCAAGGTCCAGACCAGAAACTGCACCCCTGCAGTTTCTTCTCCAAAAAATTTGATCCCACTCAGCAGCGATACGGGGTAGGGGACCGCGAGCTGTTGGGCATAAAGTGGGCTTTGGAGGAATGGCATCACTGGCTCCAGGGCGTCAGTGAGCCGTTCATCGTCTGGACCGATCACCAGAACCTAATCACCATCAAGAACCTGAAGCAGCTCAATCCACGACAGGCACGGTGGGCTCTGTTTTTCGAACAGTATAACTTCCATCTGTCATACCGCCCGGGGTCGAAAGAACATCAAGGCCGACGCCCTATCACGTCAACATGAGGACGACCTCCCCCGGGTGGACCCCGTGCCTGTCATTCCCCCATCTCGCATCATCGCACCCCTCCACTGGGATTTGGAAACCGAACCGGCAGGCGTGCCGCCTGGGCGACTCTACGTGCCACAACGTCTAAGGACAGAGGTTCTCCAGTGGGGCCACTCATCCACCATCGCCGGACACCCAGGAACGCTACGAACTCTTTCGTTCATCCGACGGGCCTTCTGGTGGCCCTCCATCCGCAAGGACACCATAGAGTTCGTTCAGGCGTGCCCGGTGTGCGCCAGGGCCAAGGACACAAACCAACCTGCACCCGGAGAGCTCCAACCACTCCCAGTTCCCCGTCGGCCCTGGACGCACATCGCCCTGGATTTCATCACGGGCCTGCCGGCATCAGAAGGAAAGAACACCATACTAACCATCGTAGATCGGTTCTCCAAAGCCGTGCACCTGGTGGCCCTAACCGGACTCCCATCAGCAAAAAACACAGCCGAGCTGATACTGGAACACGTAGTCCGACTGCATGGGTTCCCAAAGGACATCGTCTCAGACAGGGGGCCCCAGTTCACCGCCCGGTTCTGGAAGGCTTTCTGCCGTCTGATCAATTCCACCTGTAGTCTCTCATCAGGGTACCATCCCCAGACTAATGGTCAGACGGAACGGACCAACCAACAACTGGAGCGATACCTGAGGTGCTTTGTTTCGGATCGCCAGCGCTCCTGGGCCCGCTACCTCAAATGGGCCGAACTCTCCCACAACCACGTCTCCTCAGCCACCAACCTAAGCCCATTTGAGGTTTGTCATGGTTTCCAACCTCCGATGTTCAATCACCAGGAACCGGAGGTTGACGTACCATCGGCCCAACAGTTGGTCCGTAGGTGTCGGCGGCTGTGGCACCAGGCCAATCTCGCCATTCAACGTGCTAACATCAGCTACGCCACCCAACATCGCCGTCGACATCCCCCGGGACGATTGTACCACGTAGGTGACAAGGTATGGCTTTCCACCAGAAACCTTCATCTACACACCGAATCACGAAAACTATCACCCAGATTCATCGGACCATACCGCATCACTCTACGAATTAACCCTGTCACCTACCGGCTCCAGCTGCCTGCGGCGCTCCGGATCCACCCTGTATTTCACACATCTCAGCTAAAACCTTTCATCACTTCACCCATGATTCCACCCACCCCCCCTGCTCCTCCCCCCCGAGTCATTGACGGCGGTCCCGCCTACACCGTGCGACAGATCCTCGATTCGCGCCCTCGGGGCAGAGGTACCCAGTACCTGGTCGATTGGGAGGGCTACGGCCCCGAGGAGCGGTCTTGGGTTCCAGCACGGTTCAACCTCGATCCCGAGCTCATTCGGGACTACCGTCGCAGGGTATCCTCCACCCCAGGACCGTCTGGAGCCGGTCCTGGACAGGGGGGTACTGTCATGCACACTCAACCTGCGCCCGGCACTAGGACCCGGAAGTAAGGCGGGCGTCAAACCAGGAAGTATAAAAGAGGTAAACAAACGATAGTACAACGCTCAGTCATTGAATTTGCCCGATGTCGTTTCGGAATCGTTCACCAAACCGTGAGTACTCACTATCTTGGTATTACTTTCTGATTGAGTGTGTGTTTATAGGACGCGGGTTAGATTGTGTCTTTCCCTTGCTCTCCTTTTATGAGAGTCCTTAGAACAAACAGCGTGATTATCCTGCCTACTCGTGTTCTTCCGCGTTTGGGTTTACCATTCACGCAACAAAGGGCTAACCGCTAAGCTACGTCTTCTGGTCATCTCAGGTTAGTTCGTGACAGTATTGGTCTTTCACGTGGAATTCCAATAAAATTGATTCATGTTAGTGGCTGTAATGTGACAAAATGTAGAAAAGTTCAAAGGGGCCGAATACTTTTGCAAGCCACTGTATATATTTATTTATTACACACACACACAGTAAATGGATGACGACAACAACGTTTCCATACACATTAAGCATTATTAATTATTGTTTTTGATAATTTTATTCATGAAACTTTTAAGTCATAGTCTTGATAAACCCTCTGATTATAACAATCTATTATAATCTCATTTGTCTTCTACAGGAGTAAATGGACTTTGACATTATCGAACCTGATTTCCATAGTTGCACACAATCTCCAGCAACTGCCTTATATTGCCTTATATTCTTGACCTGTTAAGGAAAACCTTACAAGTTAATCAGCTTTTCATCTGAGTCACCCTCAGTTTGTGTGTCGTTTTATTCTGAGCTGCTTTTAAAAGTTAATCCTAAATGATATCTACACCATCCATAATTATCCCATACAACACCTCAATTAAGGGCGAGACGGGGCAAGACATGATGTCGGATGTTGACCGTGTCTATAACTGGTGTGATAGCATCTCCACTCCAAACGCAAGAGAAACACAACCGACTCTAAAGGGTAAACAGATGGAAAAAAATCTAAGTGAGCTGAAAAATCTGTCCAAATGGCCATATTGGATAATCCTGATGTGCTAGTGAGCCTGTTTTGAGGATAAAGCTATCATATCTGAGGATTTATTGTCTCTGCCCACTAATTATTGTCCTAGCAATCTGATGAAGGTACTACTGTAAATATGCATTTATTACTGTGGGTATAGTAGGTTACATCAAGTACTTTGTAGGTTTAAAATTCAGTACTTTGTGAACACATTCAGTTCTTGTATAGATTCAGTACTGAAAGTGGACACATGCATTTGTCCATTCAGTAATGCAGATGTAAATTCAGCACTGTAGATTTGAATTCAGCACATGTACATTAGGTACTGCATGCACAGATTGAGAATTGCATGTATAGATTCAGTACAATCTGAACTGGTGATGTACAGTAAGTACTGCCTATGTTAATTTAGTACTGCAGTAACAGATTCAGTACTCTAGTTTAACATGGAAGACTGTATCTACTCCAGTACTGCAGTTCATTCAGCCCTGCAGATATACTGTACATTCCTTAATATAGGTCAACATTCAGCTTGTAGATGCACATTCAGGACTGCAGGTGTAAATTCAGTAAATTCAGTAGATGCACATTCTGATCTGTACACCCATGCATTCAGTACTGGAGGTGTACATTCAGCATTGTATATCAATAAGTGTACAGTTAGCTTTGTACATGTACATTCTTTATTCCAGGCATTAAGCACTGTAGACACACATTCAGGACTTCAGGTATAAATTCAGCACATAGGGTAAAACATTTAGATATGTATAGAAACCTTCATCACTGCAGTATTTTAAATGTATATTCAGTACTCAAAGTGTACATTTAGGTTTGTATATGTATACATTGCAGTGTTCATGTACATTTAGTATTGCTGGTGTAAATTAAGCACTGTAGATATACAGTACATTATATAATTAAAGATATACACTTACTGTAGCATTAGAGATGCACGTTCAAGACTGCAGGTATAAATTCAGGACATAGGGTAAACAGTCAGATCTGTCGAGAAACATTCAGTACTCCAGGTGTACATCAAGGACTGCAGATGTAGATTTAGTATTTCTGGTGTACTGTACACACTGTAAAAAATGTTCGTAATTCTAACAGTAAAATACCATATAAATGCTACAGAATAAAACCGTATTTCACAAAACTTGGGATAACCGTAGAATTTACAGTGAAAAACTGTAATTAGTTTTACAGAGTAAGACCTTAAATTTAACAGATAAATACATTTGAAAATATGGTTTATTGCAGTAAAATTTATGATATACTGTATTTATAAAAAGGAAACTCTCAGAGGAGGTATTTGTTACTAATATCATGAAGCATCAGTTTATATTTTATTAAACCTTTGTTGATAGAGTTTAAAAATCTGAAAAATATCTGCTCTGTAAAAAATAAACTTGCCGTGGTTGCCAGAGATTTACCATAAAAAATATGGGAGCAACGTTATTGGTTGTACGGGACTGCACTCATTATACTGTATATTTTAAGGATATTAATATATTTTTCTACGGTTTATAAATAAACCATAAATTTTACAGGTATTAGTCACCCCCCCCCCATACTGTATATATAGTAGGATAAAGTTTTATAGATGATGGGTGAGAGTGTGTGAGTACTGAGCTGTAAAAAAGATGGAAATAAACCGTTATTATTACAACATAAATCTTTAAATTAGACAGTTCTGAGCTGTAAAAAACATGGTTATGATCCGTATTTGTTACAATGTAAACCCTGGAATTTGGCGGGAATAAACTGTTTTTATAACAACATAAACATGTTAATTAGACAGTTATAAACCGTATAAAAAAATAAAATCTGTAAAAAAATTTACGGTAGAATTCTGGCAACCACAGCTGCCATTTTTTTTTACCGTAAAATGTACTATTTATTTTTTACAGTGCATTCAGTATTGTAGATTTCAGTATTGCATGTGTAAATTAAACACTGTAGATGTATAGAAAATTCTTTAATGCAGGTAACTGTGGAACTGTGAACACACAATCGGTCCTGCTGCTGTACATTGAGCACTGTACTGTATACAGTATGTACATTCAGTACTCCTGGTATACGTTTACACTTTTAAGTGTATATTCTGTACTGTACATTTAAATTCAGTACTGCAGGTGTAAATTAAGCACTGTAGATATACTTTCTGTAATCCTGACGTACGTTCAGCACTAAATATTTTATTCAGTACTCCAGGTTTACATTTGTACATATATTTAGTACTGCACATGTAAAGTCAGTAGTGCAGGTGTAAATTAAATTCATTTGTTACGTAATGTCTGTAACGGTAAATTCGATACTTGCAGGTGTCAATTAAGCACTGTAGATATACATTCCCTTATGCAGGTACATTGAGGACTGTAGATGCACAATCAGTATGTAAGGTGGACAATCAGCATTGCAGATATACACTGAGGACTCCAGGTATACTGTATATTTACAATTGTGAATGCATATTCTGTACTGTACATATAAATTCAGTACTGAAGGTGTAAATTAAATTAAATTTGTTACTAAATGTCTGTAACAAACATTAAGTAACATGCAGTAAACACTCTAAAATACAGGTGTACATTCAGCAATACGTACAGCAGGATGCACATTCACTACTGCAGATGTAAATTCTGTACTGCAGGTGTGAATTAAGCACTGCAGAATACAGTACATTCTGTAATGCAGGTATACATTGAGCACTGTAGACACACATTTGGTATTGCAGGTGTATATTCGGCATTGTAGATATACATTCAGTACTGCAGAAATACATTTACGTTTTTACATTTAAATTCTGTACTGTATGTACTGTACATGTAAATTCAGTCCTGCAGATGTAAATTAAGTACTGTACAGTATAGTAGGTATATAAAACATTCAGTACTCCATGTATACATTTACAGTACAGTACGTTTGTACATGTACACTACCGCTCAAAAGTTTGTAATCACTTTCAAACTCCATGGTCGTTTCTGATTTTTCTTTCTTTCTACATTTTAAAGCAATGTAGAATGTAGAATGAAGGCATCCAAAATACACAATACCTGAACATTTGATATTGAGATGTATCTGCTAATCATGATCTATGAAGCCTTCATAACAGCTCTAATCAGAGGTGCTGTTTGTTAATTGGTAATTTCTGAGGCTGGTAACTCTAAATGAACTTCTCCTCTGCAGCAGTGGTACGTTTTGGTCTGGGATGTTCTTCATGAGAACCAGTTTCATCATAGTGCTTGATGGGTTTTGCAAACGCACTTGACAATACTGTTCTTGCACAAACCATTGCAAAAACAGCTGACCTTAGTGTCTTAAAATAACAACTAACTACTGTTGTTGTTGTTGTTACATAATTAAATAACGCCATATGTGTTATTTCATGGTTATGAAATCCCAGTATTGTTGTAGAATGTAGAAAATAAATCACTAAACTAAAAAAAAACAAACAAATAAATTTCCCAATAAAGTGATCCCAAACTTTTGAACGGCAGACATACAGTGCATTCTGTTATGCAGGCATACATTGAGCACTGTATATGCACATTCAGTACTGGAGGTGTAAATTTGGCATTGTAGATATACATTCAGTACTCCAGGTATACAGTACATTCACTTTTGTACATGTATATTCTGTACTCACTCACTCACTCACTCATCGTCTATACCGCTTTATCCTGTATTCAGGGTCACAGGGGGTCTGGAGCCTGTCCCAGGAGGCTTAGGGCATGAGGTGGGGTACATCCTGGACAGGGGGCCAATCCATCGCAGGGCACACACACACATTCGGACACTCATTCACGCACAATTAGCCTAATCTACATGTCTTTGCACTGTGGGAGGAAACCGGAGTACCCGGAGGAAACCCACCAAGCGCGGGGAGAACATGCAAACTCCATGCACACAGAGACGGGAATCGAACCCGGGCCCTGGAGGTGCAAGCAGATAGTGCTACACCACCGTGCACATTCAGAATTGTGAATGCTCATTCAGCATTCTATGCAGTATGTACTGTATAGTTATATTTAGTAATATAGCTTTATACTGCTAGGTGTACTATATGTAAAGTACATACAGTATGTTCAGGTGTACAAAAAATAATATTCTAAATAAATAAGTCTATTCAGCAGTGTAGTGTGTGTTGTGTGTGTGTGTGTCCATTCAGCACTATCCACCTCTCCGTGACTGTGTACTCTTCCTCATGGACGTGTGTTGGCTGTTTGTTTTGAGCAGCAGAGGCGGCAGCGCCGCGCCCACCGTCGCGCGCTGCACACTTCCCCTTCCACTGTCTCACTCACACACACACACTCACTCCAGCCTACCTGCCTTTTACTTACACTCGACTCTCTGCTAACTTCTAACTTCTGACTTCTTCGGGCGCTGTTCAGTTTCGTGACCGTGCGCGCGGCTCGTTATCACGTGCCGTCTAAAGTCTCCGTTTCTCTTCTTTAAAAGTCGATGGATTAACGAGAAGTTTCTAGTGCAGCGTCAGATCCGCGCGAGCCTGTCTGTCCTGAGTCACTGCAACATGTCCAACATGGCTTCCGGCAGCGCAGGTGAACTCAACGGCGTACAGGTGAGCGCGCGAGGGCTTCTGTCTACCTGCTTCTTTATTAATTAATTGGTTGATTAATGAATTGTATGCGGTGGATATAAAGTGGTGTAAATGTGAGCTTATTTAATGTAATATTTTTTTAATCCTCAGTCTTTCAAGTCACAGCTTGAATTTCCTTGTAGGTGTGTGTGTGTGTGTGTGTGTGTGCATTGCTTTTCATAACAAATAATTATACTTCTTCTTGTATAACACTCCTCGATCAATATTTATACTTTATACAATTAATCTTTGTTTTGCATTCTTGTTTTGCTTTCATTTCTGCACCGTTGTATTTCCCAGACCTGTTCTTTCAATTATGTGACATAATCAAACATGGGTATGTTATTTTTTAATAAACACACATATGACATCCCTAAACCCACTGTGTTATTATTCAGTTTATTTTTACTTATATTATTCAGTAACGACTAGCCTGTTAATTATTACCCGACTGCAATAAAGATAAGGTATGAAGTTTTATAAAGTTAAGAAATGAAACTCCGTACATGTTTAATGTGATAAATCCTTTAACCTCTATTGCATTCTCATTAAGTTTGACATTCATTCAATGTTCGTCGCTTCGACAGTGGGTATTTGTCGAATCAGATTACATTGAATCCATATTCATAATTAACGATCCATAAGGTATTCTTTAGTTTAGCATGATTGCATGAATAGAATCGCTCAGCCTTGTAAACTGGAAAAAACAACAACCAAAAATGACAAATTATAGTGTAAACCTCCAGTGATTGATTTCACAGGAATTCTTCTAAATGACAGGCAGATGTTTGGTGTAACTAAAGCTTGCCCTTGTAGCATTACCACTGGTTGCTCACATGTCATTAATAGTTAATGGTTGATTTATTGTGTGTGCAAACTGCTAAAGGGAACATGCAGAAATACGCAGATTTTATAATAAAAAAAAAAAAGAAAAGAAAAAAGGGAAAAAAGGAGCCGCTCATGGAAATGCTCTGTCTCCTGAGCTGGGGATTTTAATTTTTTGTGTGTGTGTATCTGGGTACAGTGTATTGGTCTGACACTTTGGAGGCTGGAGCTCGCCTGACTGTGTTTCCAGTCCATCTATGGCAAGCCACTTAAAAGGAAAGAGTATGTGCGTGTGTGTGTATGTGAGTGTGAGTGTATATGTCTCTCTGACATATCTGATAAATGCCCACTTACCTCTCCCACCTACTTCACCTCGTTCCCAGAAACTTTTTTTTGTTGTGTGCAGTTATGGCTCTCATACCCTTTGCCTCTCGTAACCTCATACGGTACAAAGCCAAAGATTTCCCGCTTGGAAGCTCTAAATGGATTGCAGTTATGATTGTCAGATGTGTGCCAAGTCACCTCTGGAGACACACAAATGAATCATTTACGAGTTGATATGCACACTGTGTGTATTTGCGTAGTAACTGAGAGAGCTTCTATGGTTTGACAGCCTCAGCTGGTGACTCCCTTTGTGGTGAAAAGAGATGGCTTCCCCCATCTTGGGCCAAGCTCTTTCGTGATGTCACTAGACGTGCCGTGGTGGGAATTAACTCACCACAATGGGCCTTTTCTGTCCATGAAGAATGGTTTGTGCTGGAGCACTGTAAAACAAACAGCAGCTGAGTGATACGTCTTTCCCAACAATGTCTGTCATCTCAGATGTCAGTGTGATGTCACAGTTAAACAGCAATGAATGATCAGGGTTGCAATATAGCATGGCTTTATTTGGGGTTTCAAACTTTTTTTTACCTGAATTACCTGTCCTTGTCTCATTCATTGCTTCGAAATATGTTTTTTTTTCTAATTCAAGGAATTTGTGTGTCTGGTTCATGCCATTATCATTGCCGAAACGCTTACCTCCCAGGAACTCCTTCAGTGGGCCTTTCCTCACATGGATTGGCCTCATCACTAAAGGGATTCTTTTTTCCAGGACAAAACACAATTTCATACTTCCCATTCAAGTATGAGATTGTGCATTCTGTTAAAGGACTTCCTGGAAGGCCAGCATTTCAAACAGAAAGCTACCTTGATGGTATCCAAGCACTAGTGAAATGCTGGGATACAGTAAGAGCATTAGTGTAGCAGGGGATTATATAGAGAAATAAGAGGATTTTTAACTCTCATAGCTGTGTTTTGTTATTCTGCACAATCAGAAGTCCTGGGTTGATTTGAACGCTCATTTGACATTCCGGTTAAAATTCTTTCAGTCATATTGTTATCCCTTTTTTCCTTTTTTATCTGACAAGTTTTCATATTTTAGGTAAAAAGATGTGTTCTGTAAAATGATTATTTGCCATGCTACTACTTTAGTAGTGGTGTCAAACTAGGAAGTGATGTAGAGATCGTAAAGCTGAGTGGAGTGATACACAGAGTGAAACGTCCCAGAGCGATTACACTAAACATGAGCACTCTTGGAATGTTGTGTGACCAATCAGATTAGTGCACCGTAGCTAATGTTGTAAAACACCTATTATAAATAATTCAGTAATTACAGTGTAACTAAGTAACTAAGTAAGAAAGATTGAGTATGAGTTTACTGTTCATAAAACCACTATGTTCTACAGCTCAGATCTAGTTTGAATAAATTTCTAGTAGCAATGTGCAGAGATAAGTTTTGGTCTTGCTTTACTGGGAATGTACCTTTTGTACCTGCAGTAGTATGTAAGCTACATGGAGCTTTATTCTAAAAAGTTAATGATACAATTTTATCCCTTATATATTATTAAATATATTTTTATGAAGTGATTATTATAATTTTTTTTCTGCATATTCCAGTTAGGATGCTGTTAGGAGCGCAGGGTCAGGTTAATGCTGAACCAGGGGTACCTGACTAGTTGCACATGGAATAACACGCAGAAATAGTGATTTTATTATGAATTGTCCACGATAACACTATATACAGTAGCTTTGAACATGCATGCCTTCTTAGATTTTAATGTTAAGCTTGTTATGTAAAATCTGAAACACTTACAGGGGGTTTATACAGGACAGTGTGGTGGCACAGTGGGTAGTCTCATAGCTCCAGGGGCTCCGGGTTGATCCTGTGTTTTGTGTTGCCATACACTGTACAGTATATAAGCTTTATAAATATGGCCTAGTCCTCTCAGTAATGCACTTATCATCTTTAGTAGTAGGCTGGAAAGTTGTGTGTTTAAATCCCAGCACTGCTGAAAAGTTACTGTTTTGTTTAAAAGACTCTATAAAACAAGAACATGGGGAATGTACAGTACTCCAGCAGGAGAAGATGTTTCGTGATGTTTCGTGGCTTGTTAACAAGGCATTAGATTACACTTCGGAAGGTCCCAGGTTCAAATCTCACGACCATCAAGTTGTCCCTTTTAGGAGCTAAGTCCCTTAATCCTCATCTGCTCAGATGTATAATGAGATAAAAATGTAAGTCGCTCTGGATAAGGGAGTCGTCCAAATGCTGCAAATGTAAAGGTAAAGGTAAACATAATCCCTCCGTAGTAGTCGGTTGACATTCTTTACACTGCAGGTCTGGGTTACTTCAAGATGACGTTCAGCAGGGTCATGGTGCGATAGATGAAGACTTAATGTTTTGACTGGGACTTTATGTTGTGGACTGTATTTGGACATTAATCTGCATGAACCTATTGCATGCTTTAGTGTGTCTGCCTCGGCAATGCTGGAATATTTACAATCTTGTTGTTCCGAATGAGACTCCACAACTGATGAATGTATTTGTTTTAAATGGCTCTCAACAAACCAGTTATCATTGCTCTAATGGAAATGGAAAATCTATTAAGTCTTAAGATCTCCCTCTTATTCGCAAATTCTTTGATCTACATTAATCAGTTTTTCATCTTAAAGTATGCTATTCCATAACTCGTATACTATAAAAAATATTTAAAGATTTAAAAAGATTTTAATTTACTGGGTTGTTAATAAAGTACTTTACTGTTGAATTAAAATAAAATCAAAAAACTATACAACAGTAATATTTCAAATAGTATTGAATAATACATTATTATATCAGTACTTTTACTTATGTGGTTGGTGCAAGTTACAACCAAGCTGAAGGCTGTTGCCAAAAAACCCAGTCAAGGCCATTTGGTAGTGCTGGGATTTAAACACACAACCTTCTTATCCTTGACCTTAACCCATTACACAATGTGCCACCACTAGTTCAACTATCTTGCATTGACTTAATCTCTTAACAGGGTTAATCCAGTGGTAGAAGTAGCTACATCAGTATAAGTGAGTAATGGTTTGAGTTCAAATTCCAGCATTGCCAAGAACATGGTTGGTTAAGACCCTTAAACTTGATCTGCAGTATGCTAGATCAACCAACCTAAGATGTTGGTACATTACTGTAAACTTGACCGCAGTTTTGATTTTTATAGCGGATAAAATATTTAGTAACTGCAGTGATACTAATAGGACAAGCGAAGCTTTGTGAAAAATTGAAAGGGAAAGCTGATGACTCTGTTATGCTCTGGAGTTATTCATTTATTTTGGCTTAGATCCAGACTCTTCCAAGATAACCCCGCGTCCATCCCCAGGGTACAAGGGCTCACTGAATGATTCGATGAGTTTAAAAAGGATTGCCTTTAGAGTCAACGTATTTCAACCCAGTTCAACCCCTAAGTGTTGCGTTAGACGGCGTTCTCCATCCATCACCATCATCAATACACCAGTTGAGGGAAAATCTTTCAGAAGGACGGCCTTCATTTCTCCAGTTCAGTTCCAGACACTTGTAGAAGTGGTGACAGGATGGTTGCACTGAAGCGGTTTGAGCAGCTTTTAATGAGATAATACTGTAATAGTCTATTATAGTGTTTTGTCCTTTAATTTGCCATCTGTCTTTTTATAGTTCCCAGGGTGAGTAATGTATTTCAGCAATGAAAACATCCCAGATAGGCAGGTTGAGCTATTATTTATTATGTTACATCATAATACATACTAAAGATCAGATTAGATGATTATAAAATGTAGAAGATATAATAATACTGCTCATTTCATCTTCCAAACTTACCTTATTCCACTACCAAATAATTTACTTTACATTTATGATTTACAAATGATTCAGACTTTACATAGATTTTACATATTATTATTATTATTATTATTATTATTATTATTATTATTGTGTTTTATTGCAACATACTTCATTCCATTTAATTAGATTAACATATCTGGTGGTGCGTTGGTGTAGTGGTTAGCACTGTTCCTTTTGCACCTCCAGGTTCTAGGTTTGATTCCCAGCCAGGTCTCTGTTTGCATAGAGTTTGATTATAGTTTAACCTAACATACCAATTTTTGCCATTATTTAGTGATATTTTCATTTTCTCAACCTACATTGTTTTACTTCAGTGGAGATTCTGTATTTTGATGCAGCGTATTTTAAATATTTATGTCTAGTAAGAAGCAAAAATACAGTATGTACCGATGGAATTGGACAATTTCAATATACATTTTTTATCAAACCAGGACTTGATGACGCGATATATTTTCTTCTGAATGAATGTGTAAAACCGCTTGCCATTTACAGAGACTTCAAGCACAGTACAGTGATCAGACTCTTAACCGAAGTACAACGTGAATGGTGCAAACGTTTTAAAGAAGGCCATAACGTCTATGAATGACCTTTACCCTGTGTAGTTGTTCCTGTTAACATTCAGCAAATGAAACGCTTTCAGGAAAAACAGCCTGTCTTGATCACCAAAGGCATTCTGTATTGCAGGACAACGCACAACCTTGTACTGCCGACACACCACTTGCACATTACAGGAACTCAGCCGGGAGTTATTGTCACATTTCCTGTACAATCCTGACCTTGCTTCAGGCAAATTCTACATTTTTGGGCCAGTAAAGGAATACCTGGGATGCCAATGCTTCGGACTTGTAGTTGGGGTGTATTGAGAATGTTTTTTTTACCATAATGGTATTCGAGATAAGTGCGCTAGTGTAGCAGGGGATTATATAGAGAAATAAAGGGAGTTTTTAGTCTCTTTCTGTTGTGCAAAAGAATCAAAGTCCTGGTTTGACTTGAACACCCATCGTTTGTTTGTTTCTTCCTTAACTGACATCATTTACTGCATTGGTTAACAAGACTAAACCATTAGCTTTCCCATAGAGAGCACATAAGTGAAAAAGTAATTTATTTACCAATAACATCATTACTGTATTACCGTTAGACTGTATTTGATCGTGTGAACCATTTTCCTTATGTGAGGTTTGCTAAGATTAGAAATAATTATATGTCTTATATCTTCAGTATATATACAAGCACTCAGCACTTTGCAGGTGTTCACAGATCCTGTTAGTGTCTGAACCAGTGCAGTCAGCTCATGGAATGTATGGAATGTATTGTATTGTAGGTAATGGGGTGTGAAGGCAATAACAGTTATATGGAGTGCACCTTAACTAAACACCGTTCATTCACACTACATGGAATGTGTCAACTTACTTAATGTTACTAATTGATGCATTTTATTCATTCATTCATTCATTTTCTATACCGCTTTATCCTGTGATCAGGGTCGCGGGGGGCCTTTCGGGCTTTTGGGCACAAGGCAGGGTACACCCTGGACAGGGTGATGCATTTTATATTATGCATATTAATATTGATGAGAAAATAGAATAATTTTTTTTTTTTAGTTTTAGTATTTCTTAAATTATATTTAAGCATTATTTTAGGTTTAGAACTTGACAACAGATGACAGTGACAGGACACTGAGGGTTTCTACGGAGCCACTGTGACTTAAAGGCTACTGTCTGCTTGTAAGCATGCAAGAAGATTAATCAGTGTGAGGTTTAAAAGCGTAACATGGCTTATATATCTGTCTAGGGGGTATTCTTGATTATATAAGAACAACAAAGGCTTACTGTGTGAAAAAGCCTGATGAACAAACCCTGAATAAGCTGTGAGAAGTTTCACGGTTGCTTCTTGTGCCGTTTTGCTATGCAACCCTTTCACAAGCTTAAACATCCCTTTTGACCAAGGTGCAAGGACAAAGTCAAGGCCACAAAGCTTAAATTGTAAAAAAAAAAAAAGAAAAAAAAGGAAAACTCTGTTTAAATGTTGTTTGGATCTGGAGTTCCTCAGCTGTAAAACCTAGTGTCTGTGTGCATTTATGTGACTGTGGATGGAGATTTGGACATGTTTATACCACAGTATTGTTAAATTCTGAAATCTGATTCTTCAGAAGGTGCTGTTTAATTGATCTCGGACAATAGTCAGACAGGCTGTAAGTTAAATAGCGTTTTGTAATAATGAACTTGTACTGTATCTATAGTAACAACTTATTCACTTGAACTCATACTGTATGGCAGATGCTTTACGTAACCTTAGACATGCATTAACTTGTAGAACCATACACATATTGAAATGATAAGGTTTTCTGTCAGGAGACATTTATTTACCGTTTGTTGAAAGAATCCTGGAAGTTGTTTGTTTTGCAACAGTGTAGGTTTTCCACCAGAGAACAGACTTCAAACCAAAGGACATAACAGGAAAATCTGCATTTTTGTCTTTTTAGGTTTTAGTAACAATATGACACCCAGGCTTGATACCTGGTGAACTTTGATACAATCCTGTTAAAAAAGACCTGGAACTCCTGTAATAGAGATCCGCTAATGCTTCAGTTGAAATACCTCTTGGATAAAGCCGTTTTAAAATCGCAAAGTGCCTCCCCCTCCGAATGCACCGTTTCAGTGTCTACAGCTGTGCCACAATTTTGGGACTGCATTCTTTAAAGGAAGCGGTCTACGTGGTCTTTGTAGAATTGTGGCCTTTCCTGACTGCATAGACTTCGAAGGCCGAATTGAGATGGCCGAACTGAAATGTAATGGTCTGATCTACAAAGGATTTCCTTTTTGCGTGACCAACTCGCATATCTTGGCACATGCTGTGCCTCAAAGAATCCAATAAGTAGTTGGATCCTTTGTTGGGGAAAGATTGCTACATTTGAAGGAGCCTTTGAAATGGGACCGAGAAGTGCGAAACAAAATAACAAAACCGAGAACAAAATGACAACAATGAAAACAAAATTCTAAATAAAAAAATAGCAGATCAAAAAACAATAACAAATCCGGTAACTAGGGCTGCACGATATTAGTAAAATATGCGATACGCAACATTGTTATGGAATACTGCGATAACGATATTTCTTGCGATATAACATTTCCCTAAAGAAATGCATTTATTATTATCATTATTGGCAATTTTTTAAAAAATCATTTATATATGTAATGATCATACTAAAATAAACAGGTAATAGATATTCATCTGATGTAATTAAATCTAATTCAGGCTAAAAAGAAACTATGTCAAGGAAGTTGCAAATATTTAGACTTCAAAACACTATGAATGACTTTAAAACCCTCAGCAGATATTCTGACTTCTGGTTTGCTGTTACTATAAACCTGCCAACACAATATGAATTACTTTCAAACATTACTTTTTATTTACGTGTAACCATACACTCATCGATTTCACTTATCGGCACTCTTTGCGATACAGATATTGCGTATACCATTATCGCGATAACGATAATTTTCCGATATATATCGTGCAGCCCTACTGGTAACAAAATTACTGTACAAAACCCGAAAACAAAATAACAACGACAAATCCGGAAATTTTTTTTTATATGGAACTACACCTACCTTTTTCCGTTTTGTTGATTCTTACCGCTGATTGGATAAGACATCTGTCGCTCAAGATATACAGGAAGTACTGCAGCTGTTTATATGCATGGACGTTTATATGCCATGAGGCTGCAGTACTTCCTGTATATCTTGAGCGACAGATGTCTTATCCAATCAGCGGTAAGAATCAAGATAACATGTAAGCGGTAAGATATATATTTTTTTTATAATAACAATATAATACTTACCCTTTCTACATCAAATGTGAACAACTTTTTTAATGGAAATCACGTTGTTAGTCATGTGTTTTTTTTCCTCCTGGGTTTTTAAGTGCTTTAGTTATCACTTATTTTAAAGCTGAGTGGTTTTCATTATCAGAGAATAAACATTGATATAACATCTTTGAACTTGTCAGGAGATATCTTATCTCAGAATTTGCATAACGTTCCATAAATTTCCCTTTTAACAGTAAGCATGTGAAATTTGTTAATACATAAGAGTTCTTATTATGTTCTTATAAAAGCAGAGCATGTCGTATTTTGTTGAATACATAGTATAAATTCATGTCATCATTTTTAAATGTTAAACACGAATAAAGTGAGAAAGGAGGGAATAACATAAGGCCGTGGAGGCGGAAAAGACATCACCACCATGTTCTCTTACATTCCACATAGTCAGTAAGAAGAACATGAACATGAAGAGAAGCATGAACTGTCTAAACCTCAGCCAAAAGAAGGCACATTAAAAGAAATGAGCTGTAATTTTCCTTATTAACCAGTGTTCAGTGTCTGAAATTACCTCATCTGGCATCGCACGCTGCACAACCTCCATCCCTTAGACACCTGTCCCTCCCACCGTCTCCATCAGAAATCAGAAAACTTCATCTTCAATAGTTTTACACACATGTTGAGCTTCATATTGAATGAATTAAAGCACTTCAGCTCATGTTACACACCTGAGCAGTGTTCCCTGTGATACGCAAAAAAAACCTTTTTCTATTCTATTCTATTCTATTCTATTCTATTCTATTCTATAGTGGTGATTTTATAGTTTAATGGTTAATCATTGCATAAGATTTCATGTGTATTATTTTATTATAAAAGGATTTTTATGTTTTCTTTAGTACATCTCTAGGGAGTCCTCTTTTTCTTGCCTAAACAAAAATGAACCAACTGTTGTTCAAGAAGAATGATAAAAAAAGCAAAAAAAATGAAGCTTACAGTGTAAAAAATAAGCAACGAGTAAAAAGTTATTACGTGGTCATGTGACATCAATACTCAAGCAAAATTTGTGCAGCCACAAAACATACAGCAAGTTTGTATACAGTAATAAAGATTTAGGGCGGCACTGTGGCGTAGTGGTTAGCGCTATCGCCTTGCACCTCCATGGTCGGGGATCTATTCCCACCCGGGTCTGTGTGCATTTAGTACTCTGGTTTCCTCCAACAGTCCAAAGTCATGCAGGTTGCGTTCCCACATTGCCCGTAGTGTGTGAATGACAATCGGGCATCGAGCTGGCACCCCGACCACTAAAATAACTCCCACAGAAACGACGGATATATCTCCAGGGTGGAGAGTGTTCGCCACCCGATGTGCTGGATAGGACGTAAATGGACCTAAAATTAAATAAAATAAAGATCTAGACTATTGTATGAAAATTTGGGGCATGTAGTACACATGGAATTTGTGAATTATTTTTTTGACGTCCTCGGGTAACATTATGTTTCTTTGTTGATTTAGAAAGATACCTTATACCTTTACAACTCTGTATATGATTATAGGGAATTCTAGTGATGTAGTGTTCGTAATGTAGTGAGTAAAGTGCAGACTTTAACCCTGGGCAATAGAAAAATGGAAATTGATATCACGGATATTTTTGTCTATACTGTACAGGATATGGTCCTATAGGACCGATAGATATACTTTTTTGTCACACTTTTACTACCGTCATAGTTATCAGGTGCTAATGAAGAGTAACACTGAGGAGAAAGTCCAGGTCTCAGGAGGTTAACTTCAGATCAGCATATCAAACAAGTATTCCACAACACACTCATAACACACAGAGAGCCTTCATTACTGATATCCTTGAGAATTTGTCTTGCACCTGAGATCTTTTCAAGACTGTGGGATTGCAGCAAGTGCTGTCACTGTCTTGGCTGATGTCCCAGATATGTGCACATACTTGGCAAATTACAAGAAACCAGAATAAACAAATCTGTGTCCCAGAGTCCAAAACAAGTCATTTCTTTCTCACTACCTCCTGCTTTCTTGGCATTTGCTTTAGAGCTAATGCATGCCACTTTCATTAGAGCGACACACCTACTGCATGTCTCAATTGGATCCTAAAGCACTTTCTCTTGAGAATCCACCTTATCTTTTGATCTCATCCTGTTAAGACATGTACTGGAAAAAGAAAGAGAAGTGTCATTGCTCAGCCCTGCTGAACAGAAAACCACAGAACCACTGTTTCTCTTAACACATGTATATAGATGCCTTCAAATATTACACATGTAAGTGATAAGAGCTGAAATCTTCCTCCAGCCCTGTCACCCAGGAGTGGACATGTCAGTAATAGGGGTGTCTGGGACAAGTAGATTTTAGGTTTGGAGAAAAAAAAGGCAGAGATTTATTTTGAAGCCTGATGACGACATAGCTGGCAGTAAAAAGAGAACGAAATTGGACTTTAAGTGGAAGGAATAGAAGACGTACTTTGTCTCTCCTGCCAAGCAGACTGACATTAGCCACATTCGATGTCACTGACATTCAGAGTGTTATTTTTTTGGTTTGCCCCACTGTGTGGTAGCTCTCATATAATAGGGAAAGGTTCCACTGTAGTTGGGAATTTGCAATGCATATTCTTTAGTGAGTTCACAAAAACAAACATTTGCATACAGTATATACTGTACAGTATCGTGGGAGGAAACCCACCAAGCACGGGGAGAACATGCAAACTCCATGCACACAGAGACTGGAATCGAACCCAGACGCTGGAGGTGCAAGGCGACAGTGATAACCACTACACCACCGCGCCGCCAGCTTTGAATCATTCAAGCATAAAAATATCAAAATTAAAGCATGAACCAGTGAGAAACAGATGCAGATGATGACAGATGATCAGGCTGGTGATTAGTATACTGGTGGTGCTGGATGCTGAGTGGTTGGAACAGATGAGAGGGGAAATGAGGCTGCTGCTGAGGTTGTTACATGAAACAACACATTTTTAAATTATATCTTTTTTTTAACTTTGCAGTCTGAAACATTTGATCTCATTTCTTTAATTTAGTATGCATCATACAGTATATACAGTATAATTTTGTTTTAATATGAAGAAATTAGGGGTGACTCAAGACCTTTTTCATGGTACAGTACAGTATGTTTAAATGTAAAGAACTTCATGTTGGTGCAACACACCTTAACTAGGCCTTCTGCTGAGATACAACTCTGTTAGTAGATAATGATCACAATAATAAATGATCAAATGAACATGGGCAGCTTTTTTTTTTTTACTTTGCTTTGCCTAAAGATGATCTCAAATTCAGTGAAATAACACCAGAAGAATAATTTTCCCAACAACCCCAAACTCACTCTTCTTCCTTTGGCTTGTCCAGTTCCAAGCCATGGATTTGAAATGACCTCAGTAGTGGGGGTTATCATTCCTGCCAGTTGGACTGATTCCTCCCCCATTGCCCGAGGAGAGATGTGATAAGAGATGGTGTAAGATGGAGGTGAGGTATAAGTAGATGCCTCTGTTGAGGTGTTGTGTTTGGATTGGACACAAGTTTTTGACAAGTGAAGTGGTGCATTTGATGAACAAGTTTTCCCATGAAGGTGAAATAACACAAAAAGCAGGGTATACACATTACAAGAGAAAAGACTTTATGGACAAAACATTAAGATGATGATGATGCGTTGAGAAAAGCAACATCTACACAACATAGCGTTTTCTAGACTAAACAAAATCTAAACTATGTTTTGCTAAAATTAAGATGCCTTGTACTTAGTAATTAGCACTATATTGCCAAAGAAGCCAGAAATATACTTCAGGTTGGTCAGGATTAATAATCAGACTCACAATTGACGATCGATTTAATGCCTTATTACAATAACAGATTGCAGTCTTTTGTGGTATAAGATTAATAAAGGCCAATTATTATGATGACATTAAATGAACAATATATTGTATAGTGCTGGTTTGAATAGGATAGTGTGTTCAAGTTGGGATTCTGGGGATTGTCATAACTCCTCCATGATGCAGAACAGCATAAACCACATGCAATACACTTCCAGAAATCCCCCCTTTGTGCCTGCAGATTGCACAGCGCTTCAAATTGCCAGTAATTTATCATTCTTCTCCGGAACGGTGCATGCCGCTGAATGGCTGTATCCATGGAGATGGGGAGGAGAATCATGTCATCGGCGTGTGTGAATTGCCCGTAGGCTGTGGGTATGCGTGCTCTGCCATCAGGGAGTTCAGATCCAACGAGCTTCAGATCAGATATAAGTGCGATGCATCATTTCATCAGCAGCTCAAGCACTTTATTTACACCATCCCATGAAATAAACAGATTCTATTATTGTAATGTCCTTCGGGATAGTGCGGAAATAGTTTCACTGTAGCTTGATGAAATGTCTACAAAAAAACATGTCTGTAAATCAGGGGTTTTTTGTTTTTTTGTTTTGTTTTTTAAGCCTGGGCATTTACGCTTACAAAATTTGGCAGATGACCTTATCCAAAGAGTAACAACACACAGAACAGATTTGAAGTCTCCATCAACAGCTTTCCTCATGCTAGTACAAAATAGGTCAGAGTCCCGTCCACACATACGGTAGTATATGCACAAAATGCGTAGGTTGATTTTTTTTTTGGCCACATATCCAAAAAACAAAAACAAAAACCAAGCATTTTAGGTTACTGAATATGAAGCTTTTCATAAAACCTCTCCAAGCTGTGGAGATTTGTAAACTTAAAAAAGGTTTCCCTAGTTTTTGCAGAGACCGAAAAAAGATTATGCTGATGCCAACTACTGTACTATGCAAAACTGTGCATTCCCATTGTCTTTTTACAAGTTTTGCAATTTTTTGTTCGCAATTTCATGTAACTATTTTTCAGTGTTCTACCCATGGCTGGAGACCATGACCATGAGAATATGATGCGCATTGTACATGTACACTTGGCACACTTTGTACCTTGTGTACAAAGCACGCTCCATGGTTTGGCAAGATTGTAGCGAAAGAACTTGAATATCCTGCGCAGAGCCCTAATCTCAAACCTACTAGACACATTGGGGATGAGTAGGAATGCCACCTTGTCTGATATTAGGACCTCACCAATACTTGTGTTGCTGAATGGACAAATCTCCACACGCTCAGAATAATTTATTTTGGAAAACCTTACCAGAAGAAAACAGGTCCAAATTGGGAATGAAATATTTTAGAAGAACATATTTACAACATTTACAGTAGAACAGAGCAACATACTGTACATTGATCTTATTACACGTACTATGTAAGCAGTTCTGAGTTAAGGGTGTGGCTCAAGACCACCAACAGTAGAAACTTAGTGGTGGTGAGGTCTGAATATTGGACCTTCTGAGTAGCAGCTCAGCACCGTAATCACTGATTTACATTGATCTCTGATCTATGTTTCCGAATGGTTTTCAGACAGGCAGGGAGAAGTTCAATACAGAAGACACATCTCTTATACAGTGTGTATCCTGACGGGTGGTGGGTTAGTCTGGGTTAGTTCAGTTTTGCATGGTGTACAAAATAAACACATTTTTGATGTTAAAATTGGCCAAAACACAGTATTGGTACAGATTAAAAATTTTTTTATTATAATTTCTAAGAGTATTGATGCTGAAATTGATGTAAGCGTCTAGAAGCATACAGTATGACCTGTACAAATTGTTGCTTAAATTAAAACATTCCGTGCAAGGTGATGGATTTTTCCTCAGAAAATCTGTAGTGTCCGTAACCATGTCAAATTCATGTTGCAATATCTTAATAATTTTAGATTTTAGAATAATACACTTTTTCAAATGTACGTCTTTGCATGTGAAATCTAAATCGGACACGTTTCATCTGAATGACAATTAAGATCATTGAAAGATTTAAATACAAAAAACGTCATGGACGCTACAGGCATAAAAGGGCATGAAATTGTATTTAACAAATGTGATTCTTTTTATGTGATACAAATATAAATGTGTATGCATATTTACAAAAAAAAGAAGCATGGATCAGGAGATAAGAAGCATTAAGTATTATGAAAAATTGTGTTATACGATCCTATCTGAAAATTCACTTTTTCGCGATTATGCATTTGTTTATATGCTTGTGACCACTCATAAAGTGAAACTACTGTATATGCCCCTAACCCTATATATAGATTCCTAACAGATATATTTTCACAACAGACTCTTTAATGTGACCCATATTGTTCATGTAAACCATAAATACTGATGTTGCCATTGCTGACAGTTAATAAAATTGGTCCCTGTTGGTTGAGCTTTGCTTTCTTTGGCCGCATTCCTAGGTAATGCTGGGAATGTGCGAAAAAAGATGGCTGCAGGGATGTTATTGGTATTTAACACATGGAATTAAGCCTTGACCTTTGCCTACCTGAGCTATGCTTTTATCTCATGTCGCTTTGGGTAGAAACAATTGGAATGTCCAATGGTAAGCTGTATAGTCAAACAAATATTAACGTATTCAGGCTATAAGTAATCTGGAGCATGAACTCATTTTGATGCTTCAGCAAAGGTCACTGATTCGGTGATCACTCAATGGCCATGTGGTCAGCAGGTTACATTCAGATACCTTCAACCCAAAGACATACATTATGAAGTGAATGATACTTACATTCTCTTAATATTTCATTTAGGAGCTATTCATGGAGTGTGACATTGTTGTCCTTGACTTGGGCCAATTATAAGACTGATTTCCCAGTAGGAGGGGCTCTAATAGCAGGACTTGACGCTGTAGGCATGATCAGACAGAGCTAATGGTGCTGGTGTAACCCGATGGGGGCAGCGTGTCTGGGACTGGGCCAGCGTGTACAGGCAGGGCCAATGCGCTCATCACAGAAAGTGAGAATGAGGACTGAGAGTTAAACTAAAAACCTCCTTCCAGCATTTAAAATTATTTTTTTTATTTAAACCTGCTGTAGATTTTCAGATGGCAAACATTATTGCTGTTTATCGCCTCCATAGTGTGACTCGAAAGGGATGTTAGGACACACTTTGTGCTCTCTTTTCATTTGAGTTCCTGCAGCTCAAGCAAAATGTCATGTCTCCTTTGGTTAGAGCGTTGCTCACAACAAGAAGATGCTCACCCTGATGCATGATGTCCTGGTGGATTTCTTGTTATAGGCTAGTGGTTTCTCATAGTCATGCAGACACACTTGATCTTTCCCTAAAGCTGGTATTAGTGCCAGAGTCTTATATTGCACTTATTTATGTATAAGTCAGAGAGGCTTCAGCCTTTTATGAAACTCCATTAAAGACACAAGAGGCTACACCAGGATAGGAGCCTGGTGCTTAATGAACTTCCTTTCTGTAAAGAAATCTCGTGCATGCCAGATACTCTAGAGACGACCTTCTTCATCTAACACACCACTCTGATTCTTTGAATACAGTTCTCTATTAAGAGCATTAGAGAAGGGGTTGCTTCTCAGTGGGAAATACCAGCACATCTTCTTATTGGTATATTATGAGCAGTGCATACTAAGGTTCTCGTACTAATGGTCAGTACCATCATTTTCAAGTCCAAGATTGTGTCAGGGTCTTGGGGTCGAGGACAAGTCAAGGTTGATTCTAAATGAAAGTAGGAAAGGTTGGGAGGGGAAAAAAAATCAAGTTCTTCTCATTCAACTTCCAGTGATCCAGATCTCATCTGCCCTCTGCACCTGTCCACTGGCTCGTCCCTATGCTGAACTGGTCTTCATGTTAATTTAAATGATTTTCTGTCATATTGCATTTTCACCTGCACAACACACATGACGTTATCATTTCTATCTGTTATCACCCAAATGAGGATGGGTTCCCTGTTGAGTCTGGTTCCTCTCAAGGTTTCTTCCTAATGCCATCTCAGGGAGTTTTTCCTTGCCACCGTCGCCGTCCCCCTTGGCTTGCTCATCAGAGACATTTCATTCATCATTCATTCATCTCATTATTACCTAAACACATTTTTCTCACACATACACACTTCCAAATATTGTCTTTTCTAACAAAACCTTTTTAATTTTTTGTGAAGCTGCTTTGAGACAATGACCATTGTTAAAAGCGCTATATAAATAAAATTGAATTGAATTGAACTTCGGTGACGTTTTCTAGAAGAAGAATGAATTTTTTCTTGTGAGAAAGTAAAGGATAGCACAAACATCTTGAGATTATCTCATATCCCTTGATACTTGTAGCTATAGTCTAGCTTAACTATTTTAACTATTCTTTTTCAAATGAAAATAGACTAAATCAAGATAATAAATATAGTTGCAAGCAACGATGAGCGGGCCCAAGCACCCTGTGACATCACCGACCCGGGCGTTCCACATAACCTGTGTGCTTTTTAAGCATGTTAGTCCTCTGAAAAAGCCCGGGGGCACTGGTGGCTCAGTGGTAGGTGTTTCGCCTGTCATGCGGAAGTCCCGGGTTCGATTCTCAGCCAGTGCCGAAAACCCCAGCTGCTGGATGCAGTGCCGGTCCCAAGCCCGGATAAAATGGGAGGGTTGCGTCAGGACGTGCATCCGTAAAACCTGTGCATCCATAAAACCTGTGCCAAGTTGTAGTGCGGACTGGATATTCCGCTGTGGCGACCACTTGTCGGGAGTGGCCGAAAGACCAACAACAACAGTCCTCTGAAAAAGCCTGGATGCTGGAAAAAAGCATCACATGTGACGTCACTCAGTGTGATGTCACTTAAGATGGCTTGGTTTAGTGGCAATTGTATGAATGAATTCCCAACAAGGAGTATATCAAGTTCCATTGGGTACGTTTTGCAAACAACCTAAAATAACAGACTTTGATTAGAGCCCATGACATACAGAGTGAAAGTTGTTCAATCGAATACAACCTTCAAGTGTACAGTACTGGGTTTCACATACTCTATATACGTGCACATGAGCTATGCAGCAAAATCTTGTATGAAGACCCCAGGGCTAAGGTGCTCAGGCATCCCAACGGCAGCAAATTCCAAACTGTCTGCTGATTCTCATGACTTTTTGAATATGTTAAGACCCCTAAAAAGATGCTGGAGGAAAAATCCTTAGAAGAACAAGAGGGATCTTCACACACTATGGTCAAAGGGCTGCTATCATAGTGCTTGAGCCCATACTGTATAGGTTTAAATTTGCAATAACAAGACATTGTGTTTGGATTCACAAATGTTTCTTCATAATCACGCAAGATTTGCTGATTTGAAAGTTTCCGATGATTTGCCTTTACAGGACATTCTGCTCTTTTTTGCGATCTGCTCTGTTCAATTTGACCGAGTATTAGTCGGGAGAATTCCCCGTTCGGAATTTCAGGGGATTTTACAATCAGCTTGTTTAAACAGGTTTTGTTCCGAGTTTAGTTTCAGTTTCATTTCATTACCCACACACAACTGGGAGAAATTTAAAAACATATATTTTAGCATCCATACAGTATAAGCCGATACAGAATAAAATTTTTTTTTAGCATTATGACTTCATGAGTGACCAGATTATTATAAATGTTCACTCTTTTGCATGTGGTTACTACAGTAGGTAACAAACATCAAGGGCTTGACAATGTAAAATATCTTGGACTTGTTTGCAAATTTTTTTATGTTGGTATATCGATGATTAATCATTAACGATTAAGGATTAGTCATTAATCAATTAATCGTGTCAAGAACTAAACTGAAAATGTTTGTTTTGCATGTAGTGTGTTTTGTATGTTAGCTTAGCCATCCTTACTACAGTAGCTAGGCTGGTTGAAATTATGCTGCTTACAATTTACTTCCTCTTCCTGCATCTTTATTTTCATAAAAAGATCCTCGACCATTTCACGAGTCCGTTTCACGAGCACAGCTCATGTGTGTGCACAGATTGGTGGGGCTACACGCAGATGGGCCTGTGTGTGTGTGTGTGTGTGTGTGTGTATACAGTATGTGTGTGTGAGCATCAGTGAACTGCATGCTATTGAATAAGATTTTACCCATTTAAAATAAAATAATGAACAATTAATGTCAATGTGTAGATCAGTGTAACAGTGTAAAGGAAACACTGGATTGTGCCATGCGTACTGTTTACATTAAAAAATTAGTTAAAAAATATGTAAAATTTGCAACCCGAGTGTCAAAAACACCTTATATAAAAGGAAAAGATCTTTTCCATTTTGATCCATGAATACTAAGATCAAGCAAGTCCTACGGCACCCACACATGGGATCCAACCAGATGTCCTCCGGTGAAGCTTTTCTGGTGACTCAGCGCACCATTCTGAGGAGCTGAAAGCTTGCGTGGTGTAATTTCTCCGATTGTTTTGTTTGCTTGATGTGGAGTGATTTAAACATGCCATGGAAAAATCAGTTCAATTTAAAAGTGTGAAAAGTGCAGAATGTTCCCACGCAGTCTGACCTGAGCGCCACAACTGAATTTATTATCACCGAGTTGCCTAATTACGAGTTTAGTGAAACATATTGCTATTTTTCCCACACATACAGTAGATAGAACCGCAGCGCTAATGGGTTTGCACGTGCCGGATCGTCATGGAAATATTGAGTTGATCTTATTTTTCAATAAGCGACTGGATTAAAAAGGTTGTTGTTCTTGCTCTTTTGCCTGATCCCAGTAAGGGGTCGCCACATACAAGCTTGGCGCCGGTTTTACGCCGGATGCCCTTCCTGACGCAACCCTCCCTCTTTATCCGGGCTTGGAACCGGCACTGTATCCAGTGGCTGGGGTTTGGGCATTGGATGGGAAAGAACTGAATGTTTAAAAGTTCTTAAAGTTTTCGAAGCAGCAGTGAAATGAAGTAAAACACGATAATGCCTTGGCGTTACAGGTGGTCGTCCGCCATGTCAGTAAAATTAACAGTACTAGTTAGAGTAGGTTGGTCTTATAGCCCTGTTTATTGACAAAAGAAACCAGACTGAATCCTAGACATGGTTTGGCTTGGTTGTTTTTCACACTTCTATTAAATCAGAAAATAAATTCATGATTTAACCAATCAATCATTCTTATCAATGGTTAGTTTAGAAAATCTCCACTTGATTTTTTCAACTGTTCTAGATTAAATATTGCCATAACTACTTAAACAGGCAATCAGCCGTGACCAACCACACACTTACTGTAGACTTTAACTTTTTTAACACCGGTAAGCAAATATACAAAAGAAACCGGTAGATCCATAAAAACCTGCGCAACCAGTCAGTAAGGCAACAGGAAGAAAACAATAAAACAAAAGAAAGAAAAAAAAAACATTGGGCAGTAATTTAACCCGCAGAGGCGTTGGCCAATGAAGAGCTGTGCGCTCCGGCTAAAATAAACACGTACGGACAGGAGCGTGCTACTGAGTTTAAGCTCGACTGAGTTAACATGCTTGACCTTGTCGCGAAAAGAATGCTGTGCATGCTCGGGCACAGGGTGCTCGTTCATTCCGAGCTTTCATCCAGGCGCTAATGATTTCCGATGAACCCATTAGCCAGTGTTATCGGTGGGGAGGTCTGTGCAGTCATCCTGTAATACTAGCTAGCATGAGCAATCAAATTAAAAGTTATTTACAGTATAATTACAATAATTGCAGCCTATCATATTCCCATTAATATGCAGACAGGCGGCGAACTCAAATACAAAGAGGAGGGATGCTGGTGTACATCTTCCTGGCATGCTTTAGGAACGGAGCAGGAAGATTAATTCCTGACAACAAATCAGTTTATTTATTTATTTATATATAAAGGTGTGAATATAGTATATGCATTCATTCAAAAGATAAACAATTCCTATAAATGTAACTTTGTTAATATACAGTATGTTACAAAGCGCTGGCACTGGAGACTCCTTTCATGAATATTGACACAGAAGTATTTCCTTTTTACGTTAAAATGATGCAGGATAATGGGAATAATCATTCAATCAGAATAAAGTGCATCTCGTAAACACCTCAGTACGAACAGTCTGACCCGATATGACCTGATTAGAATGGTTTCCAATCGGAATGACATATGTGGGTCATAATCCATTCAACAGATAAATATTAGCCATGTCAACACATGATCTGATCGTTTCTCCACATGTGGTAGCATTATGTGAATTCGACTTTCATTCCTGATCAGTAAACACCATGAAAACAACTCTCTCTCCCACCCGGTGGTGGCCGGTCAATAAGGGGTACTGGGGCGCCGCCCCCTTAAAGTTAGGCAGAGAAGAATGCTACTTTAACATGTAAAAGTAGCCTGTAAATAATTATTACGTTTAATTATTTAACATAATAATTATTTATTTGAATAATGAAATAAAGTAATTTAGTCACAATATTATAAAATTTTATTTATTTACAATAAAAAAAAAAATCTAAACTGTATTACGTTGACTAGTGTTCGTGTACGCGGGACAATTGAGTGTCTATGTAGTCACGTAAATTTTTGAAAAAGCATGTGATTTGAGGCTGAGCTCTAATTGGATTTTTTCAAATCATCCTTGTGGTGCAGCACTGTGCGCCCTGAACCCTCCCACTTTTGTTCTTAATGAATCAATATTGTTTTTAAATATTTGTTTTTAAATGTGATTGTACATTTCTCAACGAGTCTTATGAACGATCAGCAGATTGTTAGTTAATATATTGAATAGTGATTGGCGTGGAAGCCAGCTAAATATGAGAGACAATTCTGTAATTTCTTTGCTAAAATACCCCTTCATAAGGCCATCAGACGAAGAAAGAAAATAAGTTAAAGAGCTTGGACCAGATCGACCTGATCTTCTAATTAAACATCAGTCAGTGATTGCGGCCGAGCTTACACTCGGTGCTTTTCCAGCACTTCTTATGGCAAGCGCAGCTGGCTGACTGGATGCGATGTGAGTCATGCGTTTATTTTTTACTAGTAGCAATGATGCTTAATCACCTGATAAATGGCTATTTTATATTTTTTAAAGTTTCATTTTAATTTTGTTTGCGCTCCCCCCCCCCAAAAAAAAAAATTTGCACCAGACGCCACTGCTCCCACCAGTCTTTTACTTCTGACTTTTATCCCCTGGGTCTTTGGCATTCAACACTTAACAGTAAAGCAGTCCTTTTACAGTAAAGCGTCTTAACCAATCATAGATGAGACAGAATTCTTGTAACCTATCTCCAGAATCTCTACTGCGATTTATGTGGTCTTGGGTTGTTTTAAAAACAATCTGTGATTATGATCTCCAAAACACCAGCTCAAATCAAACTAATGTATGACTTCTTATCACCTATTGTCTGCCGTTGAATTAGAAATGACAGGTTCAGGCCAGATTCATTTACCTTCAACTGAGTGTGAAAATGCCGGATGCATGTACTGGCAAAACTAATCAAGTCCGACAAAATCACAGAGCCAATGGGGTGTCAGGAGCAGCGTAGTGTTTTTTTTTAAAGGCTTGGCACTGGAACAATCTTTCGCATGAATGAAGGAATAAAATCGATTTACATTTACATTATAGAATGCTGATGAGACTTTCAGCCACGGTAAAACATTTGAATGGTGCAAACATTTGAAAGAAAGGCGTCTGTCTGTGAATGACGTGTTCTGTTCTGGTCTTTTGCACAATCAAAAGTCCCGGTTTGACCTGAACACCCCTCGCAGGGAGAGTTATAATGTAGATATGTCAAATATGTCTATGCAGTTGTACACAAGAACAAGATCTTAAGCAAATATGTTTAGTGCATATGCGGATAGAAATACTGTTGGTAAGTTTTAATCCTTTTAAGCGTCAGATGTAAAGTCAGAATTTCTCGGAATTGACATTAGAATATATATATATATATATATATATATATATATATATATATATATATATATAAAACATTTTTTTCTACTTTACTGCCTTTAACCAATAGATATATGTGTCCTGTATTGCAGTATCCTGTAATATTCATGGATCGCATTAATCTTTAGCAGAATGTGCAGCTTTAGGGCATTTCTTATTATATATCATATATACAGTATATATCAGATATGGGTGTACAGTATATTAAATAAGGAGCATGGTGAAGGTGTCGACTTGTTTATGTCATTGCACTCAATGTCCAGCAGAGGGCAGAATGGAGTGGCTTCTTTACCAAATGTACCTTCAAAAAAACATTATTGTTGTCATTATAGTAGCAATAAATCTATTTTTTTCCCTCAGCATAACCTGTTTTTGTCGGAGCTGTGTGAACACGAACGTTCAATCCTTTAAAGAATTGGAATCAATCCTAGTTTGGATCAGGTAAGCGATGGTAGTTGGATCCAGACACTTTTAGGAGGGGCAAACCCTCAGTGGAGATGTATTGTACAGTATGATGGGGCTGGACATATCAAAATATGTGCAGTGTTAAATGATTTAACATCGCGAGTGGTATCAATTCTGATTGAGGCAACGATGATATTCCATATGAAATATTAAAAAAAAGAAATTCTGTAGAAATATATTATGTTCATGGATTTTGTTTCAATAAGCTGCTGGTTTTTATCACACAAATTAAAACTCCATTTTTATAGTCCATCTATTTTTATCTTGACTATCCCTCACCTAGTGTTTGCCTCAGAGGATCCAGCCTCTCTGTCTGTCTGTCTCTCTCTCTTTCATTTCACACCACCCCTCTCTCTCTCTCTCTCTCTCTCTCTCTCACTCTCTCCTCCCTTGCCTTCTCTTTATGATGTTTCTACTATCACAAGCAAACTGACATTTCGATGTACAGTACATGTTTAAATAAAGACGTTATAGGTTTCAGAATCACAGAATGATCTGTTTTATGAGACAATTTACAATTAAATTATTTAAGGATATCAAATTAGTAATGAGGCGGCGCGGTGGTGTAGTGGTTAGCACTGTCGCCTTGCACCTCCAGGGTCTGGGTTCGATTCCCCGGCCAAGCTCGATTCCCGTCTCTGTGTGCATGGAGTTTGCATGTTCTCCCTGTGCTTGGTGGGTTTCCTCCGGGTACTCCGGTTTCCTCCCACAGTCCAAAGATATGCAGGTTAGGCTAATTGGCGTTCCTAAATTGCCTGTAGTGTGTGATTGGGTGTGTAAGTGTGTGTATGTGTGTGTGCCCTGCGATGGATTGGCACCCTGTCCAGGGTGTACCCCGCCTAGTGCCCGAAGTCTCCTGGGATAGGCTCCAGGTCCCCCGCGACCCTGAACACAGGATTAAGCGGTATAGAAAATGAATGAATGAATGAAATTTGTAATGATGATGTTAAGTGTTTTTTTTTTTTTTTTTACTTTTGAGATTACCTTTCCAAATGTTTGGTTACTTGTGAAGGATCTACATGACACCATTTTGTCTGGGTTTGTCCAGCTGGGAAATAAAAAAAATTCCAATACGAATTTTAAATTTGCAATAACGCAATGTAATACGTAAGACTGACGTAAATGTATCCTATATACATCTAGGTGCTGAGATATCGTGCAGTTGAATGATAGAATTGAATAGACTCATAGCATGATTGAAGATCCAGGAAGGTTGGCACTAGACGATTAGGGTTGGACCGACTCGTTTCAGAAAAACGAAAATCATCTAAGCTCCACAGTCAAAGAGCATTTACCTGGAATGACCGCTTTGTTATAAACGATGTGTAATTACAGGAAAGAAATAACGATTATCTGTCCAGGGCGTATAAAGCGTAGCGTTATGATATTGTGAATTCGGCTTTTTACTTACATTTTTCTCTGCGACCCTGTTTTCGAGGTCAGCAGTGACATAAAATTTTAATCACGAGAGCTAGACAGCTGTGAGTTGCTCTACTTTTAGATATCGAAGATGGATAAAGATTTGCCTATGATAAAAGCTTGCATATGTTGTGAGAACGACGTGTCCTCGCATGCACGTATCTCCTCTGGGAATTAGCAGAAGTGTTCATCAGCTTCCCAGGAAATCCAGGTTTGGGATCTATAAGGCAGATCCCCGTGTTTACTGTCCTGTGGTGATGACGACATTACGCAGGTACACTTTGAGCGTCGGTTATCCATATTTGAAACTGTTGAGAATTTGGGCGTGGCCGTGTTGGAGCAAAAACAACATCTTCTCCAATGTTGTAACTTGATCCCAGCTGGGCTTGAGCAGAGAGCTTGTTCCTTTTTCTAAAAGGACCTGACGCGTCTTGCTAATGGCTTTGCAGAGCCGCCACGCAATGGAATCCTGGCAATAAGCTCTAATTAACCATTAATTAACCGCCAATTTCTCCCTCTGTGTTCACCCCACTATTTGTCTAAGGGTATTTTTTCTCATTTTCTCTCTCTCTCTCTCTCTCTCTCTCTCTCTCTCTCTCTTTATCCCCAGCCTCTTGCTCTCCTTCTCCCACCATCCCCTCCCCTCCCCTCCCCTCACTTAATCGCCCTCCCTCCCTCCCTTCCTCCCTCCCTCCCTCGGCTGCTAGGGAGAGCGCGCGTCTCCATCAGCACCATTTACACCGAGTGGAGCGACCATTGGAGCTGTCAAGCTAGTGGTTGCTGGTCAGAAAGTGCTAGGCAGCCACCTGAGAGCCATTGTGGATTTATGAGTTCTCACTATTCCACTTCCTATTACTCCACACCCTTCTTAGTCTGAGTGTTTCTCCTGACCTGTGGAGGGTGTAGAAGCTAGGGAAAGCAGTTGAAGTGCTGCTGGAGAGCGCGCGCGCACGAGTGCATGGAGAAGAGCGCGTCTGAAAACCAGAGCAGGGTAGTCTTTATCTCATGGACATCTGGGTTTGATTACATGTGGGACTAAGTGTTTGAGAGATATTTCCTTCCCAAGATGAGTGAGGAAGCCAAGGAAAAGGGCAACAGCAAGGCAGCTCACCGGAAGAAGAAAGGCAAAAAGGTAACACCTGCGAAATATTCCGGACGATCTAATCAGAATCGCCGTGGAAAATTCTAAACTTAATAATAACTTATCGTTAGTTTGTTATCGGTTTGTATTTTTGATCTCTTTTATAGTGTTTTTGCTCCCAGATTGTCTTATTTCATTTTGGCCTTTAAAACCCAAATCTTCTTGAGAAGTCCAAAAGATGTGTCTCTTTTGTTCTGGGAATGAAGTAAGGGGTGTGTTCTTCGTGACATGGTTTTGTTTTCAGGAGGCTGCCCTCGTTCAAGGGGGACAACCAAGGTCTTAAATCGGCTTGCCTCAACGAAGATCGCTCATCGCTCTTTGTTCGAGTTTCAAGTTTTATACGAGGTCATCTTTTATTGCTCTGCCGAATAAAGCCTGCTTTGGAGATTCCCAAGTTGTGGAGTATTCACGGGGCTGGCTTTTAAATCTGCACCTGCCCTACGTAATGTTTTTAACACATCATAAAAATGACAGCGAGAGCTTCATCTCGCATCAGGGTGACGGTGACGAAGGAAAGAAAAGAATGAGACAATAGGACCTTTTTTTGTCCTGTTCCTTTGTAAATATATCCACTGTGGAGCTTGCCTCCCACTCCCTCTCTCTCTCTCTCTCTCTCTCTCTCTCATTCTCGCGCGCGCTCACGCTCGCTGGCTTCTCTGTGCACAGGCAGTATAATCAGCTTAATTGCAGCCATTCAAGAGTATTAGCAATACTGCTTCATGTGACTCAGCTCTGGGAGTCAGCACCGCCTGGTACTCGGAGCCGCTCGTTCCAGAAAGCTTCATGGAATCCCCTTTTGTGTAATTTCTGTGTGCTTGCCTTTCACATGCATTAAAGGATCATGGCAAATAAAGTCATTGTCTCATCTGATATGCTATTTATATATGACATTCGAGAGGTTTCGGGTGTGTTTGCGAAGGTGCGCGCGTCTGTCCGCTCCGCTCCGCTCTCCTCTCGTCTCGTCTCGTCTCGTCTCTTTCAGTGCAACCTCCCTCAGTTTGCTCGGTGAAACTCCAACCTGTTGCCAAACACTCTGAAAAATCTAAAATCACCTACCCACACTTATTCACCGGGAGATTATTAATGTGACACACTTTTTTCTTTCTTCACATTGCTCAGGTTAACCTGTCCAACTGAAAAGAACGAAAGACTTCATATATTTATTGGTGCGGATGCGATACGATTATGCGTTTTATGTAAATCGTAAACATTGAGACATGAAACAACCGATCCGAAAATGACGCTTTTACAGTAGCAGAAGGTCCACCAATTAAGACTCATTAAGGGTTATGAAATGACGTGACTGTCACACTTTGAGACATGCCTTGTTTCATAATGTGTGCATTGTTAGAGCACAATAGCTATGCGAATGGTACAGCAAGTCCTTATTTTCATAGCTTAGTCGCTGACCCGGTGTGTCATTGTCCAGAAGCATCGTTTCCACTGATGGTACTGATTAAGAAGAACAAAAGACCCCTGAAACAGCTTAAGGTCTTTTGTCGCTCAAGTGAGAAACAAGCGATTGTATTTTTCTTAAATTTCCCTCTTTTTATTCATAACTTTTTTTTTTTTTGATTATTAAAATTTAAAATTTTTCTTCGCTCATGTAATTTCCATTTGTAGCTCTGATTTTGATTGCAGACAGTCAACATGGCTGGCTGCCCCTCCCACATGTTGATGGAAGAAAATGGCTGCATCGTGATGATCCAAGCCATCATTTCAGAGAGGGAGCGAGAGAGAGAGAAAAGCAAAGAGATGGAGACCCCAGAGCTAGAAAAAAGAGAGAGAGATAGAGAGAAAGAGAGAGAGAGAGAGACGCAGGCTTCCTTATGGCACCCCATGGCACGATGACAGTGTATCGGGTACAAGTGACTAAGGCTAGATGATTCTGGCCGCAAACAATGCACACTTTTGTTCGAAACACAGTTAACTGATCTCGGGTCAGCGAAATCCCGGACGAAAAGGGTTTCGAGACTCCTATAGATGCGCTGATCTCTGTCCAGCTTTGTCTGGATCGGCGATGTTAAACGAGCGCACATCTTCTGTCAGAGAAACAGGAACTTGAATCACTAGCAGGTGTGTAATGGCTGTAACCATGGCGACCAGGGGCCTCCTGGGGAGAGGGAGAGAGAGAAAGCGAGAAAGAAAAAAGGAGAGCGGGTGGAGAAGCGAGACGACGACGACGACCGTTCCTGGGAAGCCCGGTTGACAACACCGTTCTATTTTTATTTACAGGCGCATTTAGGCGGATAAAGGAGATAATTTCTGGAAATATCTTGTTCCATTATCGAGCATTTCCGTCTGTTTAGTTCTCCAGGGTCAGATTTTTTAGACAGACTTGATAATATCAGAGGATTCTTCAAACAGGAAGAGATCATAAATATTTACGCTGGAGGAACATGCTTATTAGTGGTGTTTATTCGTAAAGCAGCGTTGTGTCTGATAAGGTGGCCGACGTGCCGCTCTGTTGTGTCTCCTGTGCACACACAGAGAACCGTGCCTCAAACTACAAGCAGCTCCTGATTGGAGTGATGAACACCCATCTGCCCCTTTCAAAAATTTTAATCATTCCCATTTTAACACTAATAGGTCGATTCGTTCCTTTGTGTCCTTCAATTATGATTGGATGGATACCACCTTCATGGTTTGCCTCTGGACGTCAGTCGTCACTGGCTGTCTGGTTACATGCAGTGATTCTAAATGACTCCACGTATATATATATATATATATATATATATATATATATATATATATATATATATATATATATATATATATATACTGTATAAAACCCCACAGAACCACAAAACATTTATACACACTTCAGGAAAAGGAAAATTAATATGGTGTATATTATATTAATACTAAATAACTGTGTTATTATCATATATATCAATATATAATGTATAGCAATAAGTTTTTGGCTGACTCTATATAAGGGAGCACTCTTAATTCATATTATATGTAATCTGATCCGAACTTGTGCGCCTGCGTGGAGCGAGGATTAGTGTCAAGGTTACCATAACAACAAGAAGCCAGTGAGTCTGGTCTGTTCCTCACTTTAGGTTGTTTTTTTTCCCCATAAATCATGCTGCTGGGGGTTTTATATTTACCTTCACATTATGGCCTTTGGGAGACAGCTTTATCCAGAGCGACACTTGTCCCATGTTCATCCCTTACTCAGTATTTAAAATTTTCAACATGCAGGAACAAGTGCTCAGTTAAACAGATGTACTGTATACAGTAATGCCGTCACTTATTATACATCACTAAAACAAAGAAAGGATGTTGGCATGGTGGCTTAGTGGTTAGCACTGTCACCAGGGTCGGGGTTCGAATCCCACCTCGGGTCTGTGTGCATGGAGTTTGCATGTTCTCCCTGTTCTCCCAGGCCAGAGAGTTCTGTTTGGTATTCCCAATTAAACTGGTAGCTCGTTCAGGGCGTACCCCTCCTCGTGCTCTAAGTCTCTTGGGATAGGCTCTAGGCCCCCCCGCAACCCTGTACAGTATATAGGATAAAGTACTGTAGTACACACGAGTGAGTAAACACAAGAAGTGTAGGATTCGTTAACATTTTTTGTCCCATGATTCAATTTCTTGACAACATTTTAAACAATGCACTTTAATGAGGTTAATCCCCATTCTACAGTTGCACAATTTGATAAAAAAAAACACACTGCCATTATTTTGACACATATTGCAATTATGATTTATCGTTGATATTTACAGTAAGTACTAAATGTACAGTTTTGTATTAATTGTATTAATTTTCAGTAACATATTTATCTTTGATGGCGGCACGGTGGTGTAGTGGTTAACACTGTCGCCTTGCACCTCCAGGGTCTGGGTTCGATTCCCGTCTTTGTGTGCATGGAGTTTGCATGTTCTCCCCGTGCTTGGTGGGTTTCCTCCGGGTACTCCGGTTTCCTCCCACAGTCCAAAGACATGCAGATTAGGCTAATTGGCGTTCCTAAATTGACCATAGTGTGTGAATGTGTGTGTGTGTGTGCTCTGCGATGGATTGGCACGCTGTCCAGGGTGTACCCTGCCTCGTGCCCAGAGTCTCCTGGGATAGGCTCCAGGTCCCCGCGACCCTAAATACAGGATAAAGCGGTATAGAAGATGAATGAATGAATGAATGAAGGATATTTATCTTTGCTTATAGCATTAACAGCACAGGTGATCATTAAGGGGACAATATTTATTTATCAACTCAAAATAATGAAAAATTTATTAATAAATGAGTACTTAATTATTGACATACTTGACAAAAATTCCCAATTATGACTATATTACCTGTAAAAAATGGCAGACTTTTGAAATTAAGTACATTTTACAGGTGCATACTGTATCACAATTCTTATTTTTATATGATTCATGATTATGAGATTCTGATTCAGAATTATGACATTCCTTACCCGATTTAAGCATCTAAGGATGCTTTCACATTATGGTCTTGGGCATGGATTGCAGTATGCTTGACCCGAAAGTTATATGTACTATATATATATGAACACTGTATTATGCCAGGGCATTGGCGTGTCTCTTTGTGTCTATGAGCGGTTCACAAACCACCTAAGTGCATACATACTGCCACCTGCTGTACTGGAGAATATAAATACGCTAGCCGTCCTGGTGTATGGAAAAATGTGAACCATGTCAGTAGGGGTCAAAGGCTCAAACGTTCCCAGCACGGTACGAATCAGTTGTGCCTAGTGTGAAAGTTAATAATCTATGGGTGCTTTCGCATTACGATCTCTCTCAATACGGTGTCCACGGGCACGACTCGAATCAAACCATAGATGATAAAGTTGGAAGGCCTGTTGAGTGGGTAGCACAACATATTCCCCAAAAAATATCAGTAATATTAGGCATAGTACGAAGGTTGACTTCCTTATACTCTTCTTCTGTGTTTATTGGCGAACCACAGAGGTGCATACTGCCACCTGCTGTATAGGAGAGTGTAAATTTGCAAGTGTACTCAGGTACGGGTCAATATTAGTAATGGGGTGGGCCAGTAAGGGGAGAAGGAGGGATAGACAGTAATAATGTCAAATGTATTTAAATGTAATAAAATGTTTAACATAAGCAGAGTTTTTTGTGTGTCTTACCATTTTATTGCACCAGGAAAGCATTCTGATCAAAACAATAAAACAAAAAGCCAAACTATTTAGTACTATTCATACTATCTTGTTCAACTGGAATTTCTGTCAGATTGGTTTCAATGATTTTACTCTATCAGTTTCTACTTATTAGATTAAACTATCAGTTTGATTATCAACAGGTTAGTGCGCTGCATGTAAGCAAACTCAATAGGAACTATCTTGTACAGTATAAACATGATAGCATGTGCCTCTAAAGATCATAGCGCTTAACTGGAATGTTGAGGTGCTTTACTCAGAGGCTCAAATGATCTCAACATCCTGTGAACCTCATCCTGACCCTATCCCCGACATGACATTTAATAATGTAACTGAAAGCTAACCCTGACTAACTTGTTCTAATTGGAGAGCCATACAGGAAGTGAACCTTGGCAGCTCACAGTAAGCCGGAGCTGGGGTTCGAGCTACGCTGACATGCATGCCTTAATGCATGACATATTGCATTTTTTTTAGATACTCCCCTTCCTGTGAGGCTTAAAGATATCCATGATGGAATACCTGTAAAGAAAAATTGCATAAAGGAGTTCATTGAAAAGGTGCAGTGTTGTGTAAACAGTGACTCTGGAATTTCAGGTCGTTCATGGCACTGCTACAGTAGGTGCTCTGGTCACTCTTGAGCGACTTCAATGTTTCACAGGAATTTCATGCTTGAAGACTCGTGCCTGGGGCATGGTACTGGAGCCACAAATTGGCATGGCTCCATCATAAACAGATTGCACGTCTATGCTGGCCGCACTACTCCTAGCTTTAAGTGCACTTTGATTATTCTCCTTATGAGTCAAAATCCAGGATCCTACATTGCGTTCAGTGAATCCAGATTTACAGCGTGTCTTCATGCTTTGATGAACCTGCAGCGTCCCTGATGCTGGAAGTATGATCATGCTTCACTGCCTCATTGTGTGAGAATGTTCCTCTTTTAAAAAAGGAGATATATAATGCAGGGGGCTTAGTGCAGGGACCGAGAACCGAGCCAGAGCGAAACATCAAAGCCACTTGAAAAACGAGTGTCTGCTCAGCTGCCGAGGATCCTCGAAATGTTTTTTTTTTTTTTTGTCTTTTCAGAAATGTCATTAAGTTATTTAGGGACAGGAAGTAATTAAAGACTGGAGGGAGTGCACAAATGCTGCACAATGTTGTCATGTTTGGCACATCTCGCAGCCAGTGCGTTCATATCACCGGCAGACGTGATCTTTTTTTGGCAGATGCTTCTCTTTTTTTGGTAACATCAACGTCAACTCCTTGGGGCACCATACATCACTGACGCAAAAAAAGCATGAGATCAATACTGATTAGAGTCTAATGGGAAATGACCCCTAGAGGCCAATGGCCTAATGATGAGAAGATGGGTGACGGTAATGAGGATGGGATATCAGGAGAATAATGGGCTTTTCTGGAATAAGGCTTTGAAATCCGTAAAATGGCATTATCATGCTATTTCAGCATACACTCAGCAGGGCAGGACTGCACCCTCTCTATAAGCACAGTAGTCGGAGTTTTGGAAAGCCAGATTGCTATGGATTTTCATTTTGTTCTGTATTAGCAGCGTCCTCGATCGATGCTTTGCCCTCAGCGTTTTGTATTGTTTAACATTGTTTAGTGATCATTTTTTATTTCCCATTATGTTAGTACATGAAGATACAAGTGGAACATCAGGAAAACACAATATAAATTAGAACAGGGTACTTGATATATTCTAAACCGAACCAAATGATTTTTCATCGGAAGTGGACTGTTTGTCCAACAGCTTGGCTCAGACCAGGTGCCCTGAGACATCTTTATACATTTACATTTAGGCCTTTGGCAGACGCTCTTATCCAGAGCGACTTACATTTTTATCTCATTATACAGTACATCTGAGCAGTTGAGGGTTAAGGGCCTTGCTCAAGGGCCCAACAGTGGCAACTTGGTGGTTGTGGGGTTTGAACCTGGGATCTTCCGAACCGTAGTCCAATACCTTAATCACTGAGCTACCCATGGCCCTAACTCTTTCCATACTCCCAGTTACTCACTCAACTCTGACAGACTGTGCTTCTCCAGATTTATAATCCTAACCGGAATGTCCAACAGCAGGGCAAACAGGAACCGATCTGCCTTTCCCAGGTTCTCTGGTGTCCATGGAACCTGATAGTACTCTCGGTCTGGAGAAACACTCACGTTTAAACTGGCAACAAACTTCCCAGGCTTTCTGATTGCACTCTCTGACAGCAAGGGTAATAAGAGTTCAGATGGAGACCACCTGGTAGGAAAATAAGATGTTCAGTCCACCAAACATACCCCATTTATCATCTTCTAACCAGGAAGGTTTACTCCCTAACGTGGAAGTTCAGCAGGGGGAGAAAAAAAAACCCACATCCACATTTGTTTCGTTCTGAATTTATTTTCCACACTATGTTCATTTAATCATCACATTTACAGTATATACAGTGAGTGCTTTATCCTGATCGGGGTCACGGTGGATCCGAAGCCTATTTAGGGAGCACTAGTTGAAAGGTAGGAGGAAATATACACTGAATGAAGTTTATTGTAAAGCACTATTTATTCAAAGCCTGTTTAAGGCTAATCGTTCTAGGCAATCCACATAATAGAATGTTTTCTGGAGTAAACCGGAGAACCTGGAAAACCACATTGGCACAGGTAGTGCAGGTGAAATTCCACACAGATGGTTCCAAGCGATTCACTTCAATCAAGTGAGTTCTGATTTCAATTTAGGGTAGGAAGATACAAAATTACAAGAATTCTTTACGCATCCTGTAGCAGCTTGATTTTTAGATGAAAAAGTCCAGCTAGTTTACTTACTTTTCTCCATCACAAAAAAAAAACACTTTGGCTGCAGTTATTTGTTTAGCTGCTATTATAATGTAATGTTATATTGTATTTCATAAAAGTAATAATTAGGCTTTCAGATCCTTGAAAGTTTCCATTTTACCTCAATAGTTTTTGCCTGGAACAGCCCCGGAGCAGGCCATTATTTTGGGAATACTGTCTTACGAATAATTAAGCCAAAAGTAATTGTGCTAAAAGATTTTCAGATATGGAGCAGATTTGGGTAAAGTGCACTCATACTGTACCAACTTCAGAAACTAAAAATCCTAAAAACATAATTTTTATTTTACATTTTATCAAATGTTATTTTGTATAGAAGCTAAGAAAAAAACAACAACACTATATCCAAAAAGTACCTACATGATGCTTACGTATATCACAAATAATGTAGCCATAAAAAGGGTGTTCAAGTCAGATCAGAACTTTAGACTGTGTATAATAACAGAACGTATACAAAGTTATGAGAGTAAAGTCTACCCTTACGCCTTCTCCATACAATCCGGAATTGGTTTGAAAAAATTCAGCAGAAAAAAAAATAAAAATTTGTTTTATGTATTGTCTGAGCCTGAACGATATTTTAATTTGAAAAACCTTGTATTTTGAAAAAACCGTCTCGCGCGCCATTACGAGAGCAGCCAACCAACCCGCAGCACTAATTGGACTGCCTTCTTTACGTCTGTATTGCCGGTTCCCCAACCAAGAACTCCTTTAAGGGCCCAAACAGGTGGAAATTGCTTAGAGTGATATCAGGACTGTATGGGGGATGTTGTAAAACCCCCAGACGAGTTCCGGTTATGTGCAAGTGGTGCTGGTGAATGTTTTTCAGGCAGACAGATGCGTCTTTTCTGCAAGTTGGCTATACTGTAAGTTATCCATCGATTTTCAAGAATCAGACGTCTACTCGCTGAATGTTCTGGAGAATGACTGCAGTGGGATCTGAGCTACTTCGGCCAGGACATTCACAGACGTATAGCCTTCTTTAAAACCCCAATTAGTTTAGTTGAATGAATGGCAAAATTTCCACTCAAGTAATTTAAGAAAATAAAAATATTGTAAAATAATTGTCAAAATTGGTACATTGAGGTTAAACTAATTAAAAAAACAAAGTATCCTTTACACTTTTATTAAAACAGACACATAAGCCACACAAGGCCAGAATCTTTTGTGAATCACGAGTTTCCGTTTCCCCAATTAACTTTGAACGCCCTCATATTATAAAGAAGCTGTCACTATGACTACAATGTCACTATTTATTGGATTTCAGATACAGGTAACCAATAGATTTTCAGTACATTAAAATTAATTCCTACCATTAATCAGTTGTAAATAGCTTTCAGTTGCATCAAAGAGACATTATCAATGTGTGTGTAATAAGAATAAGAGGTAAACAGTACAGTATAAGATTTTTTTTATTTTTATGGAAACCCATCCTTGCGCATGAGATTATCTCATGATGTTTGTGGATCAATACAGAATCTTAACAAGAGAGAATCTCAATTCATTAACGAATCGATTAGTTTTTTCTTGGCTAAAGATTTTTTGCTGAATCGGAATCATCACTGCCAGAGCAATGAAGTGGTATCTTTTGTCATATTTTTGCAGAATTGCTAATTTAAATAGGTCCAGATAAACTGTATGCTTTTGAACTTATTGCACCGCTCACTGCCAACCTGCACATTTTGTACCAACATATTGGGTTCTGCTGAGGCAAACGCTGCGCATAATGCAGAATTTGGCGCCGGTTCACAGGAACAGTACTTCGCCGCAGTATATCTCTGGCCTGGTTAATGTTAAACACTGTGTCCAAATTCCAAGCTGCATTGACGCTCGAGCAGCAGTTCTTAAGTTTTTTTTTAATGGAGCTGCTTTGATTGTGGACAAAATATGACACTGATTTGAAATTATAAGGTTCAGACACTCATTGTTCTTTCAGTCAGTAATGACACGAAGTCTAATGACCGAACAGTGAGCATATAGATTAGTACATTTATATGGGGTACTCATTTAACTAGCGCTACTGAGAAAAGACGTATAATGCTAAACTGTCACATAAGATTTTATACATTCACGGGCATATCCATATTTTTGTAGTGATCTTTGTCAAATCGTGAATTAAACCGAGTTGGCATATTCTATCCTATTTAGGAGTAAATGCCAAGAGTTTTTTCCTTCTCCCTATGTCTCTTCTTTTTGCTTTACACTTCATAGTAAGGGATTAGACAAAGCAAAAAAAAAGTGTTATTTTGGAGACGCTCCAGGCAGCACAAACAGTCCCTCAGGGTGGTCCATTCTGTAATGTTCAAGGCCACGTACATCCTAATCCCTGCAAAACTATGCTCTCAACAGACCCAGGACTCAAAACGAGCCCTTTTCTCCAGGGGTAAAATGTTTTGCGTCATTTGCCAAAGCCAGTGTTCTGCTTACGCAAAATAGTTTAACAAGAAATGGCAGACAGGAATGAACTGAACATTTATCAACTCTAAACCTAGCTGTTCTGTAAAACTGTCTAGTTTACAAATGTAGCTGTACAAAGCTGTATAAAATATGCTGCCTGACTCAAAATAAGTCACCGTTTCAGGAGGATTACATTATAGGCCTGTATCAAGCAAAGAGAAAAAAACTTAAGGAGATTTGAAATGAATGGAATCGGTGTCAGAACTGTCCAACAATATATTAAAACCTGGAAAGATAGTGCTGAATCGCCAACTCTGTGGAAGAAATGTGGTCGGAAAAATCACTTAAACGCTTGGTAAAGTTGCATCATAAAAAAAAAACCCTGTAGTAATCACAACTTTATCTAGTTGTAAAAGTAAGAGCATTTCCACACAGATAAGTCAATTTTCAAGTCAAGTTTGGATCATTTAAGAGATTCGGTTCTTTGGATCTCGTTAAACAATTTTTTTTTCAATAAACATGCCCAACATGCCTATATACACAATTTTTGGCTATAGTTCCAGTAATGAAAATATGATAAAAAGAATCAGCTCACCTCTCATATCTTCTGATATCAAGTGACAAAAGAACGAACGATATCCAAAAACGTTCGTTCTTTTGTCGCATGACTCCCATAGACGCTATGCAGTGCAATACACAGAAAACAGAATTAAGCGGTTCTTCTCATGAGTCTTCTAGTCCGAGTCGTTCATTCTTTTAAATCTATTGCACTGCATTGCGCGCATAGGGAGTCACGTGACAATAGAACGAATGATTCGGACCAAAAGACTCGAGAGGTAACTACTCATTTCTGTTTCCTGTACATGACCTACAGTATGGAGGTCTCTGGGACTACTCGTTCTTCTGAGTCACGTTAAAGACTCATTGAAAAAGAACGAATCATTCGTCCCATTCAAAGAACGATCTAAACACAAATTGTTAAGGAGACTAATCAGAAACAAGGCTTCAGTTTGCTAGGGAGCATAAAGATTGGACTTTGGAGCAACAGAAAAAGGTCATATGGTTTGACGAGACCAGACTCACCCTATTCCAGTGAGATATGTGCATAAGACTAAGATACATAGTGGCCACTCTAAAAGCCTCTGGAGGCAGTGTTATGATATCGGGTTGCTTCAGTCGGTCAGGTCTAAGCTCAGCAATACTATCTGGCAATCAAATAAAGTCAGCTGATGACCTGAATGTAGTGAATGATCAGGGTATCACATCAATGGAATTTTCTTTCCCTGATAGCACAGGCGTATTCCACGACTCAAATTTCAAAGCGGTTCAGCGAGCATGAGGAATCATTTTCATATATAAATTGACACCACATTGTGCACTGCGATCAAAGCTGAAGGTGATTTTTTTAAAGATAATTATTAGCGTAGATATATATATATATATTTGATGTTAAGGAACCAGAAATTATATAGTTGGAGTGGCCAGATTTGACTTAATTAAACCTTTTGGCCATAATCGGCACACATCATACTGTATGTATGTGAGTATTTAAAATTTACTAATGGTAAAGTACAGTAGGTGGCACGATGGCATATTGGTTAGCGATGTCGCCGTGCACCTCTATGGTACGGGTTTGATTCTCATGGAGTGCACATGGAGTTTGCATGCTCTCCCCGTGATTGGTGGGTTTCCTCCTACAAGCATGCAGATTGGTTTAATTTGCATTCCCAAATTTCTCATAGAATGTGAGTGTATATGTGTCTGGCCTGACTCCCTGTCCATTGTTTTGTGTCATACTGTATGATCTTAAATTTGATGTTAGTTTCATATATCATGCATTCATACGATACATACCAATACACAGTTACTAGAATGCCAATATTACAATATATTTCAGAACTGTTAGTCAGTTTCTCCATTCAGTAACAATTGTTTAGAAGGATACCGTACAAAAAAAAAGTTTTTCAGTAATTCATTTTGGAATGCCTTTACGCATCTCTACCGTTCTCATTTCCAGCTTCAGTTGTTTCGTTGGGATCGTCGTGCCTGAGTGCTTTTGTGTGTGTGTGTGTGTGTGTGTGTGTGTGTGTGTGTGTGTGTGTGTGAGAAAGAGTGATGGGTATAAATTCACTCCCTGGACCATCACCTCATCTGAGAGTGCTGTAATCCCTAGTCTGTGCTGAAAATGGATTGGAGGGGTGGGGGGACTTCACACTCAGCAGCCCACGGTGGGTCTCGACGATCTCCCTCCACTACATCTCACACCATTGATTTCTTCAGCAGGAGCCGTGAAAAACAACTCTATCTCGTGCCCTTGAGGTTCAAGTAGATAGTGATAAGGGTTTAATTCCCTGAGCAAACTTGCGCAGGAACAATACAAGAAAAATTGCACTTTTTGTGCAAAGGTTAATGGAGGTTTTTTTTTTTCTTTTTTTGCTAAAATATAATGGCACAGTTAAATAACATGGAGTAAGTAAATGCTTGCCCATGGTATTCTCTGGTGGTAGAATAAAGCTAAAGTGCTGACTTCATCAGGAACCGGTGTTGCTACAGCTACAGTAGATTGTGTGTGTCAACACTTTTTCCCCATATACTATACATGTACTGTACACTCACAGATAATTAACTCACAGACATAAATTAAAATGTGAAAGGTATGTAAAGAAATGTTTTTTTTTTGAAGAAGAAGAATAAAAATCAATATTTGATGAATATTTTACCAGGCATTTACATAATCCTTGTATTATTTATTATTTAATTGTTTAAGGAATAAATATAGACAGTTTCATAATGCATGATGCAGTATTAAGGTTTACTAGTAAAGTGCTAGTGCAAAACAATGGAAAATATTACCCGTCACAAAAAAAAAAAAAACGCTGTAATTGTTAATCTAGCAGCTTGTTACACTGTGTATCAATATAATATTAAATGTATGTCCACAGGAAACATATTGTGATGAAATGTACCATTATTTTGTGAAACTCATCAGCGTTAATTGTAATTATCGAGGCGAAGGCAAATTGCTCGCCCCGACTTGGTGAATCAGCGTTGAGGTTATTAAGACTGAAGAGGTGTTTTGGGATGTGAAAACTGTGGACACACACACACACACACACACACACACACACACACACACACACACACACACACACACAGTCACATATATATATACACACACACACACACACACACACACACACACACATATTATTTCTGGTTGATTCCTGGCAGTACAAGTCTGTATGTAAGTGTGTATATCTCCACACTGTAATGGTGTGCGTGTGTGCGTCTGAGTTGGGTGCTGTCTCAGCTTTCAAATCAACTTAATGGTAACTGACTAAGCATTAGCTCTGAGTGCACTCTGTGAACAAAACCACTGAGCAATCCTACCTTATAAATGATTGTGTTTTTCCACAGTGTGAATGGACGGAGCGCTAAAAGATGCTGAATGCAGATTGGCTTTCAGTGTTGGGTCTTGAAATGATTAGTGCTGGGAAAAAACATATTCATCTAAATGACTGCTCTTTGTTTTACCGCATTTATCACCTCATTTTTAAGCGTTCTTCTCTGTTCACGTGAATGCCCAGTCACTGTCCATGTGAAGTTCTGCTTTATGCGTCTAGCTTTATCCTGGTTCTAGTTCTGGTAGGTGCTGATGGTGCGTCTAAAGTACCCCTTGCATAAAATGTGTGAACGTGTATGTGCACAGTGCCTCGTGAAAGACCCATGCAGTGGTGTTTTCCTCCTCGCACATATTGTAGGCTTCCAGGAGACTCGACTGAGACATCTATTATCTTTACCAGCATTATTACTTACAGTAAATTCATCCATCAAGGAACCTATGAAGTCCACATAGCAATCGTGGACACCATTGGTGATTACCATTGTACTGTACAGTATTTATTCCCATTTAGTGACCGTAGTAGGACCTTCACTCAACATTCAAATGTGTGTCATGTGCTGTATTTGGGACGCCAGTTAGCCTAATCTGCATGTCTTTGGAGTGTGAAAGGAAACCAGAGTACCCCCGAGGAAACCCACCAAGCATGGGGAGACCATACACACTCTGTGCACACAGACCCCGAGGCGGGAATTGAACCTGGACCTTGGCGGTGCAAGGCAACAGTGCTTACCTCTACGCCACCTTATATGATATGAACTATTTCTATCATCAAAAGCAGCGCCACACTTAAAGGTGGTATTTAGTGTGCTGATACAGTAACTGATTACATCTTTCCATGGTCACTGGCTGCTTGACCCGTGTGATTGATCCATTTCTTACCTTTAGGCGTGCTGTGAAAAAAAACACTAATATCTGATAATACAAATGCGGAAAGTTTTAATTAGAACTTAATAGTGACAAATTTCCCTATTAAGCATGTTTATTTTTTCTTTTGGGAATATTAGTGCCATTTTTGCAGTATTTTAACACAAATATTTAAACGAAATATTTTTCTGTGGGTGTGTTAGTGCTCATGTAAAACTGACAAACCCTACAGGACACGACACACCCACTGAATGAAAGCTGAGACTCATGTGCCCCATTTTGGAAGAACCTTGCCGTCTGGCAAGGTGCACAGCTCACAGTTCTCAAGAGCCCATATGTAGGTGCTCAGGGTCCTGCTGTCTGTTTCTCAGTGCTCAGCTCTGGTGCAGTGCCAGCTAGAGATACGCAGTGTATCCTCATAATGGCACACCAGCTGGACATCTCTGTCAAATGAACACAGGGGGCAGCATCAGGACTGACCGACGCACACCAACAGCTCAATCGTGAATGTTTAAATAACGATAAAAAAACAGAACATTTTTAATGAGCTATTTGAAGGATTTATAAAAGTTTGTTGAATTTTCTTTAATCTATAATTTGATGTAATCTTTATATGGTATATGCACTTGTGTAATATTTGCCACATTAATACACAGTAATACTGATTTATTTAATTATTTTTTACCTTTTTCTATCTTTTATGTAATTATGTGTTGCTGTTTTTTTTTTCTTCCTTACTGATCTGGTTAAGGTTATTTGTGTGTGTGGGTTTTATCATTTCTTTTTGCCTGTGCTGCATTTGAGTGAAGCCAGATGCTTTCATGTTACTCTGGAAGATCTGGTGTGTGATGTGTACCTGCCAAGTCACTTCAGAGTGTGAGCTCAGATGGTGTAGTGTGTGTGGGCAGGGCTGGAGCATCAACTGCACAGAGTCAATCCAAAACCATGGGACATCAAAGCCCAGACCTGGTCTGATTGTGACTAAGGATGTTTCTGGTCCATTCCGTTTGGTTGAGAAAAGACTTTTAGTACATTTGAATACTAAACAGTGAAAATAAATGGGAGTGAAATTTTATTAAAAACAAATAAATTAATTAAAAGGTCAGTCAGTCATCTTCTATACCGCTTTATCCTTATATTCAGGGTCGCGGGGACCTGGAGCCTATCCCAGGAAGCTTAGGGCACAAGGCGGGGTACACCCTGGACAGGGCACACACACATACACAAACTTATTCACACATTACGGGCAATTTTGGGAACATCAATTAACCTACTGTAGCCTACATGTCTTTGGACTGTGGGAGGAAACCGGAGTACCCGGAGGAAACCCACCAAACACGGGGAGAACATGCAAACTCCATGCACACAGAGACGGGAATCGAGCCTGGCCGGGAATCGAACCCGGACCCTGGAGGTGCAAGGCGACAGTGCTAACCACTACACCACCGTGCTGCCTAAATTAAAAGGTTTTCAACCTGTTAAATTGTTACTGATGCTGAGTTGTAAATGATAAACTATTAAATTCTAACTGTACAGGTTTCTGAATTCTCCATTATTACAATGCAACCCTGCAGAGCTCCGCATTCTTGATTTTATAATTTTTTAAAAAACAAAACAGTGCAAATGAATGGGAGTAAAATTGAAGTTAAAAAAATTCTAAACTATTACATTGTAACATTACAGATTTCTGAATTCTAAACTATTCCAAACCAACAGTATGGATAATTTTGTACACATTTCTAATTTCTCAATAAGTACAATGAAATAGTGCAAAGATCTAAACTGTTACAATCTAACCGTAGAAGGTTAAACATTTTAAATTATTACAATGCAAATAGTACAGAGCTCAAATTTTTTCATTAGGACGATATATCAGTGCAAAATTCTAAACTATTACAATGTAACAATGTGTACTTCTAATTTCTACATCTATTTTATTATACTAGAGCTTAGTTCTAAATTCTGAGCCTGAACTTGTTGCAATGTAACCATACATAGCTATCAATTCTAAATGAATACAATGTAACAATGAAAAGTTCTAAACTATTATAATGAAAAAGTTATACACTTTCTATCCATTACAATGTAAATCTAATTTCTAAATTATTACACTATAACAGCACAAAGTTCTAAGTTCTATACTATTATGTTACAATATAACAGTAAATAGTTCTAAACTTTAAATCAGTACACTGTGACAGTATAAATTAAAAAAATTCGAAACTTTTACATTAAAAATGCTTTCAGACATTTTATTGCCATACTGTGTGAATTGGATTGGGCTGTAAAACCTTATGATCAGTGCACATGCTTAAAATTCATGAGAATAGAGTTTTACTGGACAAAGCCATTAGGTTATCCTCTCTGTAGTGCGGACTTAAAGTGAACAGGAAGCCAATGGCAGCTTGCCCAGTGTGTTATTAGTCCTTTAAAAGTCTAGTAATTGTACTTTGTTATATAGAGCTCTTGCGTGTGGCATCAGACCCAATGTACAACCCAACCATCTGTAACTATCTGTAATTTTACAGGCTGAACAGCTGTTGTGCATGGGAATGCCACAACATACTTGGTCAAAAACCAGAAAAAAAAGTTTTATCAGTTTTCCACTGACAAAAAGAAGAAGAGATTTGTTTTTTTTTCAGCCATCCAGTAGGGAGGAGACACTAAGATAAACCCCTGTTGGCGATCAATGTTGCTTGTAACCATTTTTTTAAGTGTGGCATCATAGTCAAGGGTTTTTAGCACAATAACCAACATAATGCAATAAAGATCCTATACAGTATACAATTCTGTTATGTTTGCTAATTTAGAGTACATACAGGAGTTAAATTGAGCCTGGGATAATAGCAATTTTCAGCTTCTGAAATGATTATATTCAGATATATTCAGGTCTTTACTACTGTATATTTGTAAGGCTAAGTCACTGTTTCCTCAAATCTTGAATTAGTCGCTCATCACCCGCAGTTAACATGGAATGCTGTGCACCTGCAGCTTGAATGAAGGTTGTTATAAGTTTTTTCGTGTGTTGGCAGAGAGCGAGAGACAACCAGAGAGAGAGTTGTTCAGTCACAGCACCCATTGTGTATAACACGTTGAGAGTGCTGTAAATAATTACCATCTTGTAAATCTGCCAGGAGATTTTCATATACGCTCCCCTGCCAAAAAAAAGCCAATCCTGGATTTAACTAATAGGTAAGAGCCTTCCATTGGATAATTACTGCAGTGATTAATATATTTCAGCTGGCAACAAATTATTGAACCCTAACTGATGCATTGAGTAGCTTTTCTCTTATGAAAAATCCAAGCCAGAAGACATATCCTGTACTACTGTAAGCATAAATGGTACTCTGTTTCAAATTATTGGACCAAGAAAACAAAACAGCAGTGTAGTCTTAAAAACCCTTATTAGTGAGGCTACTTGCAAAGAAGAAAATAATAAATATAGAATAGACAGTGGATAGCGGCACGGTGGTGTAGTGGTTAGCACTGTCGCCTTGCACCTCCAGGGTCTGGGTTCGATTCCCCGGCCAGGCTCGATTCCCGTCTCTGTGTGCATGGAGTTTGCATGTTCTCCCCGTGCTTGGTGGGTTTCCTCCGGGTACTCCGGTTTCCTCCCACAATTGGCGTTCCCAAATTGACCAAAGTGTAAGAATGAGTGTGTGTGCTCTGGATCCAGGGTGTACCCTGCCTCGTGCCCTGAGTCTCCTGGGATAGGCTCCAGGTCCCCGCGACCCTAAATACAGGATAAAGCGGTATAGAAGATGAATGAATGAATGAATAGACAGTGGATCATTGGGAAAAGGTTATTTGATCTGATGAGTCTAGATTTACCCTGTTTCAGAGTGATGGGTGCATCAGGGCAAGAAGAGAGGTGGATGAAGTGATGCCTAGTGTTGACCGTGCAAGCTTTTGGGTGCAGTGTTAAAGTATGGAGCTGGAGCAGCTGGAGCTGCTTCTGTTGGTCAGGTTTTGGTTCAGCTGACTACGTGAATATACCATCAATAGATTATTCCATCCCTGATGACATGGGCATATTCCATGATGACGATGCCATGATTCATAGTAGCGTAGAGCTCTGGTAGCATGAGACGTCATTTTCACACATGGATTGGCCACCACCTTAATCCCATTGAGAATCTTTGGGATGTGCTTGAGAGGGCTTTTCACAGTGATCTGACTCTCCCTTCATCAGTACGTTAAGTATTTTGGAGAAAAATTTGAGAAATAAATGTTATGGTGTTGTCTATGCTTATCAAATCGATGCCACGGCTGTAATTAAAGCAAGAGTTTTTTTTTTTTTTGGCCAGTGATGTGTATATGTACTGCATAAGTACAAATTTAATATGCCAGGTTTTAAGTTGGAAACCTTACCTGCTGCACCGCAGTTCAAGTACCATTCAGTTCAAGAGTCACCTGTCAGAACCCACAGTCGGGAGACCTGGGGTTCCCTGTATCCCACTCTGAGAGACACCGATTTAGGGTGTTGGCAGGAAGCTGCTTTCCGATGAGCGTAGATAAATTCTGTGCATCCTTAATATCAGCAAGCCTAAATTGAAGCAGGCAGGTGTTCGGAAGCAAGCTGGCACCGATTTATCGTCTTCTATTTAAAAAGCCATGAGGCCTATCCATCATACGTGTGCTAGGGTTTCATATTTTGCTCGAATGTCTGATTGAACATCTCTGTAAGCGTCTGGTGTTTTCAGTTTACTTTCGAAATAAAGTAGTTTTGAATGAAATATGACAAAAACCTATTTTTGTTTCATGTCTGGTCTTGCCACATACTGTATAAGGACGCTATCATAGTGGTGTGATAATTCAAGGAACTGATGTGTGTGTGTGTGTGTGTGTGTGTGTGTGTGTGGTGTACATGGCTCGGGCTCGGACTGCTTCCTTCTTGTAGTATGTGTGATCCGGGAGCTATTTCCTCTCTTGGCAAAGTGGGACACTGGTGCGCACACACACACACACACACACACACACACAAAACCACACACACACACACACACACACTAACCCAACTTACCAAAAGAAAACATCTTGGCTTTTGTCCTTTTTTTCCCTTTTTTTTTTTTTTATATGCTGCAACGTTGTTAAAATTATAGTTTTCCTCCAGGCTAAAGTCAAAGAAAGAGACGAGGTGTGGAAGGGGTGTGTGTCGGGTCATATGATGTGCAGCATGCCTGTAATTTCTCTCTCTCTCTCCTTCTTAGCGCATAGTCAAGACTCTCCTTCTTTTCTGCCATGTGTCACCCGAGCTAGGACTCATACTTAAAGAGTAAATTATTAAAAGTGCATAAATTATTCATAAACTGTCTTCTGGTGAGATGTCGCTGAACACTGGTGGAAGTTTAATCTTTTTTTTTTTTTTTTCAATCTGTAACTGGGGCATTGCGTTCTCAGTGTTAGGAGCAAAACGATGATAATTTTCTTGCATGATATCACAGAGCGAATGGAAATAATTGATGTCCTTAAAAAAATAAATAATTGCCATGGTTGTCTTTAACATCATTCCTTAAGAGTGGAAGGAATCTTATTTTCTTTTTAAGATTTTTCATGAAGCGTAAACGCTACTGAGAGCAGAAATCATGCGAGTGTACTCTGTGTGTGTGTCTCTGTGTGCGTGCATGTGTGTGTCGTTCTATTTGTAGCCGCTGTATGCTCATGTCAGTTGCCTAGGAGATCCTTGGCTGAGTCCCAGTAGGGGGACTGGAGCTGACCTCGCCCATGAAGCAAAGAAAAGCAGCCAGCACTGAGACGCATCCGTCTACCGTGTGTGTGTGTGTGTGTGTGTGCTTGCGCATGTTCGACCGCTTGTGTCTTCCGGAACATCCTTCCCCTTCCCGGGAGTTCCCTTCCTGTGACACACAGCCGTGCACCTGCTCTCCGCTGAGAGATAGCCCCTTGTGTGTGTTAATGTATCACGATCGCTTCTACTTGCCTTTCCATACCGTCACAACACACACACACACACACATGCATCTTGTACCTTTGGTCTATGTGTATTGCCTAATATCATGCCAGGCTTATGAATATTATATAACGCGTAGCTTATTCAAGTCTTTTTTTGTCTTCTCTCTCTAGGTAAGTCATCATGTGTCTGTTCTAAGCACACACACGTATACAAGACACACTGTGGACCAACACAGTGAGAACTGTACCTGCACACCTCGCCTACTTCACAGCCAGCTCAGTCATCTAAGCGGTAGTTATGACTCATGAGCAATGGTAAGTGGCTCTGCCTGGGTGAACCATTTGGCTTCATCTGTTGCTAGGGAACCATTGTATGCTGTAATGCATGATGACACAGCGTTGAAGCTCTAAAGATTGTGTATTTGGGGTATAAATACAGTTGGAACAAATCAGGCCTTTGCTCTAGCTTTTTTTTTTTTTTTTTTTTTTTTTTTAGGGATAATTTAATGTTAGCACTGTCGCCTTGCACCTCCAGGGTCCGGGTTCGATTCCCCGGCCAGGCTCGATTCCCGTCTCTGTGTGCATGGAGTTTGCATGTTCTCCCCGTGCTTGGTGGGTTTCCTCCGGGTACTCCGGTTTCCCCCCACAGTCCAAAGACATGCAGATTAGGCTAATTGGCGTTCCCAAATTGCCCGTAGTGTGTGATTGGGTGTGAGTGTATGTGTGTGGGCCCTGCGATGGATTGGCACCCTGTCCAGGTTGTACCCCGCCTGGGATAGGCTCCTGGGATAGGCTCCAGGTCCCCTGCGACCCTGAACACAGGATTAAGCGGTATAGAAAATGAATGAATGAATGAATGAAGGATAATTTAATGTTCTTGCTACATAGGATGCAAAATGAGTTCCTTGACTTCCACTCTTGGGGAATCCCTTCGATATCTTTTATCTTTTTGGGATTAAAGGATTAAATCTTTGCTAGAGCATGGCCTGTACAGTAGACTTTCAGGATATACTGTAGCTAAAATATGGAAACTTCACCTTGTAATACATAATTGAAATCAGAACCACTTTATATTATTTTGTCCCTCTGGTGAGACTGGGCGGAGAATATTATGTGCCCGTGACTTACCTACAGTATGCATGGAAACCACATTATATGTTATAGCCACTACTTACTAAGGTGTGGTAACCAGGTACACTGTGGTGGCCCTGACATACAGTACTATGGCGAGGGAACAAAATAGTATAATGCTTGGCCACAACTGAAAAATGCATGAAGATGAGATATTATCTCGTTCCCACCCCTTGAGTTGTGGAGATGAGATACCCACACTATAAGAATTAGTGTCCACAACATACTTTCTCGTTCCCACACCTTAGTAAGTCGTGTCCACAACATAGTACCTCCTTTCCCACAACTTAGTACGTTGTGGCCATAACATGGTATTTCCTTCCCACAACTTAGTTAGTCGTGTCCACAAAATAGTATCTCATTCTCACACCTTAGTAAGTCACGTCTACTACTGTACATAGTGTCTTGTTCCCACACCTTAGTAAGTCATGGCCTTAACATACCTTAGTATCTACTGTAATTCCAATGCCTTATTAAGGTCTGTTCACAATATAGTATCTCGTTCTCACACGTAAGTCGTGGCCATAAAATGATATCTCATTCCCACAACATAATAATTTGTGTCCATAGCATACTGTACGTAGTATCTCGTTCTCACATCTTATTAAGTCATGGCTATAAACATGCAGGCAAATTATTAACTTTTTCAAGTTGGTTCAGAATTGCAAAAAAAAAAAAAAAAACATTAAAAAAAAATTATAAATTCGGGATATTTATTAAATTGTGACATTTACAGAAACACATTACAAATGAAATTGGCACCTACAGTAGGTACAGTATGATGATCAGGGCATCCCTGGTGGTTCCCATACATACTGTAGTATTTAGTGTGTGTGTGTGTGTGTGTGTGTGTGTGTGTGTGTGTGTGTGTGTGTGTGTGGTGTATTAGGGCAATCACAGTCATGTGTAGAACAAAACAATCAGCCTGTGAGCTCCTTTGAGAGAAGATCTCCGGTCACTTCCATGTAGACCTTCATATGTTTTTTTGATTGCAGTGAGACCGCAGTTCAGCTGCAGGATCTTATCGATTTGACCTGCGAGATGTACAACCAAATATAGATAAGGAATTGACCTGCTCTTGTGTTACTACGGGCAACATCTGAAATTACTGTATACAGTGGGTCCAAATGCAGGAATCCCTCAGACGGAGTGTCTCTGAGGGTTTAGATTAAACGCTGCATTCACAAAACGTAATACTGTATAGTACTGGGAATATCGTTTTCACAGCTATCAGCTATATACAGTAGTGTATAGCCGGGATATGGCATTTTGTTCGTCCTAAAGATGAAATGGTGTGTAGTTTGCTTTGAAATCTCTTTCAGCACAGAAACTAGAAAAAAAAACCTGATTTAATCCGCATGCGAAGGTAAAAGTGAGGATACTTGTTCAGTCTTGCCAAGATGATATTCAGTTTAATTTACCTTCAGACCTGATGCTCAGAAAGGAAACAGTGCAATTTCAGTGTTTCAGTAAGTGTGAGATTAGTGTTAGCCGTGTGGATCTAATATTACATCTCTATGAAGAAATCGTGAGAACTTCTCTATCCAGTACCGTACTTAAATGCTTATTAAAGTATCCCTGTTTGTTCAGTATTGGGCTGACGTGGGGTAATATCCTTGGATTCTGCCGGCTGAATGCGCTTGTAAATTCGTCTTCCCACCAGAGTCGAAGCAGCAAAAGGTCTGGAAAAAGAACAGAAACGACTGTGTAATGGTGGCTTCTGGAAACGCTTATGAGGTTGCTGAGGTGGAAACCGAGGTCGACGAGCCGCACCAGCGGTGGAGTAAGCGGGGGATTAGATATAAGCAGCCGATGTGTTATTATCCTGCATGGAGCTTGTCTAAGATCAAATGCAGAATGAGTCACAGTGTTGTGTACCAGCCGGGAGAACAAGACACTGAAATACACTGGAACAAGAGACTAAAAATTTGTGTGTTTTTTGTTAGGAATTACACGATAATGGGTCAGACAGACAGCTATAGGTAGACATACTGTATTATTCAGAAAATATTCAGTCTAGCATAATTTCTGGTTCTCTATGGGAAAATCCTTAAATGATTCATGTATAAGGGCGGCGCGGTGGTGTAGTGGTTAGCACTGTCGCCTTGCACCTCCAGGGTCTGGGTTCGATTCCCGTCTCTGTGTGCATGGAGTTTGCATGTTCTCCCCGTGCTTGGTGGGTTTCCTCCGGGTACTCCAGTTTCCTCCCACAGTCCAAAGATATGCAGGTTAGGCTAATTGGCGTTCCTAATTTGCCCGTAGTGTGTGATTGGGTGTGTGAGTGTGTGTATGTGTGTGTGCCCTGCGATGCATTGGCACCCTGTCCAGGGTGTACCCCGCCTAGTGCCCGAAGTCTCCTGGAATAGGCTCCAGGTCCCCCGCGACCCTGAACACAGGATTAAGCGGTATAGAATATGAATGAATGAATGAATGATTCATGTATAATGGGTTTGAGATAAGGGGTACTAAACTGTACCTTTCCGTGATACTCTGGGGTTTCTATCAAAAAACAACTTTCACGCCTGTAGTTTCGCATCTTAAACATGAAAAGATGTTTATTGTGTGATTATAGTACTACTCTAAGTCAGGCTTCACTAAATGGCGGACTCAGTGACAGTTCTATCCGGGACCCGATGCTTTTCTGATAAATGAGAATAATTTATCTAGAGAGTAATCTACAGTAGCGCTTTTTCCTTCGCGGTGGACACAGCTACAGTATACGCGTCACTTAACAGAGCCTATCAACGCTATAGTCTACCGTGTATAGACGTGACACAGCATGGCTTACTCAAGAGAAAGAAAAGGAAAGTAGACTATGACAACTGAACCTTCAAAGTTGAATGGGCAGATCAATATATGTTTATTCTTCCTGTGGGAAATTTAAAACCAGTTTGTCAGATATGTTCTGAAGCCTCTGAGCGCCACTGTGCGCCAAAACACGGGTCGTTAGAGCAAACATTTGCGCAGCAGTCCGAGGTGAGGTCATGTAAAATAAACTGAGCCTGGTATGAAAGAGTCCTTTCATATTCATTTACAACCAGGCAGCGTGCAGATGAAAATGTACTGATGATTGTTGTTTGTATTCCATGCAAATTATTTAAATATACCATCAAAGTTCAAATTGTCCAAATGTTTTATGTAGGTGTTGAAAATTTACAATAATTATTATTGAAATTCTATGGAAATTTTAAATGTCCTATTTTTAATAGGCTTACAATACTTGCATCAGCCCTATTACAATGATAAATGTACACATGTCTCACTGTAGGTCTAATACTGTACCCTAAATCATTTTCACAGGAAAACTACATTCACAATACATTAAAGATGTACCCCTTAGTAGACCACGGCAGTGTCAATATACAGTAGAAATAAAAATTTGGATAGAAATTGGTATCCCTTTCTTCTACGTAAGTGTGTTCAAAAACCTACAACTGGTAACCATTGAAAGAACCATCAAGGAAGCTATTTCCAAAATAAACTGAAGGTCACAATGCTGGCTCAGGGCAACACAAGACCACCAGCTGAGGAAGGCAGGAAGTAAATTGTATATTATTATTAAAAATATTAAAGTAATCTCTAATCTGTGTTCTTACTAGAAAAGAAAGTCAGCAAATTTAATAAACATCCCAAGAATCCACTGTAATAAGATATAATAAGACAATAGTCGTGTTTTTTTTTTAATTACTTATAAGATGTATGCACAGGGGCAACATTACCCAGAGTGCACTGTGAGCATAAGCTTTGACGAAAGTAACAAATTCTGCAAATTTTACAAGAACCTTACGTCTATAACGGCTTATAAGCCTATCAGCTAATAGTCTTTCCGGTTGAGTATTTATTGGAGTGTTCGAACTGAATGTGTGCTGTTGAAACCCACCAATCAAGCGGTTATACAGTAGCTGTGAAAACAAGCGAGAACACACAGACTAGCTTGTAATTAGGGTCACAAATCCGCTAGTAAATAGGTAGTGTAAAGGCAGATGGGGACAGTAAATAAGACATTAGAAGTCATTAGGAATATCAACATTTACCGTAGATCCATTAGTAAATTATTAAGAAGCAACTACATTTATACTGTAATTATAAACCCGCTAAATAAATTCCAAATCTTGAATAGTTCGCAATATGTCGTCACAATATGTGAACTCTGAGCTTTTACTAAATCTTGACTACTATAAAAATGAGCTGTTTATATCCAAGTTTGCAGTAAATCAACAACGAATACTTGTTATAATGAATGAATGCTAATAAGAGCTCTTCTATTTCGGGATAATTGTGACAAAATAAATGTGGCAGGTCTCCGATCAGCTGTGAGAATACGGCACAGACTGTTTCGCTGTGTTTTACTTCATGTGGCAGGAGGGAGGCTGAGGTAAATGCCAAGCTGGACAGGGTGACCAGGGACAGAGATGTGCGGTAATGGCAGGGTGTTAGATAAGAGATGACGTTTGCAAAAGGCCAAGGTGTAGCTTGGCTTCGGCTTTCTTGCATGACGCCAGGCTATTCAGGCTGAAATGACCTTCCTGTAATCTTTGTCAAAAATTATGGACTTGGTCATGGCAGTTTATGATGTGTACTGTATGTGCACAATAAGAGCAGATCAATTTACTTCACATACAGTAAGCCACATGAAATACTTAGCCTTTAAAGCAGCTCAGTCACTGCTTTACATCCACTATACTGTATGTACAAAAGTATTTGGCTTAACCTGTTAATTATTGAATTGAGGTGTTTCAGTCAAGTCCTTAATCCCCATTGATGAAGGATAATCTTAATGATTTAGCATACCAAGACATCTTGGACAAAGCTATGCTTCCAACTGTGTGGCAAGAGTTTGGGGAAGGTCCTTTTCTATTCCAACATGACTGTGTGGAAGAACTTGACTGGGCCTAACATTGAACCCCATCGAAACACAATTCCCACAGAAACCCTCCAAAATCTTGTGAACAGCCTTCCAAGAAGAGTGGAAGCTGCAAAAGGGGGACCAACTCCATATTGAAGTACAGTATATGTATGTGGAGAATATGTATGTAAGTATACTGTATGTATGCAGGTTTGGCCAAATGCTTTTTGTCCTTGGTGTTTCAAATAGAAGAACAGCAGTGAAGTGGGAGCAAGGCCGAAATGCTGCAAATTAGAGCTCAAAGTTTTTAGCTTGAGCATCAGCAAGCCTGATGAGTCATGTGCTTTGTTAGCATGGAGGATTAGCGTACTGTACCATAGCTCTATCAGCATATTAGTCGATCGCTTCACTTTGATTCATTTTGCATCGCGACTGATTTGTGCCTCGGCTCCCAGTGCAGCGTTGACATTTAATTCCATCGGTGTCAGCGCCAGTTTGAAAGACAGCGCTGGTGGATATGGACTAGTTTGCAAGCTTGTTGCCCTGGTGGGGTGTTGAAGCAGCAGAATAAAGGTGTGAGTGGACCCCAGGTGGCTGTTTTACAGTTGTAATAAATGAGGAAGAGGTGAACATGTTTGGCATGAGATCTTTAGCTGCGGCAGTTCTACTCTGTGTCCATGCACGACAACGTTTTCCCATGAGCCAGGGCGTAAAATGGTGGAATGTGTTTGTGTGCGAGTGAATTATTGTTCATTATGGTTTTGTTGCCTCATTCCATTGAGCGTTTTCTAGGAATGAAAACTATTTAAGTTGGCTTACCGAGTGTATGGGCTAGGGTTGTTGTCTAATTACATAGGATATGGCTAGTTTTGTTCAAGAGATTAAACTGATGGAATCTGACTCAGGCAATTATCTGTGTGTTTTTCCCATCGTCTGAATTCCTAACCTGTTCTGGAAGGATTCTTTTAAAGAGATATATGACATGACAGGTTTTATTCTAAGAGTCAAGGGTTTTCATAGGTGGAAATTGTCTTAATCATTTCCTTATATTATATTACATTCATTGCAGTCAGTTTTAAAAAAAATTTTATTTACTTTAAATAGATGCAAATTACATTTTGCATTTTAATAGATGCAAAAGTACTAGGCATGTACTACTAAGTATGTAAATGTTTTTTTTTGTTGTTTTAATTTTATGACAAAGAAAGGAGATCAAAAGACCTGGGGTTGATTCAATTTGCATTTGGAAGCTGTTAATGGAAACTCTCGATATGCTGTACAAAGAGGTATCAATGCAAGGAAGACTATCATTATGCCAAGGGAAAAAAACAAACATCTATGACCAGATTTTCCCGAGCTCAACAACAAAAGGTTGGAAAGACCACAAAAGACAGCTGAAGTGGAAGATTGGCGGATCAAGTATGACGAAAAGCTCCTTCACGACATCTAGTCAAGTCAAGAATGCTCTGGAGGAGTATCATGAATGTAAATACAGAAGGTTTAACTCAAGATCCAGTCTACTGGCAATACACAAGAACAGAAAATCCAGATAAAGCATACAAAAAGCTTGTCCAGTTCTGAAACAAGATAATGTGGACAGATGAAACCAAGATCAGAATGAGACTGTAGGAAGAGGAGAGTATGGAGAAGGAAAGGAAGGCTCTTGTTTCAGTGCTTACCACGTCGTCATTAACAAACATGGTAAAGGCAGTGTTCTGGCATGAGGGTGTATAGCTGCTAATGTTACTGGTTCATTGGTGTTTATTGACGATGTGATTGCTGATAGAGGTAGAAATGGATTTTTGGCTCAAATTCAGGTGCCTCAAAGAAAGGGTAGATAATGACACAATAGACCAAATAGAGAATGTTTTTAATTTGCTTTCTTTGCTAGCATGTTTTGTCTTTCTAATTTATCATTAAAATGTAGGTATTTTGACAAAATGGCGATAAGTGGTTAATGTACTGTAATATATTTTAATATATAATATTTAATATATATAAAATATATATTTTAAGTCTACATCTTGTCTACAAGTCAATTGCATCTTACTTCATTGCTTCTTTTCAAATCCATCATGGGGGTGTATAGTACAGGCAGAAATGGGAAAACTATGTTATTATTAATATTGGCAGAGCTGAGGGTTCAAGGTCGGATATTTTCTGTATGAGAGTAAGGAGAATATGAGTACAAATTTGCCATTTGTTTTACAATCATCCCATGTTGATCCTGGTTGATCAGCAGATTTGTTTAAAATGTTACACCAGTATTGCAAAATAAAAAAATTATGTCACAGGAGAATAAACTAAGCCATAATGGACTTCACTTTGTTAACTAATTTCAGATAAAAAATTAGAAAATTATAGAAAATTAGAATCCTGGGCTCACCAGCTGTCAGTGCGCTTTTCTCCTTCCTCTTCTTTTTTTCAAGAACGGTTCCAACCATAGAGAGGCTAGCCCTAGTATTAGTCACGCATCTTTTCCTCTCTTGTTCTCACTCTCTGTGTCTGATGTGAGGCAAGCCCACGCTAGGGAAGCTGTCGTTAAAAAGGACGAAGTGCTCCTCAGCCATCACGATCAACTGTGCTAAAACACGAGAGCGAAGCCTCATCGTCCCTCACCTCATGGAGCACTTCTCTTTGGACACTTTATCTTTCCACGCCTCAGCATGTCCGTATGTCATTTCATCTCATCTTTACTGTGTAGATTCCTTAATTCTGAATAACAGGGTCACCGCTGTCATGTCTCGTTGGTAGTCGGCGCTTTGCGATGACGGATCCTTGACGCTTCGTGTTTATGGCACTTGTTTGTTTCTTATTTGCACCTGCGCTCGATGCTGGGAGCAAATATAACTAACCTTTAAAGCAGTGTAAGGATACCAGCAGTGTGAGTTAAAAGTGGAGTTTCTAACAAACTGCCAGCACGGGCAATTTTTACGCATGGATTAACAAAGGGGAAGAAATTTATACCGTTTGTCACGGCCCACACAGGAATCCTTTGATGATTTTCCGACTTCGATTCCTTGGAATGTCTATAGCCTGAAGATCTCTATTTGTCCCTTGGGTTTTAGCGCTCATTAAGTTGCAATGCAGCCATTTTATGAGACACTACTCTCCTCAAAGATCAGATGACAGGTAGTTTCATTGCGGTCTCTTTAGCAATGTATAGAGGTACTTGGTAAGCCCAGGGGATGCAACTCTACACTCCTGCTAAGTGTGTTGTCAAACGCCCGCTCACGTGTTCCACTTTGATTATGAGTGATGCATAGAAATACATTACAGCATTCATGGAATACCCCATCAGCCATAACATTAAAACCATTCTTGTTAAAACCACCTAGGTTTTTAGGTTCCCGTTGTGTCACCGAAACAACTCTGGCCTCTCAATTGCCAGGAAAGCCTCTGATGGTGTGCTGTGGTATCTGGCACCGGGAAATTATTAGCAGATCCTTTAAGTGCTGCAAGTTGAAAGCCAAGTCTCAAACTTAAACTGTCAAGACAAGACTTATTCTGTTAATTCAATTGGATCAACAACATCAGCCAGACGAGTCATCTTGTCCAGGTTAAATTACTTATGCCAGTGCAGAGATTGTCTGAAGCCAAATGAGCTGGCGCACTCAACTAGAGCTCAGGCCCTGCCAGCGTGAGCCACCCTCACAGCCACGCACACTCACACACTCGCAGATCCATTTATTTGATCAGCAGCCGGATGGTCTGTGCCGTCTCTCTGCGGGCCGCTCCATAAAGCGAGCTCTTTTCAGCAGCTCTTTCCTGCTGCGTCGCTTCCGATGCTTTGTGTTTTTGATTGAAATCAAACGGATGATTTTTTCTTCTTCTTAAACGATTAACATATCCACATTTTTCACTAGAACGGCTCAACCAGCCCGACAAGTGCAGTAGGCTTCTCTGGTGAATATCATGTTTGAAGTATAATTTTATGCTTTTTTCTTTTTTTAATGAACCGCTTCAGTGAAATGCTTTATAGCGCAGTGAAAGTACTGTAATGGTTAAGCGGTTGAGTGACTAGAACCCGAGTACCCTTTCAGAATCTTCATAAAGTGATGGCTAAGGGAAGATAAGAATGCTTTATGATGTGCTTTATGGCATAAAGTGATGTCTGGGTTCAAAAGTCAGTTAGGAAAAAAGAAAAATAGTTTGCACACTAAAAATCATTAGACCTTTCACATATTAAAAACTAACCTGTAATATTGTAATATCGTCCTCTAAATCTGTTCGGGTGGTTCGGGATGTGACGAGGAGCTCACCACGGTCAGCAGCAACACGCATACACAACCCATTATAGGCAAGAAGCTAGCGCGGATGGGTGCACAGAGCTGCGCTACGAATTTACGGCTGACTATACACACACACACACACACACACACACACACACACACACACACACACATGCTCACAAATATACATGTTTATACATCAGTTATACATCATACCCATTGCTGTTGGTACACACACGTAACACACACGCTGTCTTGGCTGTTTATTGTGTTTGTCGCCGCATAATGATGTCCTTACTGGTCCACCGGGTACTGTGATTGGTTCCAACAATGTGCGTCATTACCAGAGCATTAGGGGAAACCGAGTCCTGAGTGTTCTCGGGTTGTTATACACGGTTTTTCTGCCATGGGCATGCGCATTACTGATGAATCAGGGGAAAAGGCCATTCTGTGTATAGCCAGAGGGGTGTACTGTACATTTACATGTTTACATATTTAGGCATTGTCTGGCATTAATAATATATTTCGAATATTAAGGTTCAGTATGATTTTGCAGACATGCTGTTTGTATTTTACTGTCTCTGAAATGTGTGTGGGTAAAAAGGGGACAGTGTAAAAATTTGAGAATGGTATATTCCAGGAGGTGGAGCCTCTAACATATACAGTAAGGCCATCATCGGTGGGGTTGTTGGTTGGAGTAGATGGGAGTGGAGTTAGTTTGTGTGGAAGTGAGAGAGTTAAGTGGGATGGAGTGTACATTTTTGTATATATTTTGTAAATTATTGTTTTGTTTATTTATTTTCTTTCTTTTTCCTCACTTTTTTACACTGTTTGGATCACTTGAGCACCTTTTTGCACAATAAACACCTTTCAGCACCAAAGTGCTACTGTGGTTGTGCCATCACTGGACTTTTTGGCAAGATTGTGGGTAAAGGACAAGTGGTGTCAGAAGTGGGATGGCCAGCCGCAAGAAAAGGTCAGTGACCAAGCAACGTACAGGACTGAGGTCTCAAGTAAAGTCTGCCCTGCAGGAAGAGGATGCAGCATGGGACACAGTAGAGGAGGAGGAAAACTTAGAGATGAATGAAGCCGAAGGAAGGGCACCTGAAGCAGAGCTGGTGGCGCTACTAAAGGGTTTCCTGGCGGCACAGCAGTCCAGAGAGGAAAGGCTGCTACAGGAACTTCGGGGTTTGAGGGAAACCTTACAGAGTGCCCAAGTGGTCGGTCAGGAGGTGTCCCAGTTACGGACCCCCAGCTCAGCAAACACAGATAACTCCATGCTCGCCCTGCCGACGCCTGCTCCACGTCCACAACCAGCCACATCAGCAGAGCCATCATCCAGTGACAGCCGTGGGTGGCGCAAAGACCTGAAAATGCCCCAGTATCAGCCTGGTGAGGACATCGAAAATTATCTTATTCGCTTTGAACGGTTGGCCAGAACATGGCAGTGGCCAGAGGAAAAATGGGCATGTCGGCTAGCACCCCTGTTGACGGGACAAGCACTGGAGGCATATGCGGCGATGGATGAGGAGAGTTCCAACGTATACCAGGACCTGAAGGTGGCACTGCTGCAAAAGTTTGACATCTCACCCGAAATCTACCGTCAGCGGTTCCGGCAGTGCAGTGTACCACCTGGAGAGTCACCGACAGAGACCTACCACCGTCTGAAGGGCCTCTACAGGAGGTGGATCTGGCCTGAAAGCTGCAGCAAAGAAGAGATCAGGGAGGTGATCATCCTAGAACAGATGCTACGCATTCTCCCACCGGAGGTAAGGACCTGGGTACTAGAACATGAACCTGCAGATGGGCTTACAGCAGCAAAGCTGGCACAGCAGTACCCCAACGCCCGCAAGGAACTGTCAGCACGGCGCCAGGTAAACACCAACACAGCAAGCAGAGATAGACTGGACACTGAAGGGAAGCTGGTGGGGTCTGGGACGAGTAATGCAGAAAAAGAAGGACTTTGTATGTTTTTACTGTCAGCAGCCTGGCCGCTGTATGCCTGGTGCGTAAGCCTAAGTTAGCAGGAGTATGCTATGTGCCTAGGGACATGGACATTGATAATATAAACAGGGCGGAGGACCAGATGGTTTGTAATGTCTTGGTGAATGGTAAACTGTTACATACTCTGATGGACATGGGTAGTGCTGTTTCCCTTATCAAGAAATGTCATGTCTTGGACTACAATATTGATTATGCTGCATTAACCTTTATTCAGTGTGTGCATGGTGATGAACGTTCTTATCCAATGGTTGAGGTACAGTAACTGTACCCGTCAATAATGCTCTGTTTTTGCTAAAAGTTGGGGTGGTAGAGAAATTGCCAGTTGACATGGTTTTGGGGAGGGACATGCCCATTTTAATAGAGTTGCTAAGAAATGTTGATGCTGATCCTAACTGTAGCCATAAAGCAACTACAACAGAAACGCTGTCATGTCCAGTGGTAACTAGAGCTCAGGCCAAAGTGGGTTTGCAACCTTTACCGGAAATGCCTGACAGTTTATGTGAAGGGGGGAGTAAGGGGCTTAGGAAGACCTGGGGTCAGCGATAAAAACAGATGATGTAAGTGGACTAAAATGTGTGAAATGGGATGTACCTGACAATATTAGTGAACTTCAAGCAGCAGATACAACGCTAAAACCATTGTTTGAGTGTGCACATAAGGAGAAGGATACTAACGTCAGGGAGACCTTTTACTTTGAGGATAACATTTTGTATGTCAAAGATAATGTTCATTGTAAACGGTTAGTGGTACCCTCCAGATGCACACACCATTCCATTTTCAGGAAACCTAGAGTTAGTTCACGGTTCTTTTGGCCATCAATGTACACTGATGTTAAGACATATTGCACCACATGCCCAGTCTGCCAGAAAACAAGCGCTGTTCGTCAGTCTGACTGAGCTCCTCTCCATCCCTTACCTGTGCTCTCAACTCCATTCCGCCGCATTGCTATGGACATTGTGGGTCCATTAGAGAAGAGCAGCTCCGGCTACCAATATAAACTAGCATTTTGTGACTATGCAACCAGATTTCCTGAAGCGTTCCCTCTGAGGTCTATCACCACCCCTAAAGTCATTAGCGCACTTGTGTAGCTATTCTCCAGGGTAGGCATCCCAGATGAAATTATAACTGACCAAGGCAGAAATTTTACATCACCCCTGATGAATCAGCTCCACCAGCATCTGGGGTACAGTGCCATCAAAGACCAGCCCATATCACCCACAGACAGATGGCTTGGTGGGAAGATTCAATTAGACCCTAAAAAGTTATGAAAGTTTGTTGCAGACACAGAAAAAGACTGTGATAAGTGGCTACTCTTTGTCCTGTTTGCCTACTGAGAGGTACCCCAGGCATCTACAGGCTTCTCACCATTTGGGTTGCTGTATGCGTGGCCTGTGCAAGGGCCATTAGACCTGCTCTAGAAATGCTGGGAGAGACCAACATCCGGAGAAGGGGATCGTATGCTACGTCCTGGAATTGAGGAACCAGCTGCAGAGGTATCGAGAAGAGGCCCAGGTGAACCTGCTGGAAGCCCAGAAAGCTTAGAAACGGTGGTATGACCAGCACCCTCGACATCGTGAGTTTAGACCTGGACAGAGGGTGTTATTATAACTAACATCCTCTGCAAGCAAGCTCCTAGCAAAGTGGCAAGGACCATACACAATCACAAGGCAGATGGAGCCAGTAACCTATGAAGTTCATCACCCAGATCGAGGAAAACAGGACAAGATCTACCATGTAAACCTGCTAAAGGAGTGGAAGGAAGGAGGCAGACCTTGCAGTGAAGTGCTCCTGATTCGCCAGATACAGGAAGTAGAAGACCTGGAGAGTGATATCTCACCTGTAAGGATGGAAGGGAGAGTGGATCTTAGCCACCTACTTACAAACAATGCAAGTCAAAGAACTGAACCAGCTGTTTGGGGATCTTTCAGCACTGTTCACCCAGAAACCAGGCAGAACCTAAGCACTGAAACATACAATTCACCTCAAAGAGCCCATCAGACAGGGACCATATAGAGTGCCTGAGAGGTTGGTGAAGGCCCTGAAGGAGGAGATTTTTTGACTATGCAGAGGTTGGGTGTAATTGAGCCATCGATAAGTGAGTGGAGCAGCCCAATGTTTATTGTGCCCAAGAAAGATGGGAGCCTAAGGGCCTTCGAGTGGCGCAGTGGTAAAGTGCTCGCCCTATCATCCGGAGATCGCTGGTTCAAACCCCGGGTGATGCAGTTTTCCTCTCACAGCCGGAGGCCTCGAGAGAGCTAAATTGGCCGAGCTCTCTCAGTGGGGAGGGATGAGAGGTATTAGTGCTCACACATTAATCACGGCTCTACGCCATTCGGGGCGTCTGCGAGCTCGCGCACGAGGAGGGAGCGGATAGCGCTGGCCTCGAGTGTGTTACGACACCCCCAACGGTGCGTGAGCGAGCAGTTCGAAAAGAGGCGGTCGGCTGGCGTCACTTGGTTCGGAGGAAACGCGTGATAGTCTTGGGCCTCCCGGCGGAGTGGTAGTAGAAGCCTTAATGTGGGAGCCCCCTAGTGACCGGAGGGAATTGGACACGACTAGATTGGGGTGAAAATCGGGGAAAAAGAATTGGACAGGACTAAATTTATATTTTAAAAAAAGCCTACGTGTCTGCCTGGACTTCAGAAAACTAAAGTCTCAAAGTTCGATGCCTACACCATGCATCTTACCCACCTGAGACGTGTATTAAGCAAAATTGCTGGAGCCAGACGTTAAACATCAGCAAATGTGAATGGGCGAATGTATTTGGGCTACCTCTTGGGGTCTGGACAAATATGGCCACAACTCAACAAGATAGAGGCGATCAAAAACAGCCCAAAACCCATCACAAAGAAACATGTGAGGTCATTGAATACATGAAGTATTCTAACATTGTAAAGGATGGCCTTGCAATTAAGTGGGCCCAATTAAGTAGGGCGGTGATGCAACACTGCCACACCTTCATGACAAGGGGCAACACAGAGATGAGTGACAGTTTGGCTAAATGACACCTGAGTTTATAAAAGTGTACCATAAATCAGGACAGTGTTGGATTTAATGGTTAAAGATGACTCTAGTTTAGTGATCGCATTGCCAGGCTGCTGCTACAGGGACATGGTATCATAGGTGCCTCTGCACTCTAACCCCAGCATCCTACCAAACTGGAATGTGTACAGAAAGGGGAAAAATATTCAGGGTGTTCAAGTCAAATTAAATAAAAAGTTAGAAAGTATGCCAAAGCTACAATCGGTCTGCCCGATTTATGTCTGAAACACTGGCCTCCCAGGAACTCCTTTAATGGACCAAACATGTGCAAATGTCAATGTTTTATACCTTCATTCAATGTGTCAATGCCCAAATAGCCTAAAACAGATGAGTGAGTGAGTTAGTGAGGAAATTTACTATATCAGTGATGGAGTGAGTTTGAGGCCTCTTGAGACTCTGGGTAGACTCTGCTAGTTACAAACCACTAAAGAAAACACTGTATTTTTATTATTTTTTTGGTAAAAAAAATGATAATTTAATTAATTAATTAATTAATAACACATAACTTTCCATGGTCTCCTGTTAGATTTGTACTCCCACCGGCTCCTTAAGGTAATCTTCCCAGTGTCTCTGAACGATTGACCAATCCCATCCAGTGCGTCATGGCTTTATTAAGTGTTACTGCTTGGTTTTGGCTTTGGCTTTCTTCTAAATTTGGACATGCACTCTAGTTAACTTTAGTCCCAACCACACAACAGCTACCAACAACTTCCTTACCTTTCGAAACTGCTACTCATGCAGCACATACTTATCTGATTATAGATGCCCATGATTGGTTGGTGCTATGTGCTATGATTGACAGGGCAGAGCACCCAGAGGGCATTGCCAATTTTGCACCCCTGGCTCTCAGCCATCCATTGCTGTGGAAATGTCAGAATTTATACTTGTGATCTTGCAAATGATACAGCATTTATCCCCGCCACCCTTTGGGAAACTTCCAAAAAGGAACCTTTCAAATGATTTTCTCTGCCACTGCAAGACTCAAAACTCGTTTGCATGGGTTTCTATTACTTTTGCCAGACCTAATATAAGTCCATATTCATTTAACTTAATCACGGTGATTATCCAGGGTAAACTGGGCCATTGTCCAGACACTCGGCATTTTTAATGCTGATAAAGCTCTTCAGAGAGAAGAGCTCACTAGGTTTCACTGATTGATAGCCCTGTTTTGTCTAGTTGATATACAAGGCTGACTTAATCCGTCTAGATCCAGCAGGCAACACTCCTCTTGGCTGTGTCAGTCCTCCAATGGGTCATTAATCAGTCCATCATTCTTCAAGCTCAGGACGGCTGCAGAACTTCATTTCGTGCCGTGTACAGGAATAGTCGATATTCAAATTACGTTATTTTCCAGGTAAAAGACGGAGTGGGATTCCAGGAACGGAAAAAAATTTATCAAAACATTAAGAAGGTATTTGCACACAGTTTGAACGAACAAACCTAACATTTTTAAATCTAATGTTTTTCCCCTCAAAAAATGTTTTTTTTGCTTTTTTCATTTGAACATATTTAGTAAAATTTTATTGAGAAACAAAAATCCACTCTCTTAGCAGTTGTGACGTAAACAGATATAATGATAGAAAAATGTTACAGCGGGTCATATGATGGTCGTACTCTGTCATTTTTCTTTTCCATATACAGTATGAAATCCATCTTTGTCTGAGGATTCTTTGTGTTTGGAGGAAAAAAAAAAAAGCTTTCAGAGATTTCATCTGCTCTGGCTCACTGCTGCCGCTTGGTGGTCACCGATACATAATGCACCGTGAACTCAGTTCTGCTTCAGGCTTTGTTTTAATGCACAGTGGAGAAAAGGTTTATAACAAAGCAGGGCAGTGTCATGTTGAGATACCACCGAATCTGAAAGTAGGCATGAATGTTAGATCCGTACAGTGTGTGCCTTAGTGGTAATCACACCAGGGACCGAGACGAATATTATTTTGCATGTTAAATTATGAAACAGGGCTAAAAATGTACAGAAAGAGTGTCGAGGTGGAATCAAGCAGGCAGAGGTGGAATAAAGAGCAGTACTGTTCATGGCAAAGAAGGGTGTATAAGCTGTAAAGATAAGGATGGGTTATTTGGTTTCATGTGCATGTGTGGGCGTGTGCTCATACTGTACATGTGATCGTGTGTGTAGGCTGTCTGGCCAAGACCTGCATCACAAAAGGGCTATTGTGTCATGGGCACTCTTTTTAAAGACTATGATTTCTATGCACTTTGACACTGGTATTATGTTAGCACAGTGTTTCGAATGTACAGTAGCACTGTCCAGGGTTGTAGGTTTGAATGGCCAGCCTGTGTGGGTTTAGTGGGTTAGTGGGTTTCCTTTGAGTACTCAGGTTTCCCTCTACCGTCCAAAGACATGCATTGTACAGTAGGCTGATGGATCATCATTTGGGATCTCTCTCTAGTGTACGCGCGAGTGTGTACGTGCTAGTACAGTGAGGATTGCAAGAAGGTTGAGGTTCCTGAGGAAATGTAGGGGAATTAAAAAAGGAAACTATGTCTCCTCCTACAGTACGTAAAACCTAACGAGATGCTCTCTGATAAACACGAACATCATTACACCCCAGCATTTCTTATATCTGATCGGGCAAAGGTTTCGGGTGAATCTTTTTATAACAGCAGCTCTGACAGGAGTGGGGCTGAAATTCAAATCACAGGTTTATATAAACGCATTTGTTCTAATATGTTACTGTTGCCATGGTAACCGCTCGCTCAGAGGTACTTGCATGGTGGATTCTTGACATAATCGTTGACTAATAATGAACAGATTTGCAGTGTAAATGTAATTACTTATTCATCGACATGAATGCACAAGTATGCTTTTGTTGTAACAATTGTATCACTTTGTCACAGTGTGTATGAATTAGGTTAAGTCTTTCGGACATGACATAAGCTGACAATGTGATTATAGATGGTAGTATGTACTGTATATCATAAACACAATCGTTATTTTAAATTAAAGGTAAAACGTTTTGTAATAAATCTATATAGGGGTCAGAATTTTACAGTATAGAGTGACGTATCTTCTTTTTTAAATGTATTTATTTATTTTTTTGCACAACCAGGCCAATATGATGAACTCAATTTTATTTTAACCAACTAAACAAACATGACTGAGCACAAAATTTACAAAATTACTCATTACAATGCCTTTTTCTGGTTGTTTTGCTCATTTTGTGCGCTGTACATTTTTCATTCCCATAATTTATACGTTAATCTTTTTCTTCACCGTATGTTTTCGGCACAGATCTGTTTTACCGTTTGGGTTTTAATGCTTGAATCTATTATATAATCTCCATTCAGGATCAGCATTTAAATACAGTATAAATGTATGACGTGCTTTATTGTAGATACAGTATATTTTACTGTATATGTTGAATATGTATATGTTGAATTGGTTGTTACTATATTATATTATTATAGGTTATTATCACCTTTGTTGCATCTTTTCCTCTTTCTCAAGCCTACACATGTAGGCTTATTTTGTTATTTATTTATTTTTTTTATTTAAATCTTATCAAAGCTATCTTTGATCCCACAAACTATTGATCCCACAGCACTATTAAATTGGGATGCTGTGTCGCTCAGTGTGTTACATGAGTCAGTTTCTCAATTTCTCCAGTAGAGGGACACAGAGAACGCACAAGAGAACGGACTGTCTTTGTCTACACATCGAGTGCCCGCTTCTCCCCGAAAACAAAAAAAAAATCGATAAACCCGTCATGTTTCTATTTTTTTTAATACCTTGGAATTCAGCATCGATCTTTTACAGTGCACAAGCATTACTGTTAGCATCTAGATGACAAGTTTCTGAGTCAGTGACAAAGCCATATACGGTACAAGGGATCAATAGTACAGTACAATACAAGAGATCTTCCTTCAAAGTGGGGGCCATTATGACAGTGTTATGATGACATCATCCGTCTCTGTGGATTATGGTGGAAGAACGAGAAACCTCTGCAAGATACGGAGTATAAATATGCGCTTAAACTTTGTGAACTCAGGCCTTTTTACAGTGTTACCGGCTGTGAGGAGGATCAAGGATTTGATGTGCACTTAATATTTGAAGAGTCGTTTCTCATTCTGACCCACTTCCTGTGTATGAATAAAGAATCCTGACGAGTCACCTGTATCACTACTCGACTGATATAAATAAACAGGCTTTAGAAACCTGAGCTTGACCTTGTTTTTAATGCTATAGGTAGACTGTGATACGGATGAGATTTTTATGGGTTTGCGTATAACACAATGGCGATATATGTATCAGGTTAGTGTTTCACATATGTGTATCTGTACCCGGATTTGAACTGGGAGTGACTTACACTAGAAGTTTTTTTTTTTTTTTAATGTACATCCTAAAAAAAATCCAAGATCCAGCAAGCATACAGTACAGTTAGCATACCGTTTGAGTTCTCATCTTCTGACCTCACTTAAAACCATAGCCAGTCTCAACTAGACATGTTTTTTGTACATGCATTGAATATTTTCCAAGATATAAACAAAAAGTCAGAGCCTCACTTAAAACAAGGACTGTCACACATGCATGGTCTTTATTCGAAGCTTGCACCTTTCATTCATAGCATTAACACCATTTAACATTAACACTTTACTATTGATTATCCATTGCATACCAGTAAACTGGTGATGTAATCATGGGCACCCAAGGCTCATGTGGGTCAGCCTGTTTTTTTGCCGATCTCACAGAGAAGGCAAATCGCCAAAAAATGTCAATGCCAGTTAGGGCTGGGGGATTAATCGAAAAGTAATCGAAATCGACATTTAGAACCTGATAGAAAGGCACCAGAACACCCAGTGCACCACAGCCTGCCGTGCACAAGCTCGGCAGGGTAAGAGTCCAAGGCTGCTGACCATGGACTCCAAACTTTCCAGATCCCCATCTGATCAAGTACCCATGGGATGTGCTGGACAAACAAGTGCAATCCATGAAGGCCCCATCCCACAACCCAAAAGCATCTGCTGTCAAAGTCGTGGTTTCAGACACCACAGTCATCAAGTTCTGCTGTTTTTTCCTAAATGTTTCATTGTCTCTTGCCCTGTATTAGTTGTTCAGTTATATCACTAACATCATTTACAACAACACTCATCCACAGCCTCTGATCAATCTGGCTGGCTTGGTGTCCCGACACCTACTGTATAATTATTTAAACTTGTTAGAGGGCTAGATAAGGGATTTTAAAAAGTATTCCCTGTCATATTTTAATACTTAGTTACAAATGAATCAAAGAACACTTTGGTGGAAATCCATTCATTTGCTCAATCCCTCATTATCTGTCCTGCTTATCCTGTGTAAGGTCATGAGGCCTGGAGTCTTTCCCAGGAAACTCAGCACACATGGCAGGGTACACCCTGGATGGGGTGCAAACCCGTTGCATGGCACAAGCTCGCACACACATACACACACACAACACACACACACACTACAAGGCCAGATTCGAACCCCAAACCCTGGAGGTGCAAGCTGACGGTGCTAACCAATAAGCTACCTTGTCAGTCTCAGTGAAAATATATACACTGTAAGTTAGATGCAGTTTTACAGTAGAGCTAATAAACAAAATGTTTTACTTAATTTTTTATTAAAAAACAGTGCCACTTAAATGTTGACATTAGAGGTCACATTAATGTAATATACAGTACCAGCCATTTTTATTTTTCGTAGGCTACGTTCACATTACCAGTCTGAAGTGACTTAATTACATTTTTTTTACCTAATGTAAATCAGGTATGATCTTGTAAATATACTAATGAGTGAGATAATGTGAAAACGAATCACCTGCTAACTTTTAATATGGCAAAATAAAGACTTTTGGTCCTAAACAGGATGAGTTGAATATAAATGCGTGTGCATCCATCTGATATGCATGTGTGTGTGTGTGTGTGTGTGTGTGTTTGTGAGACCCCCCCGCCACCCTGCATTTGCAATTTTGGATATGCCCCAGCTTTGTCTTCGCAGTGAGATGAACAGAATGCAGAAGACAGATGTAGGAGAACTGCACACTGTGAGGATGGGGATGGGGTGAAAGCTTCGGTCCATATGGATAACACAGAGGGAACACGGGATAGCTCCTTATCTGTGCCTACCTCAGTGGCCACAAAGATCTAAAAGTAATGTTGATGTTAGGGTTAGTGTTAGGTTTATGTATATTAGTTATCTAGCAGTTATCTATGCAGAGAGCGTCTGTATAAGTACCTACAACCTTGAAAAGCAGTGGTGTGGAGGTTACTACAGTATAGTGTTTGGACAAACACATCAATCTAAATTAAAAAGTTACAGCCTTAAACACTGCTGTGTAACGTGAGGCATTATAATAAGCCATAAATACAGTGCTGAACCACAGTAGCACTAAGTACAAGTATTACGGTAAAGAAACAATTTCCATAGTATCTTAATGTGAACTATATGCACTATATTTTTTGTTCTTGAAGTACATAGAGTTTAGAGGGGCTCTTCTTATAATAAGTAATATTGGCCACCATGGCATACACTGACAAGCCATAATGTTAAAACGCAGAATATGGCCACTCTAGTGTAGATTCCTTTTGTGTGTTCATTCTGGGCAAGAGTTCTGTAATGACTGGCACCGAGACATTAGCAGAAGATCCTTAGGGTGCCGTGGGTTGCAGGGTAGTTCCTCCATGGATCAGACTTGGCAATTTAGAGGCCGGCCGAACAGCCTTGATGTCTTTACATGCCAGACACCATGCATGGCAGGCTGTAATGTACTGGGTGTTCTGGCGCCTTTCTATCATAACCATCATTAACTTTTTTTCAGCAATTTGTTCTACAGTTACTTTTCTGTTAGATCAGACTAGGTGGCCAGGCCTTTGGCCCCTACAGGCATAAATGAGCCTTGGGTGCCCTTGAAGCTGTCACCAACTTACAGGTATATACAATCAATTGACAATCAATGTTATACAATTCACCCGGTGGTGGTGTTAGTGTATTTGCTGATTGGTGTATATTTGCCATGCAAAACATTACTGTATATGTAAATGAAAGATGACCAACATAGCATATCAGTAAGGTGTTGGCCAACACAAGCTGCCATCTTCGGTTCACCTTGGTGTCGATTCCATAAAAGGATGAATGCCAGTCTTACAAAAGATAGTGTGTTTCCTCAGGTTGGTCATTTGATGAGGATGATGATGATGAAGCCACAATGGTGTAGTGGTTAGCACTGGCGCCTTGCACCTCCAGAGTCCAGGTTAGATTTCCACCTTGGGTTCTGTGTGTATGGAGTTTACATGTTCTCTTGTCCTCAAGGTACTCTGGATAATTGACATCCCCAAATTAACCGTAGCGCATGAATGTGTGTGTGTGAATGTTGACTGGAGGCCCTAACACAGTTGTGAAAATGGCAATAAAATGGTCACCATTGGCCGTCATGGTCCCTAGTTGGACTACAGAGGTTCCTGGATGGATGGATGGATGGATAGATGGATGGATGGATGGTGGTGGTGGTGGTGGTAGAAAGTAAACGTCTTTGACATCACCCCAAAATCTGGTTAAGATCTGGTGACTGTGATGGACATATGAATATGAACATCATATTTTTATAATTTTTATTATCTTCCAAGGATTAATTGAGCACTCGTGCTCTGTAGATAGAGAAGGAGTCATCCTGGGAGAGACTACTGTACTTGTGTTAGAATAGAAATATTTCATCCTAGGACAAAGGTTGTATTGGTTTTCGGTTCCACTTGTCCTGTTAGGGGGAAGAGTAACTGAAAACCATACCATCATGATAACAGACCCAGCTTTGTAACGGCGCATTTTTCCTAATTCTTTCTCTGTTTATCGAGGCTTAACCTAAACGAATCTTCTCTTTTAGCTCCACTCCTAGCTTTAAGTGTAAAATCAACTTTGAAATTCTCTTAAGATCACCTGACCCTCTTAGACTTCATTGTTCCTGCCATTCTAATCTGTTCTTAAATCTTCTTTCAGCAGACAGACGACTGAGGCTCAAGGTTTGATTTTAAACTGAACAGTGCTGATGCTCCCAGGGCAAAATAATATAGACACTGATTGCTTTTAGCTGTTTGATGTTTTTGATCTGTTTTACAGAGTGTTTTTTTTTAATAAAGGTTTGAAATTCTCCAGGAATTGATATCTTTTTTAGAAGGCTTCTATTTATAACATAAGTAAATGGAGAAGGAGGCCACAGTTTAGTGTAAGATATACTGATTGTAGGGACAGAAATGGCTCTGTGGTTAAGGCAGATCTGTGGTGTAGATTATTCTAGTCGGGGTATCAGTCGCATTTAGGTGCATTTGGCTGTTCCTGCTTAGAGTTGCTACTGCTCACCGTTGTGCCGTAGTTATGGAAAGCACCATTTACCTCATAAGGTTAACAGCCAATAATACTACTATGGCCGCATTGAATCATGATGGCATGTTTACACTAGGTATTTTAAATAATTTTGGCCCTACATTTATCTTTTAAATGTAGCTGAAAAACACATCAAACTGTTTAAAAAAAAAAAAAAAAAGGTATGTTTTAAGGTACTAGATATGCCAATGACTTTGTTCGCGTAGAATTTAATTGCACAGTCAAAACGTGTTTTTAAAAATGTACAGCGCCATCCGTTGAATTTTGAGATGAACTAATGATTTTTTCAAGGTTGATTTTTTTTTTTTTATGATATACTGTAGGGCATTTTCCTTTTAAATTTCATTAGCATATATTCTCTTTGCATGGCCTGATTGCTATTGTTTAACCTATATGTTAAGGTTGGCCAAATAAACCTAAAATAATTTTTGAGCAAATATCCAAATCAATGTACAGACATGACAACTTTACAGTTTTATAATACAATACAGTGGGACAAAAAATTATTTAGGCAGCCACCAATTGTGCAAGTTCTCCCACTTAAAAAGATGAGAGAGGCCTGTAATTTTCATCATAGCTATACCTCAGTACCTCAACTATGAGAGACAAAATAAGAAAAGAAATCCAGAAAAACAAATTGTAGGATTTTTAAAGAATTTATTGGTAAATTCCTCGGTAAAATAAGTATTTGGTCACCTACAAACAAGCAATATAACTTTATAACTTCTTCTTTAAGAGTCTCCTCTGTCCTTCACTTGTTACCTGTATTAATGGCATCTGTTATCAATAAAAATGACACCTGTCCACAACGTCACACTCCAAACTTCACTATGGACAAGACCAAAGAGCTGTCAAAGGACACCAGATACATAATTGTAGACCTGCACCAGGCTGGGAAGACTGAATCTGCAATAGATAAGCAGCTTGGTGTGACATACAAGACCACTGATAATCTACCTCGATCTGAGGCTCCACACAAGATCTCACCTTGTGGGGTCAAAATGATCACAAGAACTGTGAGCAAAAATCCCAGAACCACACGGGGGGACCTAGTTAATGACCCGAGCCGAGACTAAAGTAACACACTGCGCCGCCAAGGATTCAAATCCTGCAGTGCCAGACGTGTCCCCTTGCTTAAGCCAGTCCATGTCCAGGCCCATCTGAAGTTTGCTAGAGAGCATTTGGATGATCCAGAAGAGGATTGGGAGAATGTCATATGGTCAGATTAAAGCAAAATAGAACTTCGTGTTTGGAGGAGAAAGAATGCTGAGTTGCATCCAAAGAACACCATACTGTACCTACTGTGAAGCATGGGGGTTGAAACATCATGCTTCACAGTAGGTATGGTGTTCTTTGGATGCAACTCAGCATTGACTGATCCGTGTAATGGAAAGAATGAATGGGGCCATGCATCGTGAGATTTTGAATGAAAACCTCCTTCCATCAGCAAGGGCATTAAAGATGAAACGTGGCTGGGTCTTTCAGCATGACAGTAATCCCAAACACACCGCCCGGGCAATGAAGGAGTGGCTTCGTAAGAAGCATTTCAAGGTCCTGGAGTGGCCAAGCCAGTCTCCAGATCTCAAACCCATAGACAGCCCAGCGACAGCCTCAAAACATGGAGGAATGGGCCAAAATACCAGCAACATTGTGTGAAAAACTTGTGAAGACTTACAGAAAACATTTGACGTCTGTCATTGCCAACAAAGGGTTTATAACAAAGTATTGAGATGAAATTTTGTTATTGACCAAATAATTATTTTGGTCCATAATTTGAAAATAAATTCTTTAAAAATCCTACACTGTGATTTTCTGGATTATTTTTTTTAATTATGTCTCTCATAGTTGAAGTATACCTACCAACTTGCACAACTGGTGGCTGACTAAATACTTTTTTACGCCACTGTATGTATAGGTAATTTACATATCCATATACAGTACATCACGGTTTTGTAGCTTGCATACCTGCACAATATTTATAATGGCAAAAAAGAGATAAATCAGATAATACACATAAAAATTATGGCTTAATAACTGTTCAGACCATGGTTTTGTATAAATTACAATAGCTACTTGCCTATAGATCTGGCAACAGGAACGGTAAAGAGAAAGATGTGCATAAAATGTTGATACAAAGTCCTTGTGGTACCATAGTTAAATCCTTTAATTAAATTTAAACTATATATAAAAAATCTTTATCATAATAATTATTTCTTTTACAATTTATGCCAAGGGTGCCAATAATGATTAACTCTATACTGTAACTAAAGTATAAGTCACTTTAAGTCTAATAAGACCACATTACGAAGTTTTATGTTGCTTAACTGTTAAATCGAAAGTGCAAGATATACCTTAATAATTAAACGTAATAGACATTTAGTAGAACTGTGCAATCGATTATTCATTTAATAAATCTTCTGTTGGGTGAATTTACGATTCAGAATCGATTCATAGTTTTTAAATTATTTAGTTAAACGTAGAGACCGTAAATGGTCTTAAAAATAAACCACAGCTTTTGCATAAACATTGACCCTGCCTTCAACTTCCGCAAGCACCCTTTTTGTGAAAATATCACATCTTCTTCTTTCGAATTTATGGACGGATGTGACAATACTGCCACCTACTGGACTGGAGTGTGGTGTAGATACATGTATACAGTGGTGTGAAAAACTATTTGCCCCCCTCCTGATTTCTTATTCTTTTGCATGTTTGTCACACAAAATGTTTCTGATCATCAAACACATTTAGCTATTAGTCAAAGATAACACAAGTAAACACAAAGTTTACTTTGTAAGAGGCAAGTTTTTAAATGAGGGGTTTTATTATTTAGGGAGAAAAAAAATCCAAACCTACATGGCCCTGTGTGAAAAAGTAATTGCCCCCTGAATCTAATAACTGGTTGGGCCACCCTTAGCAGCAATAACTGCAATCAAGCGTTTGCGATAACTTGCAACGAGTCTTTTACAGCGCTCTGGAGGAATTTTGGCCCACTCATCTTTGCAGAATTGTTGTAATTCAGCTTTATTTGAGGGTTTTCTAGCATGAACCGCCTTTTTAAGGTCATGCCACAACATCTCAATAGGATTCAGGTCAGGACTTTGACTAGGCCACTCCAAAGTCTTCATTTTGTTTTTCTTCAGCCATTCAGAGGTGGATTTGCTGGTGTGTTTTGGGTCATTGTACTGCTGCAGCACCCAAGATCGCTTCAGCTTGAGTTGACGAACAGATGGCCGGGCATTCTCCTTCAGGATTTTTTGGTAGACAGTAGAATTCATGGTTCCATCTATCACAGCAAGCCTTCCAGGTCCTGAAGCAGCAAAACAACCCCAGACCATCACACTACCACCACCATATTTTACTGTTGGCATGATGTTCTTTTTCTGAAATGCTGTGTTACTTTTACGCCAGATGTAACGGGACACGCACCTTCCAAAAAGTTCAACTTTTGTCTCGTCGGTCCACAAGGTATTTTCCCAAAAGTCTTGGCAATCATTGAGATGTTTTTTAGCAAAATTGAGACGAGCCTTAATGTTCTTTTTGCTTAAAAGTGGTTTGTGCCTTGGAAATCTGCCATGCAGGCCGTTTTTGCCCAGTCTTTTTCTTATGGTGGAGTCGTGAACACTGACCTTAATTGAGGCAAGTGAGGCCTGCAGTTCTTTAGATGTTGTCCTGGGGTCTTTTGTGGCCTCTCGGATGAGTTGTCTCTGCGCTCTTGGGGTAATTTTGGTCGGCCGGCCACTCCTGGGAAGGTTCACCACTGTTCCATGTTTTTGCCATTTGTGGATAATGGCTTTCACTGTGGTTCGCTGGAGTCCCAAAGCTTTAGAAATGGCTTTATAACCTTTACCAGACTGATAGATCTCAATTACTTTTGTTCTCATTTGTTCCTGAATTTCTTTGGATCTTGGCATGATGTCTAGCTTTTGAGGTGCTTTTGGTCTACTTCTCTGTGTCAGGTAGCTCCTATTTAAGTGATTTCTTGATTGAAACAGGTGTGGCAGTAATCAGGCCTGGGGGTGACTACAGAAATTGAACTCAGTGTGATAAACCACAGTTAAGTTATTTTTTAACAAGGGGGGCAATCACTTTTTCACACAGGGCCATGTAGATTTGGAGTTTTTTTTCTCCCTTAATAACGTAAACCTTCATTTAAAAACTGCATTTTGTGTTCAATTATGTTATCTTTGACTAATAGTTAATGGTTTTTGATGAGCAGAAACATTTAAGTGTGACAAACATGCAAAAGAATAAGAAATCAGGAAGGGGGCAAATAGTTTTTCACACCACTGTATATATGTACTGTAATTGTCAGGAAAAGAGCTTTTTGAGACATGACATTTAAATGATCGACAACAAAAGTTGCACAGCATTTTGTCATTTCTTTTAATACTTTTAGTAATTTTAATACGTTGAAACCTGAAAAAAAAGCCACATAAAAATACTAATTTATCAATAAACATGAATGCTGTTGTATTGAATAAGATCAAAAATCACAATGCCCAAACATCGAGTCAACAGTCTGTCTTTGATTGATTGCTCTAGCATGTACTGTATACACTTCGACCAAATGTTTTTGTTACAGTTCTACATCATAGCCATAAGATGGTCTTTCCCAAACTGTTGTCACAAAATGAGAGCATGGAATTTATTCTAGAATGGCTTTGTATGCTCTAGTAATACAATTTCCTTTAAGTGGAACTATTATTCCTCTTCCACCATAGCAGTTTCGGAGCTTTCGGAGTTTCGTTTTTTTCATGGTGGACATGAACTAGCACCTGATTAATTTTTGGTGGAAAATTAGATGCCCAAACCATGAATACACGATAAGCTTGGGTGTTGGATCTCACATGGGTTTTCTCAAAACCTTTGTGGAGAAGCCGACTGCACCCCAGACCTCCTCGTCTGACCTCAGTGCCTGACCTGACTAATGCTCTTCTGGCCTAATGAGCACAAATCCCCACAGACATCCTCAAGCCTTGCCATAAAAACCAGAAGAATATTAGATTATTTTCCAGGAAATTGAGTTTAATACGATGGTTAGTCAGGTGTCCACAGACTTTTGACCCTAAAGAGTAGCTAGATAATCTCAGTAGTCATTTACTCATCTTCATCTACATTTTATTTTACTTCAGCTACTATATTATCTATATGCTTCATGTGATTAGTTTATTGTCAAACGAAATGCCTGGTAGAATCATATAACACTGCAGACACCAGTTCTTTCAAGTTCTTTCCCTTTTGTGGTCATTGTGGTGAGGTTTTCTAGGATCATTTCCTACTGAAAGAATGAAATTAAAAGGATGGTTTTGCATCTCATAGTTTTGTAATTAAGCATCAGGTACATCATGATTTCCATGACTAGACATTCGATTCAGTTTATTATCATAAGCTTTATAATCATGTAAGGGACTTTTCCTTGATCGGGACTATTCATTTGCTCTTTATGTCTTTCTGTGCTTTCTGTACGAGGGACAAAGCAGTCAGATATATGCATCATTACCCTCAAAACACCCATCTGTTCCTGTCCCGCTCTTGCCGCTGAAGCTCCCCTTCCAAAAAAAAAAGGGAGGATGAAAGGAAGATGGCATCCACCTAGCAACAGTTCAGCTTTGGACACGGCAGGCAGTCTGGGACAGGGTGTGAAAAAAAAATGCATTGGCTCTGCACCGCACTCTTTCGTTTCCGCTCTCCTTTATTCCACCATGTGTTGTGATTCGCGTGGTGCGCTCCAGAGCAAAGGCGACCAATGGCAGTGCGGCGATCCTTCCCTCAGCCCGCCCTGTGCCGCGTCATTAACATTCACAGACTGCAGTTCTCCATCATGGGCTCAGGTGCCGTGTGGAGAAAAGCGCAGACATGTGAATGCAGTTGACGTAATACGCACATTGGCACATAATGGCTCTCGATTCGATAGGATATCATGCATTTTTTTTTTTTTTTTATCTATAAGGCTTGCATTCATGTGAGGCATCGAACGGAATCCTCTGGCATTGCATGATCGTTTCCACATAAAGCAATTTGCTCAGAGCTCGTGCATGTGTGTTCATCCCCCCACCTGTGTTCCTGTGTGTGCTCTAATCTACACAGAAGCCCCCCGTCCACCCAGTCCCCTCCCCACACTTATGCACTTCCAGCTGGTGGTGAAGGATACGAGCACAAGACTGCCTCTCGCTGTCCCAGCTGCTTCCCTCCCTCTCTTTCTCTTCCTACCTCTCTCTCTCCCTCTTTCTCTCTCAGCCTCATTCCATCCTTCACTTTCTCTCTCTGCCTCCCAACGTGAGGATGGGATCAGGTACGGCCAGGAAGAAATCCACCAACCGGAGGACAGCATGTCCATAAAAATGCTCTCACATCCATACACATATAGCCGTAAATCACCCCAGTTGTGGACAGCAAAGAGAAAAAAGCTTCATTCTTGCCTCTGACAGCGAGAGACACATCTCTCTGTCACGCAGGGCTCGTCTTCCTACCGCAAGATCTTCGTTCCGCTTTTAGGGCATTCTTTGATTTATTTCATCGTGAGGATATCCCTCTGAGGCATGGCGCACGCCGCGTCCCAGCTGAAGAAGAAAGCGGATTTGGAGCTCACCGCCGCCGAGGATGAGAAGGAAAAGAAGAGGAGAACCAGGAAGAGGTCTCGGGAAGGCAAGAAAAAGGTACGGCCAGGGCAAGGCGGCACACAGACAGGAGGGGGGTGATGGACATTTCATTGTGCTCTTATGGTAGTCTCAGGCAGGAGCTCACGCATGGACGCTCAAACAGGCAGTAAAATCCTTTTGTGTGAGGGTTTTTCTTTTTACTTTTTCTTTTTGGGAACATTACCTGTGAGACTGCAGTGAAGGATGCTGCAGCTTGGACTTATTTATAGGAGCAGCATGTGCTTTACAAAGAACGAGCACAATAGTGGATCCTTCCGAGTATCTGTTCTCTCTTTTAGATTTTTCAAGCGCAGACAAAATACCTGTCTAAATTAGTTACTAGCTATTGATTTTTCTTCTCAGGTTAATGAGATTTCCCAACAAGGTGTCCTTCAAGAATCGTTTTTTTTTGTTTTGTGCGTCCTTTAATAGTGGTGTCTTATTGGAAAATTTGCCGTTTACTGATATCCTTCATGCATGCTTTATGGCTGGTGTGATAAGCTGTGAGTGAATGCCCTGGACTCCCAGGAGACACAGGCGCTCCTTGGGGCATTGTGAAAGACTGGCTCCCCAAACACACACACACACACACACACACACACACACACACATGCACTTAGAGCATCCCCAGTCCTGACCCTCCTCCCTTTCCCTTATTTCCCTTTATCCTACCTGTCCCTCTATAATCTGTCATACTCTTCACCCCCCTCCTACATACGAGCAACAGCACCATGCGTGTGCTTCTTTTGTCGAAAAACGATCTGCGCTACTCGACTCTTCTTCTAGCAGCATCTTGAAGGACCTACATAGATACTTGGTCCGTGGTTTTTTTGTTTGTTTGTCTGTTTCGTGTGCTGCCACATAGGAGGAGGGATTTATTTATTCATGCATCCTGAAAGCCCGGCATGTAGAAAAGCTGGACCGTGTAGATAATCCTCAGCAGCATCTCTCCAGAACCCTGCAACCTCCACATCGCTTATATTTAGCGTGCCATACCTACTAATGCAGCATGTATTCTGTATGACCAGCTAGTGTATAATATATGACTCGCTTGTACTGTAGTGATGTATATCAGTCCTCTGAAGGTGTGATGTTGATACCAGCTTTATTCAGGATTCTTCTTTCTATCTTAAGCACATTGTTATTTATTGTACAGTAAATAAATATAATATCGAATGAAGCTTTTCATCATCATCATCATCATCATGATTAGTTTCAAGTATCTGGCATCCTCAGAGTTCTGATATCATTCTGTTCTATCAATAGAAAGAACAGATCAATGCATTTCTATTTAATATACTTAAATAGAAAATGAGCTGCTCCTGACGCTTGTCCATGTTAGCGCTCATGTAAATGGACGAAAGGTTAAGTCCTTACAGGGACATCGCGTTCAGTCACCAGCGGCCGCCGCTCCATCGCCCGTCATTCACATCAAGCCAAAGTCACCTCTGTCATGGAGATTTGTGTCTGTGTGTTTACGTGCATCGAAAATGTCTTGACCTCAAACGTAAAAAACTGCTGCATCAGCATGCACTAAACAGGTGTGATAACAGTTGCAGCTTCCGCATCAAGGTCAAATCAGTTTCTCCATCACACCTCCATCCTTCCTGACGTAAGAAGAAAATATATATTTTGACATATATGTTAGAGGTAGTTATGTATTGAACTGACTCGCGTTTACGGAGTGATCGAGGAACCGGAATGATGGAGCAAAGTGTATCTTGGACAGGGGTAGTAAAGATGTTTGGAATGAGATAGGAGTGTGATTGTGGCGGTTCAGTAAGAAGAAGCTTATTGGAGCTTAAAGGTGTGGTCAGTATTGCTTACATTCTTGTTACATAACTGTACTTGTTACGGTAAATTCGATATTTTTCTAGAATCTGGTTGAGAGGCAAAATAAAAAAATTATAATTATTTTATATATATATATATATATATATATATATATGTGTGTGTGTGTGTGTGTGTGTGTACGCGTGTTGGAGTGCAGTGGCGTGGCCATGGGATTGTGGGATGGATGTAGCATGAGGTGAGTTGAAGGTGAGGATGTGCAGACAGCTTTGCATCCACAGCAGGGATACAGCTGTTGCTTTGTCTGTGTGTGTGTGTGTGTGTGTGTGTGTGTGTGTGTGTGTGTGTGTGTGTGTGTGTGTGTGTGTGTGTGTGTATGTGTGTGGTGACTGTCCCTCACAAGGGTAAGAAATCTATACTCCAGTCTGCTATTCCTGGCACTTGGCAGCGCTTCCTTCAGTTTCTTGTGTAAATGAAAACAAACAGGCTCAGAGCAGTCTGCTGATGTGTGTGTGTGTGTGTGTGTGTGTGTGTGTATTGTATATCATACATACATAGTGGTATTATATTACCTAATATTGAGTCATTTAATGAGAGCTCGGACTCATTTTTAGTGGCCAATAATTTTTTCCTTTTGGCGTTCATGTTTTTTTTTATGCTTTCGTTGTTGGCTTCAAAGTTGGATCTACTTTTTTGGTTCGGATTCAGTCTTGCTTCAGTCAGGAGAGGCGACCAGATGGAGAGATGCGAATAAATTTTTTTTTTTTTGAGAATAAAAGGAAATGTTCCAAGTTCAATCCCAGCATCAGAGCCACACAATAGTCATCTGTAATTTGCAGCTGCTCAACTTTAAACTGGTCTGATTTTGCCTTAGTCAAGGGAAGAGAGAGAGAGAGAGAGAGAGAAGAAATAAAAAGCAAGTAGACGAGTGGTAAAAAGAGAAAAGAGGGTAAAAAGGGATGGTAAAACAAAGGGTAGCTAATATAAGGGAAAAGGGGGAGGGACATAGGGTGACATTAAGTAAAAGTGAACAAAAGGAAGACAAAGATAGAAAAAGGAAAGTGATAGAGAGAAACAATGAAAAAGAAGGAAAGAAAGAATAGAGGTAGAGAGAAAAAAACTGGTGGAAAGATAATATCGAAATAAAGAAAAAAGTAGGTGAGAGGGTGTGAAAAATACAGCATATGTATGTGTGTGTGTGTGTGTGTGTGTACTGTATGTATACATATTCGTCTTCCATTTTATGTACCTTTTCTGTTCTCTCTTCTGCTCCTACGCTCTACTCTTCTTCTTACTCCTCCCCTTCTTTTTTCTCTTCTTTCTCTTTCTTCCTCTTTACATTCACTTCTTTCTTCTTTTCCCTTCAATTAGGTGAAATTACAGTAGACCAGTCTAATTGTTATTAGGCTGCATATTGTTATTCTTAATCGTGCAACAAAAAGAGGCAGAAAAATACTGTAGAAAAAGATAAGATGAAGAAAAGAGAGAATAAGAAAAAGTATGAGGAAAAACAGGAGATGAACAGAAAGGTACAGAAAAAGAGAGGAGAAAGACTGGAAGATAAAAAAAAATTGACAGGGAATGAGAGAGAGGGAGAGCGCGAGGCGGAGTGAAAGAGATAACGAGAAAGCTGGGAAGAGAGAGAGAGAGAACGAATTGGAGAAAGAAAAAAGCAGGTCACTGGAGAGTGGAAGCAAGAGATAGAGTAGATATATGGGAATAGAGAAATGGGAGACAGCGAGAGAGATATGGACGGCAAGAAAGAGAGAGAGAGAAGGGGGGATGGGGCATGAAGGGGTTGATGGTGGGAAATTGAACTCCTGCTGTTAATTAATTTTTGCTGCATTTCACCTACATCCCCCTCTCCCTCCATCACGCCCCCCCCCCCTCCTCCTGCTTCTCTTCCCACTCTCTCTCCCCACCTCCCTCTTCCCTCTCTCACTCTCTCCATCATCTCTTCATCCTTCTCGCACATGGCCAGATTGGAGTACACCATTGTTTCCTGCCACACGTCTCCCCCTTGCAGGCCTTAAATCCTCACACCAGCAGCTTCACCCCCAACCGTCGGCCAGCAAACACACCAGACAACTACATTAATCCACGGTCACTTAGCTTCAATTTTTTCAGCGCTACACCACCAGCACCACGATTGTCCCTCAGGCCATCTCTATTCTTTCTCCTCCTCCTCCTCCTCCTCCTCTATGACTCCTCCCTCTCTCCTTCTCTCCCTCTTTCCCTCCAATCTGGGACCTCTCATTCTCATTCATTCCCAAACGAAATCCATTAATCTTATTCTCTGCAGCCTGGAATCCTCTTTATCCATACTAGGAGGGGCATCTTATTACCATAATGTTGCTTTTATGGCAGCACTGGTTATCCCATCTAAATAAATATTTTATGCAATTCATGCATTTTTATGTATATAATTGATAGACCAAGCTGATGTTTTAAAACTGTATTATTAAACCTTAAACATCCATATCACTTTTAAAATGTCTTTTCTATTGGATAAAATTCCCTGGAATTCAAGGTCTGCTTTATGACGTGGATGCAGTTGTGTGAATTCACCATTAGTTGTATTTTGGTCGATACAAGTCAGAGCACTAGGAAGTCAGAACACAGGTAGAAGTTTTAGATAGTATATCCACAATCAGTAAATTGATTTACAATTAGATTTACTTTTTTCATTTGATTAATTAAATGAGTGGGCCAGATTTTGATTTAGAATCGATTCACACTTTTAAAATTAAACTAAAACTGCTCTAAAAATGCCCTAAAACTGACAGATGTCTTGAAAAATGTAATATAGCTTTTGTAGAAAACACAAATGGTTTTTATATTGTAAGAGTATCGATAATAGCCATTAACTTCTTTGAACTTTGCCTTTGTTAACTAGACAATGACATGCAGAAATTAACATATTTACTATGTAAAAATTGGCAAATTAGCATGTATTTATGTTTCTTTACATGTATGAAGAAAACAACATATGAATCAAGAATTACATGTATTTATATTACAGTGAGTCAAAAAATTAACAAATATGTTTAGACATGAATAGTCTTTTTAAGGTTGTGAATGCACCGCAAAAAAATTACATTAGCAAGTGAAATATTCTTGAATCTAGCAAAACGTATCTACAATTTCTTAAAATAAGTTTACAACAAACATATTATAATATTATTATGTTTATTTCTAGTCAAATATTACTAAAATTGTAAGCTAAAATAGAGAATTGTAAGCTAGAGAATTTTGCTGCTTTCAAGAGATAAATTTCTACTCAGTCACTCACTAATCGTCTGTACCGCTTTATCCTGTATTCAGGGTCACAGGGGGCCTGGAGCCTATCCCAGGAGAATTAGGGCACGAGGTGGGGTACACCCTGGACAGGGGGCCAATCCATTGCAGGGCACACACACACACACACACACATACACACACTCACACGCTCATTCACACACTATGGGTAATTTGTGAACGCCAATTAGCCTAACCTACATGTCTTTGGACTGTGGGAGGAAACTGGAGTACCCGGAGGAAACCCAACAAACACGGGGAGAACATGCAAACTCCATGCACACAGAGACGGGAATAGATACATTTCTAAACCTTGCAAAATTACTTCCAATAGCAGACGAACTTTTCGCTGAAACTTTTAATAAAATTTTATTTAAAATAAGCTTAGTAATCTTAAGTATTTTAAGCAATTTAAGTGTAAATAAATGTAACTATGTTCAAGATACTTTTACTTGCTAAGATATTGTTTGCATTGTGTAATGTAAATCATTTTCACCTATCAGCCCCGTTATACACTACTTTCGTTGTACACTGCTTGGTAGCAGAGTTCAAAGTCCAGTGTGCTGAAATATGCCTTGTAGTCTTCACACATTTTAGGACATGCTGTCACAGAGTACTTTTTCGCTCTTGTCTTGATAAATTGGCCTCATACAGTACGTAGCAGCAGAATGCATTTGGAGAATGCTTGCAGCTACTTGATGCCATCTCTGATAAATGTACAGGTCTATGTGTTCACTTAGGCAGCTAGAAGGAAACTGAAAAGGTGAGTGGTACAGAGCACACTGTAAAGCGTTCAATCTGCCGCAAATATAACAGGCAAAATTTTTTATGTAGATTAGGCTTTTAATCCCAAAACAAATCCATCCTTCTGTATTATGATTGGTACAAGAGTACAGTCTCACCTTGATTCGATGCTTTACAGTGCCGATTCCTCAGTCAGAAATCCAATAGGTGAAAATAAACACAGGTGAGAGAGAGCTGTTCTCATGAATTTTACAGAGTGGGAATGGAAGCAAAATTTCCTTCCTGGAAACTTGTCACCTAATATAACCTCCCATAGGGCAAATGTGCAGAAAGAATATATTTATTCCAATGAGGAAGAAATTATCATATCAGGTGTTAACTCTTTTATTTTTACAAATTTAATTAAATATTAAAAGGTTCACACATCTACTCTTGTTCAAACTGAAAATTCAAATTGAGGTGACGTTGCTTTTCCATTTCCATTATAGGTGAAATATTATGGTCTATGACTAGGGCAAAGACAGGACAGGAAGAAATGTCATGTTAATTTAAGCAAAGGTGTAATATGTGAAATTGGAACAATATAACATTGCACGAAGAAAACACATCATATCTTGACGGAATTTGCAACAGTCATTATGTAATGAATAAAAACACACAGTAGGATGCACTATTATAGAAATATGATTGATGACATGATGGTGTGATGCAACCTGTTGCAACAATGTACAAATATTCCTTTGACAGCATATTCCAAAGTGTGTAATTTCTTGCATGCAACAGCAATTTGTCTGCATTTTCAGGATGTGAAAATCTACATCCTTAGCTAAAACTAATAGAAATTCTAGCAATAGCTCCTCATGTTTTCAGCCAGTTTTTTTTAGGTGTTGCTTTTCCCACGTATCCAATAAGCAATGTGCTGGAAATTTTGCAGCAGGTAGTGCGAACAAAATCAATTTCATAACCACAGTCGTCTCATTGTTTGCAAGTTGGTCACGAGTTGACGGTAATCGGCCGCCTCCTGAAGCCAAACCTCACTTCCCCAACCTTTCTGAATTTCCACTGTCTCCATAACCTCTGTCTCATTCTGTAAAATGAATCATAGGCTGCTTCTCAAGACTATAACCCTTCCCTTCATGAGAAGAATACTCTTCTCATGGCATCTTGTAACACACTCACTCATTCATTCACTCAGCTTTATCCTGTATACAGGGTCACAGGGGGGCCTGGAGCCTATCCTGGAAGACTTAGGGCACAAAAACGGGGTACACCATGTACGGGGTGCCAGTCCACTGCAGGAAACACACACACACTCATTCACAGAGTATGGCCAACTTGGGAAAATAAATTAGCAAATGCACGTCTTTGGACTGTGTAAAGAAACTTGAGCACGGAGAGGAAATCCACCAAACATGGGGAGAACATACAACTCCCATACAAAACATACAAAAAGGTGCATGGCCACAGGGTTAACCACTAAGCCACTGTGCTGCCCGGTATTTTGTAACAACTTTAAAAAATTATTAAAATTACTGCAAGAGGTTAGGACATGATGTGATTTTGCTTTTAATAAAATGATATGCCATGACACGACCATGCTTAAGCCAGTGTAGTGTACTGTAGTTACCTCAACTAGCAAGGTTAGCTAGCAAGCATTCACTTGAGCCTCATGTGGAACATGTAATAAACAGTAATGAGTACATGGAATATATTTTATAATGTTTGGTAAATGTGTGTATAAACAGTATAAAATAAAAATAGAAGCTTGGAAGGGAGTAGAGTTTGTTGTTGCCTCAAGTGAGTGCATGTAGCTTGTGGAGTTAGCTAATATGCTAATCCCCTGCTCAGTGAAACCCTCACTCTATAACAACATAAACACAAATTTGTCACTTGCTAGTGTAATTTAAAAAAAAGAGTGATACTGGGCAGAGAGATATATACATATATTGTAATACAGATATAATAATATAAAGGTATACTATATATTTTTTTAATGTGTTTATTTGCAATTATGTGTTTACTAATGGTAGTAATTAAAACACGAGGGGAGGGGGGCGAAAATAAGACATTGGAATTTACAAAACCCTCACACTTGAAATGAGTCCTCTGTTTCAACCCCATCCCCCCCACACACACACACCACACACACACACACACACACACACATCCCCCCCCTCCCCGTCATCATGACTTTCAGAGGGCTCTGATTAGCACAAATGAGGGCTGTCCTTGTTGATTGTGCCGTTTTTGCACACACACACAAACAAACACTCACACAAACAGTGATTAGTGATTTATCCAAAGCTATAAGTGGCCACCCCAAATAGACAAAATATCCATTTTTTAAAACACACAAAAGACAATGCTGTAAACTTTGATCTGAAGCACATAGTGTTGCTATGGCAACCGTGGTAGCTTTCTACTGTAACAGAAATTCCTGTTTATTTGTTCTTGGGTCATAGGACACAAGCAAGGTCATCGCGCAATAGCAAGACTGACATACTAACTTTTTTATAATTATTCTTCGAACTGTTTGACAGCAACTTATGTAATATCATATTAGTATTTTGTATGGTGTATTTCTCGCCAGTATGGTTATCGAGAAATGCTGTCATGTTACAGTGAAACCGGAAAAAACACAAAGTCGTATAGTTCCTGTGGTGGAAAATCTGAGACTTCTGCTATTGATTTACAGAGAATGTTACTATATCCATTACACATTTTACGAGGTGCGTTCAAGTCAAACCGGTATTTGTGTTGAAATTTCTTGTGAACAAAGACGTAAAACCGATTAATTTCAAGCACAGTACGACGCTGAGATTCTAGAAAACATGAAAAACATCCAGATGTTTGTATTTCTGTAAATGACGACTAAGGGCGCAATGTTCCCATGAACATTCAGTGAGTGGAACTCCTGATCTTAGAAAATCGACTGATGACTTGTGGGAAGTGATGCGTGTGTCTGTGGGAACTGTACAGACAATCATTCGGCTGGGAGTTATTGCCACATCCAGCGTACAGTCCTGACCTTGCTGGGATAAGTGCATTAGTGTAGCAGGTGATTATATAGAACTATAAAGCGAGATGCTGTGTTCCGTTATTTTGCACTATCAAAAGTAATGATTTGACTTGAACATCCCTCGTATAAATGTTTTTCCTTGTTAAATAATAAACTAGTTGTATGCGTCCACTGTGTATGAGCTCTTATACTATACTATTGAAACAGTAATTTGCGCGATACTACAGTATGAGCCTGTGATTCGATAGATATGCATTTAAGGGTTGACAGCTATTCTGGTAAAGATGCTTCATGCTTACTATTTTTAGAGCCTTAGACACTTTTATTTTTGCAGCCTGGTGTTCTTACATCAACCGTATTACGTTTGTATTAAAAAAACTGCTGCATGAAGCGTGCAGCTTCATAAAGCAGACAGAGTTGTAATAGTGAAATGTAAAAGATGCAGTTTGTTGTGAGGGTCCTACGCTGCGTCCCTCATGTGATTCAGTGTCTGCAGTAAAGAGGAGGGGCATGGTCGCTCTCTTGGTGGGCTCTGGCCGTAACTCATCGTTAGCGTGATGTTTGTGGAGTGAGAGAGTTATCGATCTCCTGCATGTCTTCTCGGTCTCGGGCGTTTCCTGCAGTGACCAGAATGGGAGAGAATCAGTGGCCTAATTTACTCATCCTGTTCTCTTCTTCATCAGCAGTCTGAGTGAGCTGAAGAGGCATGTGTTCCTCCGCAGTAGAGTCTTCATTAACTCCTGCTGATAAGCTGAGACTCTTAGCTTCTGTAAGGATCTACTAGAATCAGATACTGCACTGTCCTTTACTCCATCTTGTCCTGGATAATACTGCTCTTGAAGATAGAATGACGTCTATCCTTTTGCTACGCAGATGTGCAAATGTGTTTCACCATGGTTTATTCTTGAGTTTGTATGAAGGGCTGTTTTCATTTATGTCACAGTCTTGAGTATCGTTCTTGAATGAAATTAGTTAGAAGGTGGTGACAGTAGTTGAGAATAAGAATACATCGAGTTTATATGAAAACATCGAGTTTATATGAACATGTTTAATGTTTAATACATAATTATTTCCATAGTAATAGTTTACTTAAAGATTTGCCACGATAGATGCTCTAGATGATATCATGCTGATTAATTATTAAAACCAGCATTCAGTATTTTCCAATATAGTGCACCAGGCATTTTTATTTCTCACATAATAACTGGTGTGAACTGGTATCTTTTTTGTGTGTTTGTATGACTGATTAGGGCATGTTTGATTCCATTCAACAAATTAGTAAAGTGCATGGACATGGCAGTAACACCTCTCAAAGAATGTTTTAGTCTGGATATGGCAGGTGTGTTCTTCCATGTTGGACAATTTGGAGAAAACCTGTCCAAGGTGATGATGATGTCCAAGTTTTAGATCACTTGCAAATGTCTTTGTTTTTGGTCAGTGATTTATTTTTACATTCTACAACAATACTGGGGATTTCAAAACTATAAAATAACACATATGGAATTAGGTAATTACGTAACAATAAAAACAACAGTTAGTTGTTATTTTAAGACACAGAGGTCAGCCTTTCTGTAATAGTTCTTGCAAGAACAGTATTGTCAAGTACATTTGCAAAATCCGTCAAGCACCATAATGAAACTGGCTCTCATGAAGGCCATCTCAGGAGGGCGAGACCAAAACCTACCTCTGCCGCAGAAAAGACGTTCATTTAGAGTTATCAGCCTGAAAAATGACCAATTAACAGCACCTCAGATTAGAGGCGTTATGAAGTCTTTACAGAGCCTAAGTAGCAGAAACATCTCAATATCAACTGTTCAAAGGAGATTAATGTATTTTTTGGATGCCTTCAGCATTCCTTTACAATGTAGAAAGAAATAAAAATCAGGAACCATCATGGAGTTAGAAATTTTTGAATGAAGGTTAGCCGCAGCAAGACGGAATACATGTGTGTGAATGAGAGGGACCCAAGAGGAACAGTGAGGCTACAGGGAGCAGAGGTAAAGAAGGTGAGTGACAAGGATGGATAGGATCAAGAATCAGTTCATCAGAGGGACAACCCATGTGAGATGTTTTGGAGATAAAGTCAGAGAGGCCAGATTGAGGTGGTTTGGACATGTTCAGAGGAGAGATTGTGAATATATCGGTAGAAGGATGCTGAGGTTGGAACTGCCAGGCAGGAGGTCTAGAGGAAGACCAAAGAGGAGATTCATGGATGCAGAGAGAGAGGACATGAAGTTAGTTGGTGTGAGAGAAGAGGATGCAGAGGATAGGGTTAGATGGAGGCAGATGATTCGCTGTGGCAACCCCTGAAAGGGAACAGCCGAAAGACGAAGAAGAAGAAGAAGTGTATATCATAGGGCTGGGCGATATGGCTGAAAACTGTATCACGATATCAGTGTTTCATATCAGTCGATACCGATAATTATTGATATTTTTTATGACCAATTTAAAATAAGGACCAGTAGAAGAATATATTATATTTAAACATTCTTATTTTAAACTTAACTTTCCTATGATCATAGTCCCCTCAGTTATTAAGACAGAAATGTCAACAACCATGGGAAAATAATTAAAATGTAAACATAAGTCTAAAGTCACAATGAACACTTAACAATTATCTCTTAACATTTAAGGTGCAAAATTAAAAGAAAATGTAAGAAATGCTTAATAAAGTGTAATAAAATAGTGAAAATAATCAAACTAGCTTCGCGAACAGCGTTTTCTTCCAACAGAGAATAAAAAATATACAACGTTCTATCGAACAAATTTTTTATTGATATCGATCACGTGTCTATCGCGAAACATATTGTTATCGTTTTATCGCCCAGGCCTAGTATATCATGACATGATGATGTGCGATGCAACAAATGTTCAGTATAAAAATGTGCAATAGCAACATTCTGTTAATTCACCATGGAGTACAAATGTGTTTGAATAAAAGAAATAAAATCAGCAGAGAGCATCCTAGTTACATGATTACATTTTTCCATTAAATTCTTCTGTATTTGTGATCGATTGCAATACCAACCCGCATTAAACATTTTGTGGTCACATGATGTTATAATGGTTAAAAAGATCTCTGGAGCAGCTTTTAAACAAAGCCGTCTGCTCACATCTGTGATCTGCATTTGAGGAAGTGGTTATGGAAAACGGACACTTTAGCTGACTTTGGAGTTCTGTTCCTGCTTTGGAATTCATTGTGTTTTAGTCGATCAGATTTGTTTACTTGGTGAAAATGTATTTATTTATTAATGTCTGTAAAAATGGTGAACCCGTAGTTCTTCTATACCACTTATCCTATGTACAGGGTCGCAGGGGCCTTGGAGTCTATCCCAGGATACTTGGGACACCATGGACAGCGGGCCATTCCATTGCAGGATGCGCGCACATACTGTACACTACACACTATACAATTACCCCACATGTCTTTGGGAGGAAACCAGAGTACCTAAAGGAAACCCACTAAGCATTAGGAGAACATGCGACCTTGTCTTTGTTCTATCTAGTTTTCCACAAACAAAAACTCACATCGTTTTTTTATTTTATATTATAAAGACCAAGAAAAAGGAAGTCATTCAGGCTTTATTTTTCCTTGTTTAAAATTTCTTCAAGTCTATTGAGAATCAAATCGAATCGAATTATGAACACAGTATCATTAATCGGATTGAATTGTGACAAGAATTTGTAATATCTACTAAACAGACAATCTCCATTTGTGTGCTTTTTCTGTTACATTCAGCTGATCTTGTAGATGTGTGTTTGTGTGTTGACTGATCCATCATCTAACAAGAAAGTTCCTTCCCCCCCTCATCTACCTGCAGCTTCTGTCCTCTTACTGACATTGATTGCCAAGGAAAGAATGACCTTGTGCTCTCAGGTTCCTGCCTTTTATAGCTAGTCCTTCATCTTTACTGCAGTTGTTCTCCTTTGCAAAACTCTCTGGTAGCATGCACGTCTTTGAAACAGAGAGGCCACGCCTCCTTTACTAGGACTGGCAGACATAAAATAAGGGGAAAAAAGAAGGATAAGTATGATTTTTTTGTAACATAAAAATATGCACTATAATTCACTGAGATCTCGAGCAAATGTTGCAGAATGAAATAAAAAATGAAAAAGTGGTGATAAGTGGATATCCAGAATATAAAGCACTAATTTTAAAGCTTTGGCCCCACAAGCTTGTTTGCGTTTGCAGGACAGTGAGGTGCGAGGTGTGAGGTGCCAGGGCTCCTGATTGGCTCCAGAGGGGACAACTGAACCATGAAAGGTCCATCTGTGAGCAAACACGCACGCTGGTTTTGTCACACGATTTATCATGTCTCACGCTCAAGTGAATCAGCTTTATGGTTTACATTCAGTACACAAGTCATGTTGACCGCGTTTGAAATCTGCCTTAAATCACCGCAGGCAAGTCAGCGTAGAGCCTGTCTCTGGATGGGTTTATTTTACAGTCAGAAACAGCTTTATAGCCAGTTGAAATGTAGCAGCTATAAATGCTATGCATACAGTATTTTTATTTATTTTTTTGTTTAAAAAAGATCACACTGTACCTGTGTAGATTAGATTCAGATTCATAAGAATTCAGCTTTTCCCATCAGTATTATACAGTAAGAGAACTGTAGGTTCCCTCCCGCTCTCAAATGAACTCTGACCAATCCCTTCCACCATTAAAGGAATCCTTACCAATCCCACCATGTCTCAAATGAATCCTGACCAATCCCACCTGCAGGAATTCTGACAATTCTCACCTGCTACCAAAGGAAATTCTCTCCATTCGTGACTGCACCTGAAGAACATGGCATACTTCTCAAGAAATTCTGACCAATCCCACCATCTTCTATACTCTTGACCAATCTAGCATGTCCCAAACTGTTTTCCTAAGGAATAAAATCAATAAATATGTAGTCCCCCATGAGCATCCTAAATATATCCTATTTCTTTTCTTTTTTTTTATGACAAGCCTCATATACTGTATGACTGCCATGAGTAAAAACCACGCACTTGTATGACTTTTTCGTGGTCTGCGAAGAACCTCAGCCTTAATGCACGTGTCTAGGACTTGTGATGCACTTTAATTATATATTTATATAAGAGTGCCATGCGAAGTCATATTCCACTCTAAGGCCTTGTTCACACGGGCGGAAAATTTTTGGATAAACGAACGCGCTCTGGATGTCCTAGACGTTTATGTTGCGTTTTGTACCGGCGCTCGATTGACTTCTACACTGGCGTTCGTTTGTCTCTGTCTAACGACAGCCTGCAGCCCAAATTGTAGTTTGTATGTTATCCTGTGGGGGGCAGTGTGTCGGGAACTGGATATGAAAGCCCTTGTCGTTTTATTTGAGGTGCCTCCTTTTAATATGGACCATTACATTAAGCTTCCCTTTTTTAAAAATTCTCGTAATACGGCGACGTAGGGAGAGAAAAAAATCGCCGCCGCTACTGGGTTCACCCTCTGACTGCACAACATCGGATTAAAAGAAGTTTTTATGTGGTTTATGAAGAAATGCGAAAATTTCCACACAAGTGTTTCAATTACGTACTGTCAGATGTCAGTTTCAGGTTTCTTTTTTCCTTTTATCCTTTTTTCCCTACAGTATGTATAGCATGTAGGATCATGGGAAAAATCCGGTCCTCCGAAGCGTAAAAAGAACGCGAAGAAAACGCATTTGAAGCGTTTGGCTTACGTTTGTTGGGATTTGAACGCCAATAGCTGCATGCAACATTTCTTGGATGCCGTATAAACAGCCGGACAAACGCACATCACCAAAGCCCGTGTGAACACTCTCATTGACCTCTACAGCAGTGTTTTTCAACCTTTTTTGAGCCAAGGTACATTTTCAATTGAAAAAAATCACAAGGCACACCAACAATCGAAAACGTAAAAATATGAAACTCCGTAGCCTATATTAACAATATACAGCCATTCTTATGAAAGTGTTTTGAACAGGAATCAAATAAACACAATGAAAATAGTCTTTTTTGATCTTTCATATTTCTACCTACTCAGTGTGAAACCTGGGCCTGTTTGGATGAACACAGAGCTGATATCCTGGCAGGAATTGAAGAAAGACACACACGAAGCTCTTCCTCAACAGCTTTTAGTCTCTCTCTGTTTTTAGTTTTTATAGCAGTCAGGGTTGAGAAGCTCAATCACTAATACCCCTATCTCACCTACAGTATGCGGATTCGCGCGGTGGCCGTACTGTAAGTACAGTTCATTATGATTCACCGCACGTTTTTGCCGCTGTGAGTATGTTTCCATCTTTCCGTGCAAAAAATTAAACATGTTTAATTTTTTGGACGGTCCTCGCGGAAGTTTGCGGACCATGCAGAACTTCGCGGAACGTCTGTGGGCAATCGCGGCAGCTGAAATGGCATATTATTCGCAGACTTATTAGTTTTCAAAAAATTATTTAGACCAATTAGGTGAAATGAATTAATTTCCCAGGGCACACCTGACGACCTCTCATGGCACACTAGTGTACCGCGGCACAGTGGTTGAAAAACACTGTTCTACAGTATGTGTAGAAAACCCTCCGCGCTCACCGGATGCTACGAACGCCAGAAAAACGCCCGATTTTAACGCCCGTGTGAACAAGGCCTAAGAATGATGTGTTTAATTAAATGAAATATTCAGAACCTGCTTTTGTATTAGGATTATACCTGGCTTGAGATACTGTAGATTTCTTTGTCTGAAACCACATCCATAAGATGTTGCAAATTCTCAATGTGACCCTGGCTCATACTTGTATGTTGTAAGTACTGTACAGTATGTGACTACATGTGCGTGTTTACAGTATTTGTGGGTTCCTCCGGAGAGCCGGCTACTCTTGTTTTCCAGATGTACCATGTGTCCAATTCATGGTTTGGATCGCTGGAGGATTTCACCGACGTTCCTAGCAGCTGGACTCTCCCGCTCATACTGTAGTTGCAGCCATTTCAAACAAGCATTTAGGGGGAAAAAGCAGCATTTAAGCAACATTCGAATCTTTTCTTCTAAAGTCATGAACCGTCCTTCACTCTAATTTGCCTCTGCTTCCATCAGCTTATTGCAGCAAGAACGCTCGACACTACTCCTTGCTAAACCCAATGGCTCGCCAATCATACAACGTACGTTCATGTCTTTTCAGGAAGGCCATAATTCTCATGCACAGGACAGGAGACGCAAGAGGTTAGCTCTGTTCTGTGATTTAATTGGCATGGCGTCACTGCTCTGTTAATTGATCGCCATTAGATTTTATAATGTTAGAAGCAGTGTATTGATTTGACTCAGGCACCAGAGGGAGTGAGTGCTTTAGGCTGCTCGGCTTCGCCCCTTGTGTTCAGCACTCCGCTGCATTGTTCCTGAATATTCCACAGAGACACAAGGCTCAGACTCTGTGTATCGATCCGACTTGGAGCTAAGGTTTCTGCTGTGACAGTTTAGTTTTCTGTGTAATCATGGAAATCGACCAAGTAACTTTTACATGCGGATGGGTATGGGAGTGGAGCATCGATCATGCTCTAAGAATCACTGTGCTTTTTTTTTTTTCTATTGGCTGATCGATCCATATACTGTATTTTCAGGAATATTAAAGGACTAAGAACATATATTACACTTTTTCCAAATGATACACACTACATAACGTTTTTTCTGACTTGAATATAACGTATTGTTAATCACGTTATGGAATACTTCTCAAACAGACTATTATCATGACAACATGGTGCAATCCTACTGACAGGAAGTCGGCTTTTTCTTTTACACGTAGAAACTAGTGAGCCATCAGACAGCAGATTGAAACCAGTGACCTCATTTACGTACTGAACTCAAAGAGAAAAAGATCTTGCATTAGAAATGTGAATTAAATGTGTTTGTGTGTGTGTGTGTGTGTGACCGGGCTTTGTTGTGTGTGTGTGCTTTCCCTTTGTTTTCTCCATTAAACTCTGAATACTAAAAGAAAGCAATGGCAGAGATGAACTAGCATCCTCCATCACAGAAAGGACTCGTGTGTCGGGTGATTTATACTCGCGCTGGGTTGAAATGGAGGAGGAGCAGTCGTGACCTACCATAAAGTAGCATCATACACGCGCACACACACACAGACACAGACACACACACACACTCTCGTCTTGAATGGAATGAGTGTCAGCGATGTGGAAAATGGCTTTGGATAGACCTCACATCATTAATGTGCTGCTCATGCTTGGGGCAGCTAATTTTCCAAATACGTTACCGTCAATAGAAACCATCAGTAGAGTGTATTTGAAATCATATTTGAAGGCTATTCATGTGTAAATACATCAAGCAAGGTTGGCCATATGCCAAGACGTATACAGCTCTATACTGTATGTGTTGTATATTATAATATAATGTACGTGTATTGTTTTGATAAAGCATAACACTTTACATCTAGTATTCAGAGAATATAGATCAAAGTGTAAGAGTGTACAGTATGTATACAGTATTACTCAATTTAGGTTTCTGGTAACAATAGTTCTGTTGTTTTTAATGCAACTGAAAAATACTGAACACAGCTTTATTTAGTGTGTAACATGAACATGTTTTACAAAGTGGGGTCGCATCACAACCCTCTGGCCTGCGTTATTTTCACATACGCGGGGTGTTCAAGTCAAACCGGGACTTGTGCTGACATTCGGGTGAATGAAAAATTTTAACCGATTGACACTCACAGAAGACTTTGATTACAGTACGGTGATGAGACTCTTACAGTAGCTGAGGTAAAGTTTTTGACATTTTAAAGAAGGCTGTACGTTTATGAATGACGATCCCGGCAGAGATGGGTCGGAGCCCATGTGAATCAGGCAGTCTGACCTTCGAGCACTAGTGATACACTGGGATAAGTGCCTTATTGTAGCATGGGATTATTTATAGAGACAAGTCCCAGTTTGACTTGAACGACAGAGTGATTTTGCAACAAATACAATATTAAATTTATTACCGAATGCAGTTAGTGGGGTAGTGGTTAATAGAGGGGTTGGATAGTTAATAAACCCTTCTATCTTGAAGAATAGTTAATGAGCATCATAGAACACCGTGCCCACAATTAACACTCCTTCCGAATGTCTCCTGACATAAAAACATCACGTCATTGCTTATACATTTTACTAACACGTTTTTGAAACCTGTCCTAGATCATGTGGAGCGGCTGCCGTAGAAGCCCCTGTATATGATCTGTTACTATGGAAACAATAACGTACTAGAACGAGCGCATTAATATAAACCCATCATGTTACAGTCGTGCAAAAATCAGATCTGAGCACAAATTTCTTTATTCGTCTACTTGTATGGGAGTTGTTATAAAAGATCTACTGATATTATATGTTCACATTGCCCAGATCTCTGTAGTTTCCATTAGGACGGCACTTTTCCTGTTTATAGCTTTAAACTGCCTTTTGTATAAAATATAAAGGCTTTTAAAGTGAACAAAAATGTCCATCTGCATAGCCGAAGGATTTGAAAGGGAATTCCATATTCATTTCCGAGTCTCCAGACCTCCAGTACCCAGCATCCGTCCTATTATCACACTCCCTTTTGGAGCAGTTTCCATGGCAACCTTGTCCTTTAGAGATGGTTAGCTGCTGCATTTGCTATTTTCATAACTCTCTCGTGCTAAACAGAGGAAGACGTCTGAGCGATCAAAAAGTAAGGGGATCCTCTGTGATATTAAAGCTTTTTCTTGTGCCAGGAATTGTCTACTCTACCATGTTCTTGATCATGCGATTCCCCGAACAAACTTGTAAATATAAATCTCTAAGGAAATCATTTAAACGGCACTGTTCTTGTAGCCAAAACCAAGTGTGCTCTCCGCCAGAGTCGGTGAACACATGGTGTTACAAAGCAGTAGTGAAATGCATGGCATGTTTGTGCTCACATTCTTCTGAGAGCCCGGTGGGGGTCGGACGTTAACCTCAAGTACTATGCAGATGGGGTTTAGACCTAGGAGGACGTCCCTATTGATAAGAAACGATTTGCATGGGAAAAGGAATCTCAGTTTAAATTAAAGACGTGGTGGTTTAACATGCCTACTACAAAATATGTCATTTTATTGAGCCTTTATTGTAAGTGCTTGGCATGTGGCATGCATGTACAGTATAAAGGCCATACTTCTGCTAGGGACTCAATAACGTACTACACCTGAAACCATCATATCTGGACATTCTATATTTGAATGTTCTGTATATTAGACTCTGTATATATGCTGGTTTGGAAACTATAGGGAAGGTTACACTCTTCCTGGAGTAATCTGTATACTCATATATCTGAAGACATGTTATATTCTATTCCAGACATGTACAGTACACAACGTCTCCTTTGAACGGTTGATATTGAGATGTATCTGCTACTTATGCTTGATGGATATGCGATGGATTGGCACCCTGTCCAGGGTGTACCCCGCCTAGTGCCCGAAGTCTCCTGGGATTGGCTCCAGGTCCCCCGCGACCCTGAACACAGGATTAAGCGGTATAGAAAATGAATGAATTAATATATTTGCGCAGTACCAGGACAGATACAGAATGAACAGAATCCCAGATATACTCAGTAGTCTTTATATGACCCCATGTCCCAAACTGTAAAATGGACAAGGAATTAATATAGTTCTGTTTAGTTTTCAATAAGTTACGACTATCAAGGTTTGATGTGTATTAGATGAAGATCAAAGATGACATCAAAGGTGTCCAAACAATCATTAATTACACATCTGTAAGTCGCAGTATGAGTGAAGTTAGGTCGGTACGGCCTGGAAGTACTGGAAAAAGAGAAGAGCAACCGACTGCCAAAGCCCACTTTTAAAACCAATTAGTCAAAGTACCACTTTCAGCAAGAAAACACATCTGATAATGTTGTGTCACCTTACTGTAAACAACACTTTGTCTTCTTAGTAATTGTTTTTAGGTTGTTCATAATTGCCTTGGAACCAGCCATGTTGTTCTGTTCACGGCTAACGTCTAATACAAGACTTAATCCAAAATTGCTACCTAAAGTAACTGCTGATCAAGGACACTACTTGATTTGTAAACAAAAGATTGTACACTCTACATAGTGCACTATTTAACACTATTTGGCATTCAGCCCCAAAAGCTGATATTATAAGGTGGAATACGTAGAAAAATATAATGAAAATCACATAAATTCTATAGGAACCACCTATCCTATGATATCTTTGGCCGCATCAAAGTTGTGCTGATATTCAGAACAACAGCACTCCCTCTTGTGTGACATTGCTTAATTATATTCTGATTAGCCCATATTTCCCAGCATGGATGATTTGAAAACAATGTTAGGTCAAAACACCATGTGATATTTCAGAATCCGGAGCTAACTAGTGCAGTTTCCATTGATTCACTGATTTCACAGATTGACCCAGAGACAAGCAAAGCATAGAGCTTAGAGCATGTGTGTAGTGATGGCTATATTGTTAATGCCACTTCAACCTGCCAGGAAGATACAATCCACACCATGCTGCCATGCCATTAATACCTGGGGAAATGCAGAACAAATCCTACCTAAGGCCATCCCAGTGCTCTTCTGTACGGATGACTGGCTCCCAACAGTACCATGCGCCTGAGCTGAGCCTGGCTGTGCCGGGACATTGTGGACGAGAGCAGGAGACGAAAGGGAGGGGGAATTGGAAAAGAGCTGATAAGCAAGTTGACAATAAGCCTCGTGCTGGACAGATCCCAGTGTGGGAGGCCTGCCCGGCGTACAGAGCCTGTGCAGAGCCACCACTTCCCCCTGCTGCTATTTCAGTCCAGAAGATCATGGTTACACTCATCCAGGACAGAAGTTGCTAACGCCGACAAATATGGTAAGTGTAAGGGCAAGGGACAGAGGACACACAGTAGCTGAGCCTCAGCTGTGCGGCTGGGAGGAGGTTAGCTGAGCTAGCATCCTACTGAGGACAAGGACAGGAGGATGAGAGAGGAGGTGCTTCCGCATGGGACAGGGAATCCGAGTGCGGCAAAACAGCCGACAAACTGATTAGCCTTCGCTTGTGCGCCTTGCCTTGTTAGGTCGTGTATTTTTAGCGTCTCCATAATGTCCCTTAACTGTAGCCCTAGCTTCCAGGGCTAGATAATCAAATACTCAGGTTTCACACTGGACTGCAGGCAGAATGGCTGTGGAAGAGGAAACAGAGTACCAAGTGCTCGTAAGTGAACTTTTAAAACAGCTTTTAGTGCACCACCACGCTAAGGATGTGTGCTGCTAATGTGTCTGAACGGAGCAATATGAGCTAGGGAGGGTGGCTGGATTTGTGACATGTTCAGAGTGCATGGGAACGGAGCGTTAAGAGTGTATCATTGATGACATTTATAAGAAGGAGGCATGACTGCGACATACTACTGCATTGCCGGATCGGGGTTGTGTTTCAAATACTGGCATAGCAGAGGAGTGTGTTAGTGCTGATGAAAAGAAAATCTAACAACGTGACCTTGGGTACAATGAAACAAAGTTGTGCTTTAAATGACTCTTGAAATTTCTTGTCTTTAGTTGAGAAGCCATCCTCTTAGGAGATGGACTTATGAGACTGACAAGATGGAATAGCTGTATTTTGTGTCGTAATTGGTTTTTAAATCTGTGTGTTAATGGTAAGTAAAGTGCAGCTTGGTATATTAGGGGCTGACGACCCTTAGGATTTGTACTCACAAACGTATAGGATTTGCACCATGTTTATTTTACTTTTAGTTGGTGTTAAGAGAACAATTTGCTTGTACTTGATCTAATGTTCTGTTCATACTGTACATGTCATGGGTACCACCTTGTGTAAGAATTGTTCCAGTTGACAATTTAAAGTTGGCAGTTTTACTATTTCCTGGTTTTCTTTGAATTCTTTATAATCAATTTCTATTGATTATAATTTTCTTGCAATATTTGCACTTACTGTATAGACACCTACATTCCTACATTTCCAAAAATGTCTGGCAATGGTAAGTCATTCATTCCCTGTATTAACAGTTAAAAAAAAAAACTAATTAGACCGCAGAAAAAAGTATTTTTTGTGGTTTTTACCATGAACTCCCGTTACACAGAAAACCTTTAATCGTCCAGACCTCTGGTGTATTAATGACTTCGTACATAGTGTTCATCCAGTGTCCCAGTTATACACAGGCCACCGATATAGAAATGTTGGTCATAATATCAAACTGTACATAATTGGTGTCTAAAAATATTATTATATTTAATATTATTATAGAAAATCTGACTTAAATATCATTTAAACCAAAAATTGTACAGTGCTGAAGTGGCCATGGACCTGTATGGTTACGGTATGTAATCGCAAAAGACTACAATTTATTAAGAGTAATATAGACTGTCAGGAAATATGTGAAGATTAACTATAATTTAAATATTTGTTAACTTTTTAAAATAACTTTTGACGTGCTAAATAATAAAAATAATAACAATAATTTATATAATAATGTATAATATATATTATTAACAAACATTTTTGTCTTTATTGTGATCATCTGTGCCATTATTTGCTGTTAGCTTGGTGTCACGTTTCCCTGCTTGTCTGCGCTTGGAGTGTGTGTGTGGCATGAACGCGGAGGCGAGCTGACGGTTTTGCAAAGTCCTTTTATTATTAAACATAATAAAGGCAAACATAAACTCCAAACACAACTGAAACTTAAATGCAACTAAAGCTAGACGCCTGACTGCTACTCAGTCAGGCTATTTATAAGGAAACATAAATCAAATCATAATTAGCCTTCCCTCGGTTCAGGTGAGCTTCTACGTCACCTGACCGAGGTGCATACTGGGAACTGAAGTCAAACATCCAAACAAACAAACTACAACTAAACCAAAAACGGGCGTTAGGCGCCCTCTAGGGGTTAACCGTCACAGTACTCCCCCCCAAAGAAATGCTCCTCCGGAGCATTGCTGGAGGCCCCGGGCACCCACCCCACAGTACTACCTTCGGCCTCCTGACCAGGAGGCTGGGTGACGGTCCCGGAGACGTGCTCGACGGAGGCGTTGGAGCGCTCACTGCGCTCGACGGAGGCGTTGGAGCGCTCACTGCGCTCGACGGAGGCGTTGGAGCGCTCACTGCGCTCGACGGAGGCGTTGGAGCGCTCACTGCGCTCGACGGAGGCGTTGGAGCGTGCAGTGCGCTCGACGACGGCCCTGGAGCGTGCAGTGCGCTCGACGACGGCCCTGGAGCGTGCAGTGCGCTCGACGACGGCCCTGGAGCGTGCACGACGCTCGACGACGGCCCTGGAGCGTGCACGACGCTCGACGACGGCTCTGGAGCGTGCACGACGCTCGACGACGGCTCTGGAGCGTGCACGACGCTCGACGACGGCTCTGGAGCGTGCACGACGCTCGACGACGGCTCTGGAGCGTGCACGACGCTCGACGACGGCTCTGGAGCGTGCACGACGCTCGACGACGGCGTTGGAGCGTGCGGTGCGCTCGACAGCGGCGTTGGAGCGTGCGGTGTGCTCGACAGCGGCGTTGGAGCGTGCGGTGCGCTCAACAGCGGCGTTGGAGCGTGCGGTGCGCTCGACAGCGGCGTCACGTCGTCCTCAAAGCCGGGAGGCGGCGGCAGAACAGGAGCATCGGTCAGCTGCTGCTGACACGCTGGTTCGCTGTCCTCGAAGCCGGGAGGCGGCGGCAGAACGAGAGCGTCGGTCAGCTGCTGCTGACACGCTGGTTCGCTGTCCTCGAAGCCGGGAGGCGGCGGCAGAACGAGAGCGTCGGTCAGCTGCTGCTGACACGCTGGTTCGCTGTCCTCGAAGCCGGGAGGCGGCGGCAGAACAGGTGCATGGGACAGCGGCTGCTGGCGTGCTAGCTCGCTATCCTCGAAGCCGGGAGGCGGCGGCAGAACAGGTGTCTTGGTCGTTGGAGTTTGTGCAGAGCTCGACAGCGTTGGAGCGTGCACGGCGCTTGACTGCAACGGTGGAGCGTGCACGGCGCTCGACTGCAACGGTGGAGCGTGCACGATGCTCAACTGCAACGTTGGAGCGTGCACGGCGCTCTCCTGCAGCGTTGGAGCGTGCACGGCGCTCTCCTGCAGCGTTGGAGCGTGCACGGCGCTCTCCGGCAGCGTTGGAGCGTGCACGGCGCTCGCCTGCAGCGTGGGAGCGTGCACGGCGCTCTCCTGCAGCGTTGGAGCGTGCACGGCGCTCGCCTGCAGCGTGGGAGCGTGCACGGCGCTCGCCTGCAGCGTGGGAGCGTGCACGGCGCTCTCCTGCAGCGTTGGAGCGTGCACGGCGCTCTCCTGCAGCGTTGGCGAGGGAGGAAAAAGCTCCGAGCCCGCTTCGCGGTTGTCCCGGAAGTGGAGGATCATGCGCTGCATCTCCTCCACCTGCTCCCGTATTTCTCGCACTTGCTCCGGCTCTGGAATCCACCACCTGAGCTCCTTTTGCTGCTGCTCTGCCTGGGGTTCTCTCTCCCCCGCGTCACCGCCGTACTTGGGCTTCCTCGCCCTTCTCTTCCGGCCGGTGCGGGGAATCACGTGACCCCGCGCTGCATCGCCTTTGAATGGCGTTCGCCGAATGGCGAGCCTGCAGCTCTCCCAGCTCCGTGGTGTCTCTCTTTCTCTCTCCTCGCTGCTCTCCCGGTCGTGCTCCTGCTCCTGTTTGGCTAGCTGGTTGTACCTCCAGCTCTGGAACAGATCGATCTTGCCGTCTTCCAGCCAGCAGTACTCCCAGCTACCAAACCCCTCTTCCTCGCTGTCTTCCAGCCAGTCCGCCAGCTCGGGCGAGATGGTCTTCGCGCCCCCCCAAAAATAATCCAGGGGGAAGTCCTCCGCCATGCCACTTGAACGGTCTAGCTTTCTGTCACGTTTCCCTGCTTGTCTGCGCTTGGTGTGTGTGTGTGGCATGAACGCGGAGGCGAGCTGACGGTTTTGCAAAGTCCTTTTATTATTAAACATAATAAAGGCAAACATAAACTCCAAACACAACTGAAACTTAAATGCAACTAAAGCTAGACGCCTGACTGCTACTCAGTCAGGCTATTTATAAGGAAACATAAATCAAATCATAATTAGCCTTCCCTCGGTTCAGGTGAGCTTCTACGTCACCTGACCGAGGTGCATACTGGGAACTGAAGTCAAACATCCAAACAAACAAACTACAACTAAACCAAAAACGGGCGTTAGGCGCCCTCTAGGGGTTAACCGTCACACTTGGATATATATGTCTGAATACTAATTGGTACATTTAATAGCTATATATATATATATTTCATAAAATGCAATCGGAATGTGTGTCAAAATAATTGCAAAGTGATTTTCGGATCAAAAAATTTAAATTTTGTTTAAACATTTGGTGAAATATAATTTAAATATGTTGATGGTTTGATCATAAGAAGATTGGTGGATTTGTCATGTCTGAAAGTCTACATTTAAGTGTAGATAGATATAGATGGATTGATAGATTTGCTTAGACAAGCTAATTACAGTACCAGTGAATAAATACCAGTAGGAGCTGCTTAACCTCAACTATACTTACTTTTGGTAAATGGTACCTACAGCATCAATTTCTGGGAAGGAAAAAAAAAACTCATTCCAGATATGCTGTTATAACTAACCTGCACTCTTCTGGGAAGGCTTTCCACTAAATTTTGAACAGTGTCTGTGGCGATCTGTGATTATTCAACCACAAGACTATTACTGATTTAAGGTACTGATCTCAGGCAGGTTCTGGGTACTGAACGGTACCAGACGAGGTAGTCAGTTGTACAGTCAGTGTTATAGTTCATCCTAAAGGTGTTTAGTTGGGCTGAGGTTGAGGTCTTCTTGGCCAGGCATGTCTTCATGCAGCTCACTTTGTGCACATTGTGAGGCTGTAAAGGATTTGGGCCCGTTCTTTGGACCCAGTCTTTAAATGAGCTACACTATACTGCATTTCCAACAGTTTGAGGAAGACGTGTAGTGATCGGCTATGAATGTAGCGTTGGTCATACGGTATAGCGTAACTTATCTAAAGACCGTGTGATAAGAGCTGATTTTTAAAGATTGAAACTTGTCCTTCTGGATGACTGGAATAAAACCAGGTCAGGGTATTTATTGAAGATTCTGTAATGATAGATTATTTATTTTTTTCACTTGATTCATCAAATCAGCGTGATAAAAATAAAAAATGAGGTTCCATAAACAGGGACAGTTTTAAGCTTGAAACTAGTATGTGTTTTGTTATTGAGTGCCTACTGACCACCGGTAAGCGTGTCACATTACTGCCAACTTAACTCAGGCCTTTTCATTTTGGGATATGCGATATTCACCCGAGACAGCGAAATACAAAGCAAATCTGGCGTATGTGAGAGTAGAAACTGGGAAGCTACAGTGGTGTGAAAAACTATTTGCCCCCTTCCTGATTTCTAGTCAAAGTCCTGACCTGAATCCTATTGAGATGTTGTGGCATGACCTTAAAAAGGCGGTTCATGCTAGAAAACCCTCAAATAAAGCTGAATTACAACAATTCTGCAAAGATGAGTGGGCCAAAATTCCTCCAGAGCGCTGTGAAAGACTCGTTGCAAGTTATCGCAAACGCTTGATTGCAGTTATTGCTGCTAAGGGTGGCCCAACCAGTTATTAGGTTCAGGGGGCAATTACTTTTTCACACAGGGCCATGTAGGTTTGGATTTTTTTTCTCCCTAAATAATAAAACTTTTTAAAAACTGCATTTTGTGTTTACTTGTGTTATCTTTGACTAATAGTTAAATGTGTTTGATGATCAGAAACATTTTGTGTGACAAAAAGAATAAGAAATCAGGAGGGGGCAAATAGTTTTTCACATCACTGTATATCACATGAGCAAGTGCAGGCTCACTCTTATCTGAGCCTGATGTGATTGTATGTGGTGTGTCAGTTAACAACTTTATCTCCGTGTTGTCAAGTTCCTTTCCAAAGTGGACGTTAGTTAGGAAGCGATTCCTAAGTAAAGAAAACGGCAGTGCTGAATGAAATATGCTGAACCTCAGTACATATATACTGTACAGTAGACACAGTTCAGGGCAGTACGGCAGCATAGTGTTTTAGCACTGTGGCCTCACACCTCCATGGTCGAGGGTTCGATTCCCACCTCGTGCGTGGCATGGAGTTTGCATGTTTCTCCCAGTGCTTGGTGGGTTTCCTCAGTGTATTCCGGTTTCCTCCTACAGTCTAAAGACCTGCAGACCAGGCTAATTGCCCGTAGTGTGTGAGTTTGTGTGTGTTTGCGCCCTGGGGTGGATCGACACCCTGTGAAAGGTGTACCCTGCCTCGTGGGTTAGTCTACAGGTTTCTCGTAACCCTGTTCAGGATAAGCTGTATAAAGAACGAATGAATAAACACAATCAATTCAGTCAAATACATTAAGCTCTAATGGAATCAGGTTGCTTACTGTATATTTATCCTTGCCAGAAAGAAACTTTAGCCAGGTAGACATTTTAACATTGAATATAAAAGCCCTACAGTACATCACACACGCATATACATACTTTATGTATACACACAATATATATGATTATCCTACTTATCTGGTGCTGTATACCGAGGCATGCAAGAAGTAACGACACCCATACAGTAGTTTTATGATAAAATGTATGCATCAACATTTGTTACATTATTTAACAAATAAGGTTTAGCTATTAATAAAAAGGGCTGTTCAGGTCAAACGGACTTGTGATGAAATCGCTATTAAATAAAGGCATAAAACTAATTGACGTTTATGGGAGACGGTGGCTCTTAGATGCAGTAAAGCATTTCAATGCTGCAAACATTTTAAAGAAGGCCGTATATCTGTGAATGATGATTCATGCCGAGGTGGCTTCAGCCAGTGAAACGATCTCAGGAAAAAAATTGTTCTGGAGTTATCACTGAAGGCGTTCTGTTCTTGCAGGACAATGCACATCCTCAAACGTCCCACCACACCAACTGTATATTACAGGACCTCAGCTGGGAGGTCAATCCTGACCTCACTCCGAGCCATTTCCACATGTTTTGGGCCACTGAAGGAGTTCCTGGGAGGCCAGCGTTTCAAACAGGAAGCAGGCAGTTCTTCCGTTCTACCTTGACGGTATCCAAGCACTTAGTGAAACAAGAAATAGAGTAAGGGAGTTTTTTCTCTCACTCTCATACGTAACAGTGTTCTGTCAATCAAAAGTCATGGGTTGACACGAACACCCCTCATACAGTACCTTTAGACTTTCCTTTAGAAGGGTACTACAGATATACTGTACAGTACATATACAACAGACCTCTTAAAACAGCACAAAGACGGCTTGGCCCAGGATCTAGCAGGTCATGACTCCGTTGTGTTTATATTTCAATCTGAATAAAATAGACATAATAAGAATAATAATTATAGCAATGTATTTTGGTGCATACTGTACGTTTTATCATAAAACTATCAGTGCCTGTTTTCCTCTTGCATTTCTGCATACTGTATGTTGTCAAGAAAGAAGCATGTCTTGAATGTTTTCAGAATCCATGCACAAGCCTCGTGATAACCATTAATGCTGCGTGCAGGCTTTGCAGTAGAGGAGAAGCGCATGACAGTAAATCTGTTTTGTTATCGTCTCTTATGTCTTCAAATGGATCATTGGGAGTGAAATCAATATGTTGTTTGCATTTGGGACTGAGAAGCGTGAATCTGGTGGCTATAGGAGACGATATCATTCGATGCATACTGTATGTTTAGTCTTTACCTTCTCTAAATAATAAAAAATGAGCCTCGTCAGAGAGAGAGAGAGAGAGAGAGAGAGAGAGAGAGAGTATGTTAGATTTAAGGGCGAACACCCACACACTGCAGAGGACCAACTTTCACTGTACAATGCACAGATGAAAAAGGAGTGATATATATATATGAAATGTATATACATATAACATGTTTTTTTTTTTTTTTTTTTACACATTCTTCATTTTCATCCAAATATGAAAAAAGCATGCTTTCTGAGAACCGACATGGTGAAATGTTCGCGCAGGAGCAGCATGGTGCAAAGTGTCGTAGTGTGTGTGTTCATGTGTGATAGGGTGTGTCGGAAATCTTTACTCTGTTACAGCACTGCAGCAGCGCAACAACGAGCTCCCCCCTTTCTGTGTGTGTGTGTGCGCGTGTGTATATGTGTGTGTGTGTGTGTGTGTGCATGCTGACTCGCTTGTTTGTCTGGCTTTCGACAGGCCACACCTTCGCAGTCCAGACCCTTGTGGATGCTCTTTGTACAGGCAGTGGAAAGAATGTTCCCAATGCAGAGACATTAGGCTTCGAGCATCGACTGCACTCGCAAAAACACACTCTGAGCTCGCAGTACTCTTAGCGATGGACGTTTGTGTGTGCTGCTGCAGTTGTTTACGGCGTCTACTTTTTTATCGTCCCAGGATGGCAGTAAAAAAGGGAGGATATGCTTTAAAAAAAAATGTTTTTAAGTAGTCCATACTATTGATATACTGATGTGATGTTCTACAGTAGCATTAGAATGTAAGCATATAGTATACATTAAATATTAAAAGAAATACAACAATATATGATGCATTGTTTAGGTGTATAAATAAAATGTGTGGACTCATGACATGGATACAGTCGAATATGTATATCAGAGGTGGACAAACCATAAACGTTTAAAAGTATTAAAGCCCAGTTCTATGCTATGCTGGGTGCCCATGATTCTGACACCAGTAATGTTATGGCTGATCGGTGTATGCTTGAATCTGATTGGTCAGTCGGCGTACATTATTTTCATTTAAACAGCACGTGTGGTTCTGGCTGGAACTTGTATTAATGCACTTCTTCTATATTAATTGTTCATACATAGGGACGTGCATTACAGATGCAGATAATAAATGGGTTTTAAAAAGAAGATGAGTTCAACAAAGTAGTCGCAGAGTGTCTTTATTGTTTACGAAAGACTTGTAAGTTGTCAGTGATGATAGTAAAATGACAGACTACACCTGTGTGTGCGCGCACGTGCGTGTTTGTGTGTGCAAGAAAAGATTGAAAAATATTTAGAACTGGGACTAATTTGGCTCTTGGATATTCAACAACTTTTAAATCTGAATATTTATCGTTAAAACACAGACAAGATGTTAATAAATTCAACATTACGATTCCTTTGTAAATAAGTAGCTGTGATATAATCAGAGTAATACTGTACATACAAAAATGAAGCACATCTGGAAGGGAGCTGCTCCCTGTTCTGCATCACCTCACCTCACCACAACAGTGTTATGTGATACAGTACAGATGTTATCACATGTTCCTCTTTGCGTATGGGAGGTTTAATGGAAGTTGGCCGTGGAGGGTCAGATATGTGGTTCCTGAAGCTGAACCACTACTGCTGCCACCGTTTTAAAAACAATGTGTGAAAGAATCAGGAAAAACGAAAAAAAAAAAAAAAAAGACCATACACCAGGAGTTATCATTTAAGTTAATATTCAAAGGTTCGGATCTGAGTTCTATTCAAAGTCAAAAGCCTGGAATGCTCAGTGATAAGTATATAAATTTGATTACACTTTTATAATTTTATAGTAATTAGTTTATTAGTAATTTTATAACTTTATAACCAACGATGCATTCATGTTTAATGTAGTCTGAGACAAATCAGACAAAAACAGATGATTCTCTAAGACAATTAGATGCTAAAATCAAAGCAACTCTTAACTTAAGCTTCTTGAAAGTTTACAGTAACGTTAATTTTATGACAATGTAAACAAATGTAAACTTTTAATGTTGAAAGTTGGAGCTGTTTAGGTTCACAAGCAAGCAGTGCCATTACTTTTGCCAACGTATTGTGAATCCTTATGAGCTCCAACTTTCAACATTAAAAGTTTACATGTGTTTTAGAAAACAGTAACTGCAAGAGAAAAATCTCCATTTACTGATTTTTTTTATGCTTAAGCAAACTTATTACAAAATAATTTTCCTTACTACCTTACAATTGTGTGCCATTTCGTGTTGGTCTATCGCATGTAATACTAAGAAAAAACATTTACATTTTTGGTTGTAATGTGGAAAAGTTCAAGGGGTATCAATACTTTTGTTAAAAGGCACAGTATGGATTTTTTAACTCACTGCTACAGTACGTGGACGCTCCTAGGACGTTTCTGGCCATATGTAGTTCTTGACATCATGACTGCATAGCCAGCGTACAGTACACTGCTGGATGACCCCAAGGTCTTACTGTTTTGTAACCGTTGCCATGACAACAATGACAAACAGGGAAACTACTACGTTTAGCCTTAATCTCGGGCCAGAATCGCCACCATCATCTCCAGATAGACTACAAATCTTGTTATTGATGAGTTTAAGTCGTTTTTATTTCAAGGTAGGAAATGTACACATATTACACTGCATTACTGCACTGCTACAGTAGTTTGAGGTGTGGGTTGGGATTGACCAGAGCCAGACTTTAGCCCTGCCGTACACCATACTCTGTTGAGACATATGTTAATTTTTTTTTTTCACATTTGGCTTCTAGTATACACTCCATGATGTTAACACTGTTGTAACTCTCATGATCAGCATAATAAATACATAATAAATATGAGGCTGAGTCCGATCGTAATGCTCGTTCCGTCCAATAGATGAAATATTTGTTCATCTTCCTGGCGGATTCTTTTTACGCAACCGAGCCAGAACACAATCAAAGCTCAAACTAAGCAGGTTTTTCTCTTTCTTTCGGCACCTCTCTGGCATTTGCACTCACAACATTGTAGTCTCTACAGCTTTTTCACACAGCTAGACCTGATGCAAGATGAGCATCATCTAATCATCTTCCACTAATGCACTGGATTGTAGCAGCATGGAAATGTTTTTTTTTTTTATTTCTTCCCCTGCACAGTGTGGGTGTGGGCTCATCTATGCTATCTGCAGTGCGTTTGCTTGTCTCGTTACAGTGGAAATCCCCCTGAAATATTCCCTTCCATCCTATCCCTCTCCACCAGTGACAGTACAGCACTCTGTTTTCCATTTCTTCTCTCGCATTAATCTTCCTCCTCTCACTGCTCCAGTTTATTACAATCATCAGGCAGCCTGTCTGACGAGCGCCGAAGGTGTAAGGACGTGACCCGAGTGCTGGATAATGTATAGGGCCAAGGGTAGCTCAGTGGTTAAGGCATTGGACTACGGTTCGGAAGATCCCAGGTTCAAACCCCACAACCACCAAGTTACCACTGTTGGGCCCTTGAGCAAGGCCCTTAACCCTCAACTGCTCAGATGTGTAATGAGATAAAAATGTAAGTCGCTCTGGATAAGAGCGTCTGCCAAATGCCTAAATGTAAATGTAAATAACAACCTTTGACGTCACTACGTCCAAACGTTAGCTCTATACATTTATGTGATTTCTTTCATTTATTCTTTATTGCATCAACAGACAGTGACAGGGATCTACTGTTAAAAAAGCAACATGAAAGTAAAACTGGAATAAAATTGCACATTACACAGCAATCTCACAGATCTCTCTCTGGATGATATTTGTGTTTATGTATGTATTAGACATCTTCTAAACTAGAGTGTAATGTGTTTTTGTATATTTGTTTTTTTCAGACTGACACCAATGCCAGTTATCTGCGAGCAGCCCGGGCGGGAAACCTGGAGAAAGCCCTCGATTACCTGAAGACTGGGGTCGAGATCAACATCTGCAACCAGGTCAGTTAGACTTACAGTACGTATACTGGCACGAAACTACTGTAACTGCCTCAGCTAATGGGAAAAAAAGGAATTTCTCGCAGAATTTGTTACGGATCTGGATGACTTCTGCATTAGAGAGTCGGTATAAAATCATTTTATCCAACCTAAAATTAAAATGCAAGAAAAAAGTGTCATGGTTCAAACATGGATGCGACACAGGTCAAAGTGAATGAAAATGTACAGACTTCAAACTATGATCATGTAATACGTGTTGTTGTTGTTGTTAGTCTTTCGGCTGGTCCTGTCGAGGGGTCGCTGCAGCGGAGCAACTGATCCGCACAACAATTTGGCACAGGTTTTACATTTACATTTAGGCATTTGGCCGACACTCTTATCCAGAGCGACTTACATTTTAATCTCATTACACATCTGAGCAGTTGAGGGTTAAGGGCCTTGCTCAAGGGCCCAACAGTGGCAACTTGGTGGTTGTGGGGTTTGAACCTGGGATCTTCCGAACCGTAGTCCAATGCCTTAACCACTGAGCTACCCCTGGTTTTACTTCGGATGCCCTTCCTGGGAGACGCAATCCTCCCATTTTATCCGAGCTTAGGATCAGCACTGCATCCAGTGGCTGGGGTTTGGGCAATGGATGGGAATTGAACCCGTGTTGTAATACATGCTAACACTTTTGGCAAGAACGAAGACAAGCGCGACACAACTGAAATTTACATAGTACATGGTAACGAGAGACAGAACTCAGGTGTGTCATGTTAGTAACATGTGACCATTGGTGAATGATGAGATCGGTAGTTCAGTGTCTCCAACAAAAAATGTAATTAAATTAATAATGAAAAAAAAAATGTTGTTGGGTTGCATACAAAAAAGGAGAACTATAAAGTCTTTGAAAGTGCACTTTATAAGTAAAGCAAAAGGCAACAAATATATCAGAAATGCTTCATGGGGTATTCAGGCAAATCCACACTCAGGATACGGACAAAAACAGGCAAAACAAAAAGTTGTTGTTAGTCTTTCAAAATGTTTTTTAGACTTAGGGAGTCACTTAAATTAAAGATTACTACTTAGCAAATTTGTTTTTGCTAACTTAATTGGTGCATGGCTACAGCATGTCTATAATAAACACTGTTGATAGTGTTTTCCTGGACTTTATTGAGCAAGGTCCTTAACTCCAAAGCTCAGAAACAATCGGCTGTTGAGCAGTAACACCGACGGATATACATCATCATAATCCCCAGCTGAATTCCTGTAACGTGCAAGTGGTGTTGATGAATAAATATGTCTACGATTCCCACAGACAGATGCGTCTCTTCCTCAAGTTGGTGACAAGCTATACATAGATTTTCAATAATCTCTCTGAATGTTGATGGAAACGACTGTAGTGGGCGCCGAGCCACATCAGCTGGGACGCCATTCACAGCAGTACACCCGTCCTTAAAATGTTTTATCATTTCGTTGTGTTACTGCGGATAAGAGTCTCATCACTGTACTGTGCATGACACATTCTGTAATTTGTTTTATGCTTCATTCATGAGAAATAAGAGTAGTTTTTACTCTCATAACCGTGTTCTGTTATTCTAAATAGTCAACGCCACAGTTTGACTTGAGCAGTCCTCATGCTAACGATGATTGTGAGGAACTGTCTGTCAGAATTGATCAAGGGATGTGCTAAGCATTGACCAGAAACGGTCAATATATTCAGGATGTTCTTAGACAATACAATATGTACAACATATTGCGAAAAGTCTTGATACCCGTGTGTGTTTTTTTAATTATTCCTATTGAACTATGAACTATTCCAACATGCCGTTGTTCCCTTGCTATTATTAGTGTTCCATTGGAATTGAAAGTGTTTCTGTGGGGATTTGTGCTCATTCGACCATAAGAGCATTAGTGAGATTAGACATTTTGGTTTCACCCAGCAGCATTCAGTGGGCTTGACGTCAGAGCTCTATACAGATCACTCAATTTCTTCCATTTCAAACATGACAAGCACCACTCACATTTTCCTCAGGAAATGTGCCTCTCTAGTTATTATTATTATTATTATTATTATTATTATTATTATTATTATTATTCACTGGTGGCTAAGTGGTAGGTGTTTTGCCTGCCATGCAAAAGGTCCAGGTTTGATTCCAAGCCAATGCCCAAACCTCCAGCCACTGGATGCACTGCCGGTAAGCCCGGGTAAAATGGGAGGGTTGCGTCAGGAAGGGCATCCGGCGTAAAACCTGTGCCAAGTTGTTGTGCAGACCGGATAGTTCGCTGTGACGACTCCTTGCTGGGAGCAGTCGGAAGACCAACAACATTACAACATTATTATTATTATTATGGTACTTTGCACTAAGCACTATGACATCAGCCATATTTAAAAAAAAAACAACAACTCATAAATGAATAATTAAATAATCTTTAGGAAAAACAATTGGCCTTATTGTTTTTCTAAGGACCAGGGCCTCCACGGTAGATTTTGCAGCATAGTTTATTGGGCCCAAGCATTTATGACATCGGCACTCGCCACCCGGGTCGCAACAGCAATACAGTGGGCACAAACATTTAAAGGGGAAATACCAATAACATTATTCCGTAATATTCATACTGTTGTTTTTGTTCTTTCGGCTGCTCCCGGCAAGGGGTCGACCCACAGCGGACACTTGGTCCGCACATACTGTACAGTAAAAGCTTGGTACAGTTTTCTTACGCCGGATGCCCTTCTTGACGCAACCTTCCCATTTTACCCAGGCTTACCAGTGCCCCCTAATATACATATTGTATGTATAGTAAAACTTCAGTCAAGAACGTAATTCGTTCCCAAGTTCTGTTTGTTGTTCGTTACTCGATTTGGTTGTAGACCGATAAATATTTTTCCATAGGAATGCATTTAGATTGAATTAATCCGTTCTCCGTCACTATAACACTATTTAACTTTTGATTTATTTTGTTTATATCACAAAATATAAAACAACGTATGAAAATATGTATTATTTTCTCTGCCTCAGGTTCATACGTGGCAGCGGTTTTCACTGAAAATCTATCCAGAGGCTTTTTTTTCCCCCCCACGTTGCACATTTACTCAACTGCACTGCACTACAAAAGCCACCACGTTACCATTCATAAGGCTTGGACGGCACTCCACTTTGCACGAAATTCGCACCCTGGCTTTGTTCAGCTGATAGTGGTACTGTAGCATGGGGTGGCAGTTTCTGGGTCATGTTCCGAAGAGAAGTTTGTGAACACAGACAAATCATAGGCGTACTGAATCAATCTTAGCAGTGTTGTCCCTTCTTTTTCAAGTCCTCTGCAATTTGCCCTGGCCTGCTGTCAGTCAATTTCTCAACCACATCCTGACTAAAGGCAACCCATTCTTGCATAATCAATGCTGGGAGTTTGTCAGAATTTCTGGCTTTTTGTTTGTTTACCTGCCTCTTGAGGATTGAGCAATGAGTTCCCAATGAGTTCTAAAGTCTGGGGAATTTCCTGGCCATGGACCCAGAATTTCTCAAGGAGCATCCTGACTTACCTTTTTTTTCTTTTTCTGTGCATTCAGAATGGCCTGAACGCTCTCCATCTCGCCTCCAAAGAGGGCCATGTGGAGATGGTGGCCCAGCTTATTAAACTCGGAGCCACCGTGGATGCGGCAACAAAGGTAGGCACAAATGGTGCTGCAGGAATTTCCACTTCCCACTGATAAACACACCCATACACGTACAGTACACACTCCATATATTACAGCAAGAGTGTTTATTACTGGCGGCCAGTGTAATGAGTTCAGCTGTCGGTGGCTTTGCTGCCTCGGCACATTTCCAAAGTCAAGGTTATGGACGGTTCTCAAGAGACATAGAGGCCACATTTAAGCAGCGGAAATAGTCCCTTAATAAAACTCTTTCCACAACAATGATATTGCACAGGCTGCCAAAATCCTGTGGCTTAATTCCACGTTTGTAAATAAACACTGGCTGGTACCTGATTTCTCAAATGGACCAAATAAGAGCAGAACACAGCAGATTTATTATGCCGACATGTCAGCACATACTGTACGGGTCCGACAGACCACCGAGTTTATTCCCACAAACTGCTTTTATTTTAGCATTTATCAAAAAAAAAAAATGTTTCACTTCTAACAACCAAAGCAAACTATATTTAAGATTTAAGAGCAATATCCTGCCAGTACTGTAGGTGGATCGGCTGTTCTAAATTGCCCCTAGGTGTGAACAACCTGGTGTCCTGCACCCGTCATCTCACCCAGTGTTCGTGGGATAAGCTTTGTATCCACCACAAACTTGATCAGGAAGAAACAACAGCACCAGGAGGTGTTAGAGTAATTCTTACTGTAAGTATTTACCTCGTGTGTTTGTGCCTACAGAAAGGAAACACGGCTCTGCACATCGCCTCCCTCGCTGGTCAGACAGATGTGGTCCGAGAGCTGGTGAATAATGGAGCCAACGTCAATGCACAGTCTCAGGTACGAGCAGAGGGGGGGGGGAAGGAAACTGAAACAGTAGGGATCGTTTTCTTCCACAGATAGGACTGTCCCTTGAGGGTGTCACTTCCTATAGAATATTTATGCATTAGAAGTTTTTTCTTGAAATGTGTGTTCTTCCAATCAAGCTTTTGCCTGTTTTTTCTTATTTTCCCTGTATTTTTTTGTAAAATACACATTGTTAAGATTTTCATTTTACTAAAGCCATTTTTTTTTTACAAAAGATTTTTCCTCTAGTACTTACTGTAAAGCTGTTTTCTACAACAAGTGCACTTCCCAGAGGGTTCCCTTCCTGTAGAGGATTTTCCTCTAGAATCTATACTTGCTTCATAGGCATTTTTCTTTGACAGTGTCCTTCTTATACAGGATTTTCCTTTAGCGTCTGTACTTCCTGTAGAGGACTTTCCTTTAGAAGCTGAACTTCCCATAGAGGCTTTATCCTTAGGAGGTATACTTCCTGTAGAGGATTTTCCTTAAGAATCTGTACTTCTTGTAGAGGATTTCCTTTTGATGATGCAATTTCTGTAGCAAAATTTTCTTTACAGTCTTTACTTCCTATAGAGGATTTTCCTCCTATAGAGGCTTTATGGTTAGGTGGTCCACTTCCTGTAGAGGATTTACCTTTAGAAAGTCCACTTCCTGTAGAGGACTTTCCTTTCAAGTCTACCTCCTATGGAGGCTTGATCCTTAGGTGATGCTCTTCATGTAGAGGATTTTCTTTTAGATCCTACACTTCCTTTAAAGGATTTTCTTTTAGAAGCTGCACTTCCTGTAAAGGAATTTCCTTTAAAACTTTACTTCCTGTAGGTGATTTTCCATTAGAGTCTGTACTTCCTGTGGAGGATTTTTCTTCGACATCGCATCTCCTGTAAATGAAGGTGTTTCATGGAACGATTTTTCACGTAACCATGCAAACATTATTTATGCAAAATTAAATGAAGCCAGTAAGCAAGTAAAGTACCACGTGATGTTTTAACACACACTCACATACAGACACAGATTCTCTATCTCTCCATGCTGGGCTGGGCCATATCACTAGCTGCATTGCTACGTGGCTGGCATGGTTAATGAGTGCTTGGTGTGTAACACTGACAGCTTGGCCTTAAATGACTCAGTGTGACTGCAGAGCAGCTGACGGATCTCCCGAGGTAGCGTGACATTCCTGGATGTCCAACAACCTCATTTTTATAAGGAGAAATTATTGGAAATGTTCCCGATGCATGACCTATCTTCCACTCTGAGCATCCACCATCTCTCTCACACACACACACACACGTTTATTCATCTGTGACAGCTGATTATCTCAGCAGAGAAGAACACACACTTAGCAGCACTCGTATAGTGATCCCAGCAGGAAGCCTGACGTTTCATGAGCACTGTATTATATTTGTGTAATTGTCACTATCTGAATAATGTTGTTTTTGAAAATTAGACTGACTTTCATGAAATGACGATGAGACAACGAATAAATGACCCAAACACGACGTTGCAAATACAGCTCCAAAACAACAAGATTTTAACTCTTATTTGGAGGATTTATACTGATTCACGTGCATTCACACAACATCCGGACACATCCATGCTCCTTTAAGTTTTTAATAGGGTTTCAAGTTCCGATCAGAGACCAGGACGGACATACTGTAGCAGCTTCCTGTGCACAGCGCATGTATCGCATGTCATGCATCCCTTAGAGTTGTAAAGTTTCTTACCTGTTTCACTTTATAAAGGAAATATATATATATTTCCACTTTCACGGAACAAATCTCAGATGTTAAGCAGGTTTTTTTTTACCCTTTTGCCACCGTTAACTTTTCAGTTAATTGCTGTTATCCACTATTTATTATAATATATATACATACAGGTCCTTCTCAAAAAATTAGCATATTGTGATAAAGTTCATTATTTTCTGTAATGTACTGATAAACATTAGACTTTCATATATTTTAGATTCATTACACACAACTGAAGTAGTTCAAACCTTTTATTGTTTTAATATTGATGATTGTGGCATACAGCTCATGAAAACCCAAAATCCCTATCTCAAAAAATTAGCATATTTCATCCGACCAATAAAAGAAAAGTGTTTTGAATACAAAAAAAGTCAACCTTCAAATAATTATGTTCAGTTCTGCACTCAATACTTGGTCGGGAATCCGATATAATACCTAAGTTCGATTCCTGCTCATCGGTTTTGTATTAATATTGTTTTACAGTCATAATTTCAGCATTGTGTTGTATCATTTGTATTGAGTCATTTGTTTACTATTATTCCATCATCACATATTTAAAGTTGTTCCAACGTCATTTCATTAAAGTAACCCGAGTTTTGTACCTGACTCTCCAATTGAAAAGTGGATTCCATATTAACTTCCCTGTTATATTGAACGTCAGTATAACTGCAGATCAATCCCTGCTTTCCGATATCACCCCAATGAGGGTGAGTTCCCTTTTGACTGGTTCCTTTCAAGGTTTCTTTCCTGTCGCCATCTCGGAGGAGTTTTTCCTCGCCACCGTCACCGCCGGTTTGATCTGATCATTACAATTTACATATTTCCTCACACTTTTCAAAATCTCATTTCTCCAACTTTTACAAACAACCTAATACCAATGTTGTCCTAACCTCTGTAATGTGACCTGATTAACGCCACCACACCAATAATTCCTGCTGGAAAGAGCTGAGAAATTCCAAGGTCAAGGTCACTGATTTGAATTTATTTAGCAACTAAGTATAAAGATCTTTATAAAGTACAGCAGCATGTTATTGTGAAACCATCTAGACTCTTACTTGTGTTGAATATTAATGATCCAGTGAAGCCTATCCTCCTGTACTGTATATGCGTATATGTAAAGATAAGACGATGAAAACAATTAAAGTCAGCCAAAACACAATATTTGTGCTGATTTCATTTATACTGTCTTGCTTTAAACTATAATAATTAAAAATCCAAATTATAAATTTTTCTTTATAAGTATTGATACTAAAATGTATTTAAGCTTCTAGAAGCGTATGGCCTGTAAATAATTATTGCTTAAATGAAAGCAGTCCGTGCCAAATGATGGATTTTTCCCCCCAAGTGTCCGTAACCATGTCAAATACATATTGCAATAATTTAACAATTTAGCATTTTTTAATAATGTACTTTTTCCGGTTAATGTTTTTTCATGTGAAATCTGAATTGACCGAGTCATTGGAATGACAATGGAGATCATTGAAAGATTTGAATTGAAAAAAATTACATACAATAGATATGTAAAAGGGCATGAAATAGTATTTTTACCAAATGTGTTTCTTTTCACCTGATAAAAATATGTATGCATATTTACAAGAAAAAATGAAGCATTGATGGGGAGATAAGATATTTATGTCTTATCTCCCATTTATAAGAAATGTTGTTATACAATCCCATGTAAAAATCCACTGTTTAGCACCAATATCATCCACTTTGGCTGATTGTGATGTGAATTTATTTGGATATTTTCCCCAGAACGGCTTCACGCCACTCTACATGGCTGCACAGGAGAACCATCTGGACGTGGTCCGCTTTCTGCTGGACAACAGCTCCAGCCAGAGCATCGCCACAGAGGTACAGACGATACATGTGGGAAAGCAAAATACAGACAAGTCCAAGACTTGAAAAAAGCTTTTCAAATAAAAACATCATCAAGGCTGAATTTACCAGTGGAGATACAAGCAAGAAAGAGAGAGAGATTTCTGCAGAAAAGCTAAATATCCCAATTGATGTGGTTCAACTGTGGCTTACATAAGGAACAAATAATCAAGGAGATGCAGTGTAAATTGGCCTGATTGTTTCTCAGAACCAGCACTGAACTGATTTCTTCCTTTCTTTTTTTTTTTACCACAGCAGTTTACCAACCATTGCACTTTTGTTTCATGAACTGGACCCCTCTCTTTTGGACACATTCTTATAAACATCCTTCTTATTAACTTAGTATTATATCTAATAATATACTGTAAGAAATATGTCATCTTACTCAACATAGTTAGCATAAAAATAAGCACTTAACCAAGAGTCTAGGACTGATCCTTAAACCGCTTCATCTTCCCAATTTAAGCCTAGTACAATGTTGGTGGAAATAAAGCATTCTTCTAACCTACATAATGCCCTACATGATTACAAATGCGGCCACACAGACTGAAGAGCTGGAGCTGCATTGCATTATTGTTCCATTATCCAACACAGCGTCATCACCGGTGCCCATGATGTTCTGAGCAGGTCTTAGCAGAACTGTAGAAATTATTTTCTAATTGTGAGTTAAAATTGTAAAAGTCAGCAAGGTTCGTAGTTTAATATAAGAGGTGTTCAAGTCAAACCAGGATAGCACGTAGTAACATTTACAGAAGCACATTATAGTCATGAGGCTCTTAGCTACAGTAAAACATTACGATGGTGAAAAGAAGGCCATGTGTCAGTCGTTACCTTGTACATTCAGTGAATGGAATGTCACAACTTGCAGAAGTCATTCACCAGCACCACTTGCACATTGTGTAGTCCTCATCTCGCACCAAATGATTTCTAAATGTTTGGGCCATTAAAGGAGATCATGGGAGGCCATCGTTTCAGACGTGACGCAGGCTCATGGCTCTGGGGTACTGAGAAATGAGAAATTTCGACGAGATACATACAGTACAATAGTGTAGCAGATGATTTTATAGAGAAATAAAGATACTCCTAACGGTATTCTGTTATTCTGCAGAATTAAAAGTCCTGGGTTTGACTTGAACGGCCCTTAGGATTTCTTCATATCCATTGTGAAGAGGCAAAAACCACCCACAGTCCTGATAGAACCATGATGATTTACAAATAACTTGCTCACTGCTACGTTTTTAATCCGAAACATCATTTAACATTTTTGAGGATGCTTGAAATTTTTTTTAACAGTTTGGATTTCCATACCGAACTCCGCGAAACTTTACGATTTTCCTCAGACTTGCTGCGATCTCTAGATGAGACCAGTTTAGGATGAGATCCTGGAACGTTAGAAATGTCCCATTACCTCTTAGTGTTGCTCCATCCTTAAATGGTCACAATATCATCAGCTACTGTAGGGAATAACTATTGAAATTGGTGATACTGTGAGCATTTACAGTAAGGAAGGAGTCTCCAGTGTCAGCAGGTCCCTGTGTAGATGGTTACTATAACGAAAACATAATAGAACGAGCAAATACATATAAACGAGTGAGCTGCGGGTTAAAGAACTATCAAAGCCGTACAGTATGGGCAGTTCTATTTGAGAACTGTGCCGTGGCGTGAATCTCGATATTGCTGAAAGCTTGTGTGATCTTACACAACAGGAGTTAAAGTAACAGGATCTTGTCGTTGCTGTTGTGTCATCAGTAAAGTACGAGAAATGACCTTGCAGTTATTTCCACACAAGGGTAAACAAGGTCATAAGACTGTTTGTGCAGTCAGGGTGTTGAATGTCATGCTGTGTGTGCATGTGTTGTCAGGGGGGCCAAATACCCCCAATGATGGCGGGAATATCTGGACAGTTTTGGCCTTTTGGGGACAAATGGCCTCTTATCCCTCCGAGGAAAATTGCACTTATACAAAAACTGTTACTTTTATAATAATAATAATAATAACCACAACATTATATTTAATGTTTAATAATAATTGGTTATGGTAAGGTTCTGATCTAGTCATAGCTTTAGTAATAAATGCATTAATAATTGTGTCAGTGTAACGTTCATAGAATGATATTAAGATGTACTGTATATGTGTGTATTAGTTTATGAATACGAGTGTGAGAATTTGTCCCAGAAGCTTGGGAATGCTTAAGGATGTATCGGCCATTCTCTCACCGCCATCAACAACGCCCTTATACACAACACATTATGCAATTGAGTTGCTTGAAGTGTTTGAAGTACTTCTTAGGAATTAATAATTCATGCTAAGTAACAAAGAGATTGAAGAAGTGGAGAAAAAAAACCTTTCCCTTATAATTATTTAAAATAAGAAGTCGGTTCTGGAGTTGGTCCTGAGGAACGTCGTTATCTAGGAAACGTTCTCTAGCAGTGAAGATACAGTATGTTATGGTAATATTAATAATGCAATAATATTATTATATTGTATATGGCTTTTTTAAATAATATAAGATATTATTATTATTATTATTATTATTATTATTATGATAAAAATGTATTGTAAAAAAGTATTGCTCATGCTCTTCTATTATCATGTGTAAAGGTGTATATGTGTATTTGTGTGTAGGATGGCTTCACTCCATTAGCCGTAGCACTACAGCAGGGTCATGATCAGGTGGTCTCTCTTCTCCTGGAGAACGACACTAAAGGAAAAGTACGTCTTCCTGCGCTCCACATCGCCGCCCGCAAGGACGACACTAAAGCCGCAGCTCTGCTGCTCCAGAACGACCACAACGCTGACGTCGAGTCGAAGGTGACCTTCGCACGCCTGCCACCATCAAACCCTCAGTGCTTATTTTATGTCCTTAGAACTTGATGGTGCTTCACATCACTGTTTAGCATTTCTTAAACGTACTGTATAATGATTATTAGTATTATTATTCTCATAAACAACAATGTATGTGTAATATTTAGAAGGAGAATACAGAACACTATTTATTCCATTAAGAATTGAGGTTTACTGTAGATCCCAGCACTAGAGGAACATTCTCTAGTGCTGTTTTTAACTCACAGATTCTTCACGCACCATCCAGTTAAGCTCTTTTTTTGTGTGGCATTTTTGTGGCGTGCCGTGGTTGTGTTTTGTTCTGGTCTGTTTTTTTTTTTTTTTTCTTTCTTGTTTTTGTGACTCTCCCCAACCATGAAGCAGCTTTCATCGGTACCATTGTGAGTGTGTGATACACTAACCGTGCCATTCTCTCCCTTCTCGGGCCCATGGGTATGCGCTGCCGTAGATGATGGTGAATAGAACCACAGAGGTATATGTGCAGCGAATTTACACCCTTCTCCTGCTCGCTCCTGGCTGCTTCCTGTTAATGCATCACCCTTTCCTTCTCTGTGTGCTTCGCTTTTCCTTATTTATTTGGCCCAGTCGCGGTAGACTCGTAGCATAGTAGAGTCATAGCACTGCGAGAGGCAAGAATACAGAAGGGTGGTGTGGAGAGAAAAACCACAGCTGAGGCTGAGGTGGTTTGGGGTTGATGGGGAAATCACTGTATAGTCTGTAGAAGTGGGGATGTGACAAGAAGTACTATCCAGTGACAGAAATCTGTCCAGCGGCGGAAACTTAAGCACTTTTGTAAGTCGCTCTGGATAAAAACGTCTGTCAAATGTCTAAATGTAAGTGTGAAAATACTAAATACAAATACAGAAGGTCGAGATCTCAGAACTCAGAGCATTAAGCTCCACATGCCACAGGCTTGTCCACAGTCCAATGGGCTATGGTTTGTAATTGTGTCCATACAAATTGGACCATTATAGTACTGTAGATCTATAACCGTGTCCAAAAGTTTTGAGAATTCGCAAAGTCTGATGCTTCGGTGGTTTTAGATCCTATTGTCAGATTACAGTTACTATGAAATGCTGAAGTATAATTCCAAGCATTTTGGCTTTTATTGACAATTACATTAAATTTATGCAAAGACTTAATATAGGCAGTGTTGACCCTTATTTTTCAAGAGCTCTGCAATTCGCCCTGCCATGTTGTCAATCAACTTCCACATCCTGAATGATGGAAGCCCATTTTTGCATGGTCAGCCCTTAAAATTTGTCAGAATTTGTGGGTTTTTGATCATCATGTTCTCAATGGGATTAAGGTCAATTTTGCCTAAGAACACAGCCATGAATAAATAATAGTACAAAAACATACTCCGAAACCAACTTCTCCCAACCATCCAAAAACTTGTTTTGTAAGTTTGTTTTGGTAAGAAACAACGCCTTTTCCAGCATGATGGAGGACCTTGCCATGAGACTAAGGCCTTGTTCACACGGGCGTTAAATTTTTGGATAAACGAACGAGCTCTGAACGTCCTATACGTTAATGTTGCGTTTTGTAGTGCCGCTCGATTGACTTCTACACCAGCGTTCGTTTGTCTCTGTCTAACGACAGCCTGCAGCCCAAATTGTAGTTTGTGTGTTTAACCTGTGGGGGCAGTGTGTCGGAAAGCCCTTGTCATTTTATTTGAGGTGCCTCCTTTTAATATGGACCATTTTGCTATATTAGACGTTAATCTTATTATTTTAAAAATTCTAATTAAATTATTATATTTTTATATAATATATAAAAATATTTGTAAAAATAATACGGCGACGTAGGGAGAGAAAAAAATTGCCGCCGCTACTGGGTTCACCCTCTGACTGCACAACGTCGGATTAAAGGACGTTTTTTGTGGTTTATGAAGAAATGAGAACATTTCCGCGCAAGTTTTATTTTTTAAGCACTTTATCTTTGCCTTTTTTCCGCATTTCCCTATATATAGCATGTAGGATCATGGGATATATCCGGCCAGGAAGCTCCCCAGACTTTAATCCAATTGAGAACTTGTGCTTAATCCTTAAGAGGACAAACAAAAGCCATCAAATTATGCCATCCTCGAATGGACTGCCATGAGTCAGGACATGGTCCCAGATGTTGATTGACAGCATGACAAGGCGAATCGCAGATGTACAAATTTTTACACTTTAATTGTCGATAAAAGCCTTTAACACTTATGAAATGCTTGTAATAATACTTCAGTATACCATAGAAATATCTGACAAAAAGACTTTCTCAAAATGTTTGGCCACAGCTGTAAAGGATATTACCCAAATCATTGCGCCATAAGCGTTCCTAATAAAGTGGCAAGCAAGCAGTTTGAGCCAAGTCCTCAGATCAAGTGACAGTAGTCAAAGTGAGACAAAGTATTGCTTTAAAAAGGTTATGAAGGACTTATGAACAAGAGTTAACAGATGAGTTACATACATCTACACGGGAAGTCTAGCTTCAGATGTGGTCTTTCTCCCAAACGTCAGTTGTTTCATAAATTCATTAACGTATGGCACTTAGTTTCCCTATCACACATGTCTGACTCACCAGAGTATTAACTTTTAACTTCCTAATGCTCACTAACCTCACTAAAAATCCTACAAATCAAAAAGGCTCACAGATCTACCTCACTATTCTAAAGCTTGCTGTTTTTTCCCCCCAGATGATGTAAGATTGAACGAGTTATGATGAAACACTTTGCAAAACCCACACAGTTTACAAAGCTTTTGTTAACTTTTAGCAAGTCACACATTCATATATTTATTGATTACATTCATATTATTTCCAGACTGTTAAAAAAGATACTTGGTAATTGTAACCCGATTTATAGAATAAATGATGTATGTTCTTGGCATATAAGTAATATTTATTACATAGGTGCCAATTAGGTGCCATGCATTGTAGACTCACATGCATGTTTGCAAAGTAATCTCCAGGTGCATGGAGCTAGGATTCCCCAACAGCTTTATGTCTGTCTGTTAGTACATTTTCTTTAGGGCTGGTGTTCGGTGGTGCTCAAGATCTGATGCCTGGAAGGAGCGAATGTCCTTTATTGGCAAACCACACCGCTTAAAGATAACAGATAAATGTACTGTATAGTGTCTAGACTATACGTCAGAAATATCTTGAATTCGTACTGTGTAGCTTCTTACTTTGGTGTGGAGGGTTTGTTTGAAGGACGTGCGGCTTCTCCTGGCTCAGTCTATCTGTTAAAGGCTGGCTAAACTTTGCCTTGCTCTGTCTGGTCCTCTGCTCTTTCAAGAATTAGGAGATGTGTGTGACCCGTATGTTCTCACTCTGACCCTAACAGAGCGGCTTTACTCCACTGCACATCGCTGCACACTATGGGAACATCAACGTGGCTACGCTACTCCTCAACCGTGGAGCGGCTGTGGACTTCAGAGCCAGGGTAAGACCTTAGCGCTTAAAAATTCCTAATTCTGCATAGAATGAATCAGATCAATAATAAAAGTGCATAGCTACCCACCCATCAAATCTACCTTTGTTTCCAAGTACCTACATCCTTATCTACTCACCCAGCCAACTTACTCAACCAGTCCGTTGTCTGTCTAGCCACTTTTATTTTCATTTAGCATATGACTAGTAAGTAAGTGCCTCCCAACAATTTATCTAAGTACAAAAGTCTTGAGCCATGTTTTACTGTAAGAGGCTGCAAGGTGCCTAATGATACAAGTAAAAAAATATTTGTTTATGCAACAACCTCAGCAGCAGCCTCATTTCCCCTCTTGTCTGTTCCAACCACTCAGCATTCAGCATCACCTGTATATTAATCACCAGTCTGATCATCTGTCATCATCTGCACCTGTTTCTTACTGGTTCATCTTAAGTTACTGTAGATGGTTTTGTTCATGCCTCAATGATTCATGGGTCACTGTATGGCATAATAAAACAAACAAGCAAAAAATCCACTAGAAATTCCTCTAGAATTCCTCCCTTACTAGAAAGTCTGGCTCATTGGAAGCAAAATGAGGGGTGGCTCAAGACTTTTGCCTAGTATGGTACATACCTACAAAATCATGCCACTTATCTAGCAAAGGACCTTCTGGCAAACGTATTGTAAAGGACGTATCCTCAACTATCTACAGTACATACCTCTGTACTCAGTTACCCTTGTAGAACCACAGTACCTACTCACCTGGTTCTCTGTCTGCCCAACCAACCGGCCCCAACATACAGAGCCAACCATATTACAAAATGTGCATACGCTAAATGACCAAAAACATAAGTACACCTGGCCGTCACTGTAATAAGTGGGCCTTCCCCAAAAGTATTGCTCCAAACTTTGTAAGCACAAAATTCTCCAAAATGTATTTATATAATATACTGTAGCTTTTGGAATTTTCAACTGGAATGAAGGGACTCAGACGTGTTCCAGCATGACAGTGCCCCTGTGCATAAAGCGAGTTGCATAAATAAATGGTTTGCCAAGGTTGGAGTGGAAGAACTTGAGTGGGTCTGACCTAAACCCCGCTGAACACCATCCCATATATTGGATAATAAATGTTGACCTGACCTTCTCAACCATCGTTGGCGCGCGACCTCAGGACTACTTTTGTGGCTAAATTCCCAGAGCCATACTCCTAGACTCCAAAATGTAGTGAAAATCCTTTCCAAAAGGCTATTACAGCAACAAGTAGGGAATCAGTATTGGAAAGGGGTGTCCTTCATGGAGGCAGCATGGTGGCATAGTGGTTAGCATTGTCACCTCTCAGCATTGAGGGGTTGAGTCCCACCTTTGGGTTTGTGTGCGTTGGGTTTGCATGTTCTCCCCATGCTTGGTGAGTTTCCTTCCATAGTCCATAGACATGCAGATTAGCCTGATTGGCCATTGGCTAATTGGCCTAGAGTCCATGATGTACACCACCCAGTCCATGATGTACACCACTAGAAACCCAGTCCATGATGTACACCACCTACATAGTACGTAGACCAAACTCCAAGACCCAGGAAACCCGACACAGAATTAGGATAATGAGAGAATGAGTAAGAGAGCGACTGTGTTCTCCAATGAGAAGGTCTCTATGTACTTTGGCCATGCAGTTTACGTTTACGTACCTACCCAACCTACCTTTTTAACCAGCCCAATCAACCATCCAACCAACCAACCTGTCAGACTCTCTTCCGTCCTAATCTACGTACTTTTGAACCCAGAGACGAAGTCTACAAACCTAGATCTGTCTTTGTCCTATGTCATCCTGTGATACCTTTGTCCTATGTGCTTATCTTCAAATGAGAAACCTGGCTGTGAGTCAGAAATATTTTGCATACAGTATATGTATAAAGTGTATGCTGCGTGTATACCCTGGTTCACTCCCACTCCCAGCTGCATGCAGGAAACATGACCTCATACGTTGGAGTGGAATCTTGAAGTGTAGCTTGAAGTGCAGAGAACACAAGGTCACGTTTAGACTGCTGGAAGGCCTAAACATAGCATGTGGCCATTTTCACTGAAACGAACATGCTGCCCAGAATAGAAAAGCTGAAAAGATCAGATTACAAGTGATTGCGTGCCAGTATGACCTCAAAGTAAAGCTGAAATTATTATGCAGCAGATGCGCATGACAGAAGCATATATCCATGAAGTGTAAACCTGTTCCTCTACATAATAAGGAGTATAAAGTGAGCCTTTGTGGTAACTACAGTACGACACTGCTGATTAAATGTCATCATGATTATACAGAACATAACACCTGTGGATGATGACACAGCATTTGTGCCATGTTGTTACTCGTTTGTTGAGAGCTACAGTATAGTCCGCACAGTTTGGGAATGCGTGCCGTTGTGTGTATGTGGTGTACAGCATGATGTACAGCTGTCACTAGAGGGTGGTGTTACTACAGCTACTGTTACAAAACAGAATGTATACACGTTTCAAAATGTGCTGCATTGCAATGCAATATTTGTATATGAATGTATAGGGTGCATGAACATGTATCAGCATTTGATTTAATTTAAAACCATATATTAAACATTCAATAACTGCATAATGGAGAAGCAGACGCTAATCATGCAGAAGCCAAAAACAGGATTTTATTTCCTCTCCTAAATAGCTTGAGGTTCACTGTATCCTTCTTCTAGATGAAATATTCTCAAGTCATATCGCTTGTTTTTTTTTTTTTTTCTTAAACCATTACAGAATGACATCACACCTCTCCATGTGGCATCGAAGAGAGGAAACAGCAACATGGTCAAGCTGTTACTGGAACGCGGAGCGCGCATCGATGCCAAAACCAAGGTTAGAGCCACTTGTGGTAACACTAAAAGCACGCCGTCTTTATATTTAACTTGCAGGAAGTGAAGTCATGCTTTTAAACAGCATGCACAAAGGAAAACAGATCAAACAATATGGATATGGCTGCGTGCTGAGATAAATGATTGGTATCACATGAAATATACTGAATTTGTCAAGCAGGATTTATAAATAATATATGATCAATATATTTGCTTTTCCTTTGTTGGTTTAGGTTTCTCAAACATGCATGTATTAGTAAAGGAATCATGAGAGACAGCTGTCCATATGCTGTCCATAAATGAAACAGATTGGATCGCACAAACGCTGCATTAAACGGTGTTGACTAGTCAGGACATTGGCGAGTGAAACAGACTGCAAAGAGACGGAAAGATGCAGGCTTAAAAAAACAAATCAAGATAAAGACAAAGCAACAGTCAAAAGTGCAAAACTATGCTTTTGCATAAGGACTTTTGATTTTACTCTGCTTGAAGTAGAGAGGTGGTAGTGATGTTTTAATCCCGCTTAAGCTTGCTCCAGCATTTAATTTTGGTGTTCTTTTAAAGGTCCCATGTTTTTAACAAGTAAACAAAGTGTGTGTTAATACTTTACCTAAAATATTCCTCAAATAATGCATTTTTTTACTACTTAAAATGCCTTTAATTTAACTCCCACTCCGAACATGCCGTTTCTAAGATTGAGTTACTGCTGAGCCACGCCCTTCCAGAGCAGCACTGAGGCACAACAAGGCAAGGGAGGGGCCCCTTTTTACTGTATATGAGGTCACAATTGGGGAAGTTCTAATAGGCGTGTTTAAAAACTGATCACTTAAAAAAAATCATTCATAACCAATCCATTGACCTACAGTAGGTTTGTCTATTATTCTAAAAAGATGTATTATTTAGCATTTTGACTTTGTTTTCTATTTATTGCACGAGCTTGTTTAATTGGTTGGTTGGTAAACCTAAAAAAGCATTGAAGCTGGAAATTGTCATTTTTAATTGAATGTGTTTAATTGAATTGTGGTGTTCTTTGCCGCCATATAAGACAGCTTATAAATAGTGATGCACTGATCTGGTTTTTATTGTACCATCTGGTAATGTATTAAACATTAGCAATTAGTGCAACCCCGACTTTATACATATATAATGGAATGCTGTCATGGCGAGCGTACTAGCCCGTTTTCGTAGCCAGGTGCTCTGAGTTTTATCTCATTAAATATAAATATGTGTAATTCGCTTCTGGGGTGTTCCATAGCATGTAATGTGTGTAACGATCCCAGAGCACACTCTGCATGACTCTGCTTGAAAAATGACAGCAGTCACATTACTTCGGGGCAGCATGTGTTTGACATTACTGGCGCATAGGAATTACGAGCATCTGTTGTATTCATTTATTTTTCCAGGATACTTTAGAGAGCTGAGAGCTTTGTACTGAAGAGGGAGAGAATAATAAGATGTGTCAATGAGTCAATGCTTCCATTTTTTTTTTTTTATTTTTTTTTTTTACATTTTTTCCCCCCAAACACGCAGGACGGTCTCACTCCGCTCCACTGTGGAGCCAGAAGTGGCCATGAGCAAGTTGTGGAGATGTTGCTGGACCGCGGAGCTCCCATCCTGTCCAAGACTAAAGTAATGATTCATCAGCTTTAATCACACACTGATGTCGTATTGACACTGATATGTACAGTCATTATGTTGTGTACGTTTCCATTGCTTCACTGCACTATTCCTATCCCTGTGCGCTACAGAACGGCCTGTCTCCGCTGCACATGGCCACGCAGGGTGATCACCTGAACTGTGTACAGCTTCTGCTGCATCACGACGTACCCGTCGATGATGTCACCAACGATTACCTGACGGCGCTGCACGTAGCAGCCCACTGTGGACACTACAAAGTGGCGAAGGTCATCGTGGACAAGAAGGCCAACCCTAATGCCAAAGCACTGGTAGGTGGACACTTAACTGTACAGCAGAAAACCGGGTGGATCTGGATGGCCTAGATACTCCTGAGAATTAAAAACAAGCAGGTGTTTTTAAATACACACACACAAGTCTTAAAGAAAATCCAGACATTTTAACATTTACAGTGTAAAAGTAGAGGGTTAATGCAATTCATATAAGGATGAGAAACCACACAGCAGGAATTTTGTAGCTGTCGAAACGATGTGGGAACATTAATTTGGCGCATTTGTTATTAAATCATTGGTGTTGGATTGTTTTTTTTAGATTTAGATCAAATGATGTTAGACCAACATTGACTACATGACACCGGAATAACGTTTAACTGAAGACCCTACCACAACATTTGCGATTTTTCTTTTCTTTTGGAAACTAAGCCAGTTCCTAGACTGAGACCCAAATCCTGGGAGACAATCAGAATGATGAAAACTAGCCACTAGTTGACCAGTGAGAGGCAAATACGTATATTGCTTTGTCAGAAAACAAGCACTATAAAATAACTCTTGCACCAAAAAAAAATTAGACCTCCGAAATTGAACAAATTGTTAAATCCATAAACAGCTGGAAGAAGAAGAAAAAAACAACAACACATCTGCAGTATGAAAATGTACAAGATGTACAGGTCAGTGCACGAGATCTGTTCTGTGAAACCGGACCCTAGGACGTTTGTCCATTGTGGGAACCCTGTATTACAGAACGGTAGTGTTGATATTTAGCAAAGCTATATAACGTACTGGAGAGTACGAGTGTGACTTGCCGAAATCATGAGCGGTATCATGCACTGATAGTATAATAACTTTATTTCACTTCCAGATCGATACTTCTAAATTCTATTTTATCTACAATTGTTATTTTGCTAAATATAACATAATGTAATATAACACTGTATAATATAAATGTACTGTCTCATTACATCGAGCAAACACTATTATTTTATTTCTTTTTATTTTTTGATATTGTGCAGATAAGCACAAGCGCAACTCCGTCAAGATATAACAACACAATACAAACTGAGGTCATGAAATCATCCTATCATTACTTTAAAAACTCAACGTTTACTTCTAAAAGCATATTAGAATAACGTCATAAAAAGTTGATCATATTTTTCTGTTATTTCTTTGCTTATGTGACCCATTTTTGCTCTTTGCTCAGTAAGTTTTCAGTTAAAATTAAATAAAATTAATTTCATCATATTGTCTACTGTAGGTTGTGTTGAGAAAAGGATATACTGTAAGACACTATATTGCACAATCCTAAAACCTGTGTATACTCAATAAACCATAGTAATGAAAAATTAAACAAACAAATAAATTAATTAATAAATAAATAAAAATGGCTAAAATGCTCTGGATTTTAAGAGTTAATAACTTGTGCAGGCAGCACAGCATACTGTAGGTCAATGACGATAAAAAAAAGTGCTTATATGAAAGCAATGTTTGTTAACGGAGGCTCATCACACTGTGCATTTGGATTTTCTGAAAAGTCAATGTAGAAAGAAAGTTATGATTACTTATATGACATGTGAATTTACCACTACTGGAATATGGGAAACAGAATTCTTAAAATTTGCATATTATTATTATTATTATTATTATTATTATTATTATTATTAGCAGTAGTAGTATAAAAAAAAATTTTGGCCCAAAAACAATTGAAAACAACCATTAAAAGATGTGATCATGTGTCTCTGTGCTTATGTCTTGTTCTATGTGATACATTTTTTGATTTTGTGCACAGCCATGTTTGTATAGTTTGTTAAAATGACATAAAAATCAGCCTATGATTCGTCATTAATTAAAAAATGATTGCCTATGCTATGTTGAAAAAAAAACGATATGTCGCTCTACACTTCACAATACTACAGTAAGCCCTATTATCCTGTTTATTAAAACAAACACCAAAGCAAAAAATGTCTCAACCTTTATAAAGGGCTGCAGGGCTCGCTACTGGGTCCTGTGTAGAAAAAAACTAAATCTTCACTTAAAGTGCATCATATTATTTATGTAATAAATTAAATAATAATGATTGATGTAATTCTGGTCTCAGATTGTATTCCATGTGGTACAATATATTTGGTATTTTTAAAGCCAAAAACATGTGATGACATACATCACACCGTCAGACAGTGATCCTGGGCTTGATATTGCTCGAGCCAATATTGCACAATAAATATCTTCTTGGGGTTGAATTGAGGAAAAACAGCTCTGTTTTTTTTTTTTTTTCAAACTCCACCCCATGTATGTAAATCTCATTTAATTCCTAAATAGAAATGAAGTCTGCAGTTAGACTTGAGGTCTGACTAGCACTGGGGATATAAACTCGTCTCCGTTTGTGCGGCTCAACGCTGAACGTGATGCGCTGTGAGTAAATTGGAATTGAGTTAATGAACGGGGGAGGGTTAAAGGGCTTAATGAAGTATAAATCAGCACCTAAGCCATGTGAAATATTAGTTTAAGATGAGATCAAGTATCATTTCAGATTTGGCCTCTCTACTTTGTTCACGTCTATTCATTTCCCAGATGAACGAACGTACACTTCATCGCTCAAGCTTATCATGGAAATGTAACAGATTTCAAAGTTTTCATGGGGACAAACCCGATACTCCGGGCATGCTTTATTTCTGAGGAGCACCATGGAAATCTGTAAAACACACACTGCTATAAACACACACACACTTGGCTGAGGGTTGCGAGCATGCTGTCATGCTCTTAAGTAATTGGAAAAGAATGGGTGTGCCGCCGAAGCTCACTGTAAGCGGAGAAAGGGAACAAACTGAAAAGGAAACTGGAGAAATGAGAGTTTGGCAAAACTTGCAACAGCAAAAGGGGGGCAGCTTTTGTGTGAAACACGGCTTCGCATTTATGTGGCGTGTCTGAAGGCTGGATGCTAGAGGGACAGAGGGTTGTGTCTTTCCTGCTCCGTGCTGCAGGAGACGTTTTCCTGACTGTCGCTTCTGCTTTGTAGAATGGTTTCACGCCTCTTCACATCGCCTGCAAGAAGAACAGGATCAAAGTGATGGAGTTGCTGCTGAAGCACGGAGCATCCATACAGGCGGTGACGGAGGTGAGAGGCAGAGAATGTGTGCGTGTGTGTCTGTGTGTATGTGTGGTCAGCTACTTTTTGCTTTATACCTATTACAGGTAGACATGCAATGCTTCGCTATTATAATCCATGCTTCTCAAATTTAGGATTGTGGTTGTTCAAACGGCTAGGATGTAACGTTTTGTTGTTATTAGATTATGGCAGCAAAACCTTCGATAAACTACGGTCAAGGTGGTTATGTAAAGTTAACTGTTATGTAAAGTTATCTTTTTTACGGTTTCAATGTAGTGCATGTCAAAAAGAAAGAAAAAAAAACGCAAGCTATTTCCTGTAAGCACTTATGTTATAACAGCTATAAACAGTCATTTCCTCTTTTTTTGAAGATAATAAGACAAGAAAATGCAGATTTCCTCAGTTTATCTGAGAAACCAGAAAGCACAAGTTCCCTGAAGTTGCACCTTTACTGTAACTCCATGCAAATGCTAGAACCACTCACACTGGAGACTCCTTCCATAAGTGTTACATAAACATCTCCTTCACCGTATTATTGATCATACACCATCATTATTTATTCCTCTGTTAACTCAGGGGTTTAAACCCCAGTTCCTCCAATTTGGCACTGTTGGGCTCTTAAACGAGGCCCTCAATCCGGTGTGCTCCGATGATGCCGTATCATGCGCTCGGACTCCAGCTTCCTATATGAGAAATCACTTCACTCTACTGTAATGTATACTGTATGTGACTTCAAATGATAAAAACCAAGTATTTTGTTTTGAAAAGATAAAAGGCAAAACCAGGTCATAGTATAATCTAAAGCACAATGTTAAAAAAGATCAAAGTCAAAATAAATTCAACTTAGAGTTAACCACAAGAAAAGTATCTATTGATGTCATATGCAGTTGTTAACATGCTGATATAGTTCTGGGGATGGGAAGACTCAACACTTCTCCGATACACGTTTCCGTCATGTCTATCAGTCCAGATTATTTGGGATGTGTTTGCAAAATTTGTGTCACGATTATAAGGGAGATTATTTGTGCGTGTTTTTCAAGCACATCATTCTCTCTCATTCTCATGCTTTCCTTGAACCCAGTGTTTTATCTAAGCAATGAGCTCATATCATTTCCCGGATCTACAGTGGTGAAATTTCTAATCCTCTCTCCCTCTGCGGTTTATCTGCCAGTCTGGACTCACGCCGATTCACGTGGCCGCTTTCATGGGGCACGAAAACATCGTTTCCCAGTTGATGAATCACGGTGCGTCGCCAAACACAACCAACGTGGTGAGTACTGGAACACGGGCCCCCGCATTTGTTGTGTCACAGTCGGGCAATGCACACTAATCTCAAAAAAAAAAAAAAAAAAAAAGATAAAGCTTGATAATGCCAAAGCAAAACAATGGAAAGAATTCTGTCCCGTGAGAGGCGTGTAGCTCCTGTCTACAACCTGTCATTGCCCTGTTTTTTTTTAATGTCCTGATTCTATAAACCCTTTTAGGGTAATAACAGTCTTGTTTGATTTTTTTGGTGCTTAAACAGGGGTCTGTGAGCACAGGTCTGGGCTTCTAACACTTCTGTAATTATAGTCCCAGTCCAACAGGCAGACTGTAATCATGTGCGACTGTCCATCCCCATCCTCCTCCCCACCCTCCTCCTCCTCCTCCTCTCTCAGACAGAAGTTTGCTTTGGGTCGTGGATGTAGCAGCAGTTGGAAAGAAAAGGGGGCTGGTTTTAGCTAATAGGCTACACAGACGAGCACATGGGCACACACACACACACACACACACATAGACAAAGGCTTAGTGTCCTGCTGCAGAGGTTTCATTTCCCAGAAGCTTAGTACGTGTTAAGTCTTTGGTGTGTGTGTGTGTGTGTGTGTGTGTGTGTGTGTTGTAGAGAGGAGAGACGGCGCTCCACATGGCCGCCAGGGCTGGACAGACGGGTGTAGTGAAATACCTGGTGCAGAACGGAACTCACGTCGATGCCAAGTCCAAGGTAGGATTGCTAAATGGTGTTAAATCACCACTGAAAAGCAAGAAAGCTTTTGAAGTAAACATAACTGTGTGTTATCTCGCTATAATATGTATATTCTATACAGTATCGCTCCAGTCATGTTGTTGAAAACATATCAAAACATAAGCAGGCTGGAACGATCTACCTCCCGATAGGAAGCTTTTAAGATTTAATATAGAGACAGAAGAATTACGTGCTTTGTTAAAGCAACACGTGTATATCTCTATGTGTGTGTGTTTGTGTGTGTGTGTGTGTGTGTGTGTGTGTGTGTGTGTGTGTGTGTAGGATGATCAGACTCCGCTGCATATCGCCAGTCGTCTGGGGAAGCCCGATATCGTGCAGCTGCTGTTGCAGCACGGAGCCGCGCCCGATTCCACCACCACGTCTGGATACACACCACTGCACCTGGCAGCCCGCGAGGGCCACAAAGACGTGGCTTCTATACTGCTGGACCAGGGCGCTTCGCTGAGTATCACCACCAAGGTCTGTCACACACACACACACAAGAATGGTTTCACTTCTTCGTCATTCCTCTAGATGATGTGCAAATTCTGTGCAAAGACGCGTGAGCAGTTTGACTGTGGACGTTCATCCACAGGATCTCTCCTGTTTTTTTTTTTTTTTAGTAAAGTGGCTGCTCCTCACCAGACATGGGACTGTGCTTTAACCTTTAGAAGTTTACATATGATCCCTCAGTTACATTTACATTTGGCAGACACCCTTATCCAGAGCGACTTACATTTTCATCTCATTATACAGTACATCTGAGCACGTGAGGGTTAAGCGCCATGCTAAAAAAAAAATAATAATAATAATCTATTATTTGTCACTTGCACTGTACAGGACAGTGAAATTGTTTTTTCACATATCCCAGTTACAGTAGGAAGCTGGAGTTAGAGTGCAGGGTCAGCCCACCCTACAGCACACCTGCAGGAGATAGGGTCAAGGGCCTTGCTCAAGGGCTAAACTTGGCAGCTTGGGAGTGCTGGGGCTCGAACCCCTGACCTTCTGGTTGCTAACCCAGCCCTAGCCGATTGAGTCCAACAACAGTCGCAACTTGGTGCTGAGATTTGAACCTGGGATCTTCTGAACCGTCATCCAATGCCTAACCATTGGCTGGGGTTTGGGTATTGGCTGGGAATCAAACCCGGGCTTGCTGCATGGTAGACCAGAAACCTGCCACTGATGCCCACTATTACTTCCTTAACTGTTATTTATATTAAACGGACCAGCCATTACATTAAAACCACCTAGGATTTATGTTCCCTTGTGCCACCAAAACAGCTTTGAACCCCTGAGCCATGAATCCACAATCCCTCTGAAGGTGTGCTGTGGTATTTGGCATCAGGATGTTAGCAGCAGATCCTTAGTGCTGTAAGTTAGAAGGTGGGGCCTCCATGCATCAGACATACAGTACTGACATACACATCCCATGAATGCTCGAACATCTTTTTCAGCAACTTCTTGTGCTTATCTGTTAGGTCGGACAAGACTAGTCTTTGCTTTCCACAGGCATGCTCATGATCCTCAAGTGGTGTTAATGTTATGGCTGATGTTAATGTTTCGCCTTAAAACCCCCTGAAAAGATTTCTTTCCTAGGATTAAACATAGTTGTGAGATCGGATCAAGTTTTAGTTAAAACCGCGTCCATTTAAACTTAAACACAGTACATGTTGGCTTAGTTTATGTATATAATTCTGCAGGTGTGTGTGTGTGAGTGAGTCATGGGCTGCCACAGGTCTCTGGAGGTGGTTGGCACTGTTCTGCACTGTAACTGGGCTGAAGCAGCTGTGCCATGTGGGAGGCACATACAGTACACGCACATCTCCTGAGCAAAGTTTCCACCGGGCTTTCAGCACGTCTGGATCGTCCCCGGCTAGCAGGACCTCCTTGTTATTCATTCATCAGTTCCAACCAAAGAGATTTCTCTGTTGTCATGCCAACCCGTGCAAAAAAAAAAAAACAAGCCAAACACATATTTTTAGTCATTTTTGTTGGCTGGATTAAAAGCGTAGTGTGTGGGTATGAAGAGATTTTCCCATTTCATTAACAAATCTGGCTGCGTCAGCCATTTTTTGCTGACTAGCGCTCATGGGTGTCGTCTCGCAAGGAAAGACAAGGGGAATCATCTGTACAGGCAGCTAAGCATATATTTACACACAGTATAATGTCTGATTCAGCGGCTAATAAACTAAGACCACGTACAGTACTGTGTAAAACGTCTTCCAAATTTCTTCATGTTTTGCTTCCAATGGGAAATTCGTTCTTGTATTTTTAATGCAGTCTTGCGGAATAGTTCCTCAAGGCTTCTTCTTTTCAGTCCAGTTCCTGTACCTGCGCAATTTCAGAGGAATGTTTTTTTTGTTTGTTAAGCCACTCAGTGACTTATAAATCATTCAAAAATTAATCAATCATTCATAACTTAATGCATGAACCAGTGAGACACAGAGAAACAGGATGGTGATTAGTATACAGGTGATCCTGAATTATAAGTGGTTAGAACCATCACCAGACGAGAGGGGAAATGAGGTTGCTGCAGAGGTAGAACAAGCAATTTTTTAAAAATTGTATCTTTAGGCATGTTGCCGCCTGTCACAGTACATCTTTAGTTTAATCTACATCATTTCATTTTATTTTCATTCATTCATTTTCTATACCGCTTAATCCTGTGTTCAGGGTCGCGGGGGACCTGGAGCCTATCCCAGGAGACTTCGGGCACTAGGCAGGGTACACCCTGGACAGGGTGCCAATCCATCGCAGGGCACACACACATACACACACTCACACACTACGGGCAATTTGGGAACGCCAATTAGCCTAACCTGCATATCTTTGGACTGTGGGAGGAAACCGGAGTACCCGGTGGAAACCCACCAAGCACGGGGAGAACATGCAAACTCCATGCACACAGAGACGGGAATCGAGCCTGGCCGGGAATCGAACCCAGACCCTGGAGGTGCAAGGCGACAGTGCTAACCACTACACCACCGCGTCGCCTTCATTTTATTTAATATGTGGAAATGATGTAAGCTGTACTGTAGATTCTGGACAGATATGTACAAAACTGAAGGTGGTGTGTTGATGTATGGTGGTGTGTTGCTGTACTGTATATTCCCAGACTGATGGATTTGTCTTTGAGTAGACGGGACTGTCACTGGGTGTGTTTTTCCACTAGCACATTTACCACACGTTATGTTCAGCACAGAGCTTTGTATTTGTACTCGTATTCTAGTTGTGTGAGAACATTGCCTTGGGCGAACTCATGACACCCAGCTTGAAACATCTGTCGAATGATCGTGTGTGTGTGTTATCTCTAGAGCTGGTTATGTTAACACATCACAACACACTCTGGTAGTCAGAGGAAGAACCTGTTACAGATTTGGATTTGATAGATTCTACATTAACGCTACATACTGTACTACCAAGCATAGATAAAGTCAAAGTAAGCACATGCTGTAAATTGGGACATGTGAAGCTCTGGTGAAAATCTTTCTGAGCTGCTCATGCTGCATCACAGGGATGAGATTTCTTCAAATACTTCTGTTTCCTTCTGATGAAGCTCACGGCTACTTGTTTGGCAGTACAGTAAATTATTTTTCTTTTTATATGGAAGGAGTCTCCAGTATCAGCAGTCAGACATAAAGAAGAGGGAATGCCTGTGTACAGCTGCTTTATCACTTAGAAACTCATTTTGTGGATTGAGCGCGGATATAAACAGATAAAAAGCAGCATATAATCTTGGAGTTAATAAAAAAAAAGTGTTTGCTTTGGCAAGCTGAGAAATAAAGGCGGTTTGATGTGGTTTTATTGGAAAATCATTAGAAAACTTCATGGTAGTTGAACATCACACCACCATATGAGGGACGGTCATAAAATTCTTATTATTGCTAAGAAAAAATAATGAAAATGGAAACGAACGTTGGTCATGAGCGTAGTTGTTCTCTACATATCTTCCGCCTAATGCGACACACTTCTCTCCAAACGCTGGTGGAGACCGTCTTTGAAGAACCTTTTTTTCTTTGGCTCTTGAGGAAAAAGTACCACCTCATCGTTATGTTTGAAACGCCTGCCGCAAAGTGGATTCTTAAAGTGATGGAAGAGGAAGTCACTGGGTGCGAGGTGAGGTCGGGGGAGTAAGGGGGCAGAATTCGTACCTCAAGTCGCCCCCAAGTCAACCAGGTGCGCCTTTTTAGTTTCGACCCTCTAGCGACACCGTGTGGAACTAACCAAAAGAAATGTTGATGAACAGTGTTTGTAACGCGTTACAAAGCGAGTACAAGAGTACTTGGATTACTTATTTGATGTAACGAGTAATCTAATGCGTTAGGTCCGCCATTTAAATACTCAGTTATTTAGTTATTTCATTCATTCATTTTCTATACCGCTTAATCCTGTGTTCAGGGTCGCGGGGACCTGGAGCCTATCCCAGGAGACTTTGGGCACTAGGCGGGGTACACCCTGGACAGGGTGCCAATTCATCGCAGGGCACACACACATACACACACTCACACACCCAATCACACACTACGGGCAATTTTAGGAACGCCAATTAGCCTAACCTGCATATCTTTGTACTGTGGGAGGAAACCGGAGTACCCGGAGGAAACCCACCAAGCACGGGGAGAACATGCAAACTCCATGCACACAGAGACGGGAATCGAGCCTGGCCGGGGAATCGAACCCAGACCCTGGAGGTGCAAGGCGACAGTGCTTTATTTAGTTATATTTTCAAAAATGTAATCCGTTATTCAGACAATTTATGTAATCAGTGAGCCAGACAGCAGTTTCCATTAGAGTGTGTGTGTGTGTGTGTGTGTGTGTGTGTATATGTGTGTGTGTGAAAGTCGTCCCACAAGCCCCGCCCACGATACCCCCCCCCCCACCCTGCCCCCCTCTGTTATCCCTGCTGTTAGTAGTTAACAAATTATGGGCCAAAATTCGCTGAGTGATGATGGTAGAATAATTATAAAGGTCTTGACTAAAACAACCAACATGCATGAGGAATCACAAAGGAGTTTTCATTTTCTGCAATGGAAAATACTCGAACTGGTTACTTTTATCAGAAGGTAATGCTATAATGTAACTGATTACTTTTTAATGGCATTACCCAACACTGTTCATGAACATATTAATTTCTGTGCCAATATTTCCCTTGTTTTATATAATAATACGAATTTCATGAACGTCCCTTGTAAGCACCATCGATCATGCTTCTTTTAAATTAAACCCTGTCCCCTTTTATTCCTAAGTATGCCAGATAAAAAAAATTTTAAAAAGTATAATCTGTGTTATTTTACACGTGCGTGCTACTGATCATATCCTATAATTTGTAATCAATGAATGAGCATATGGCAAAATTTTAGAAACATTAAATCAGGGATGTGTTTCTCTACACCATGCCATTCTGTCGCTCTCGAACTGACGAAAGACATCATGTGGCTCAGCTCAGAACAATCCTAGGCCAACATGTCTGCTGAAAAGCTACGTAGTATTACAGCGTGGGAATCTGCTGAGAGGGAAAAGCTTGACTGATCATACTTGCCAGGGCCGTGACCTTGAGTTACATCAGTCACCCTCTCGAACAGAGAGCCTCACTGAACAGCACTGGATGAGAAAATAACCAAATCCAGGCATGAAGTCAAAGGCAGTGTGTGGGTTATGAATGGGAACATGCGTGAAAAGGTACAGTCATTGTAATCGTTGTTGGAGATTATTGTGTGTAAGCACACAACACTGTTTGGTCTCCGCTGTGCTACTTGGATCAAAGGCAGCTTTTCATCATTGATGAAACACACAACAAATAACTTGTCAAACCTGTGTGTGTGTGTGTGTGTGTGTGTGTGTGTGTTATTGTTGAGAATGATCTTATCAGTAATATATCAGGCAATGTTCGGATGTACAGTATGGATATCTTGAAGCATAGGAAGTGTTTCAACATTCGAATGTTCTTTTGCTTTTTTTTTTTTCTTACGGATCTGTTACACTATTTCTTCATGACTGGCATTAGAAACAAATTGTGACGATTACCCAACAGGACATTGTGCAACCAGGATTACAATTTTCTTTTTCGAATGGAAGAGAGTTAAAAAAAAAAAAAAAAAAAAAAACAATAACAGCAAGAAGTAGTGTACTGTCGCAATCTTTTTCAACTGACACTTTCCAGTCTGTCCATTTGCACAAACACGAGCGATTCTGTCTGAGCATCATGTATGTACACCCTGACTCTCTTGCGTGCACTTTCAGTATATGCTACTAAAATGGCATTTTAATTTCTTTTTCTTTTTCAGAAGGGATTTACACCACTACACGTGGCAGCTAAATATGGTAAAATCGAGGTAGCCAACCTCCTGCTGCAGAAGAGAGCCCCTCCGGATGCATCAGGAAAGGTAATGTCTAACGGTTCCATGATAACTATATCCTTTCTAACAGGATTGTGTCATAGCTGTTAGGACAGAAACATGACCGCGGTAAAAGAATATGCACGCCTTGAGCCAGAAATGATCCTGAGCTTTTCTTCTCCCTATTTCTTTCTTTTTTTGTTATTTTGCCAAACAATAGCCTGATTTCTAAGAACTGCTAGTTCAGAGAAGGGAAAATGCTCATCAGTTCTCTTCAGCCTTTCGTTCTATCATGTAAATCGGTGGGGAGAGTTTATATCTGCCTGCCGTCCGCTCCAATAAGACTGTTAATGTTTCTCGCCTTGGAACATAGAGTTAACAATAAGTACTTTTATACAAGGCACGTTCAAGTTAAACCAGGACTTTTGATTCTGCAGAATAACAGAACATCTATGAGAGTTTAAAACTCCCTTTTATATAGAAACTATATAATCCTCTGCTACACTAACACACTTATCCCAGAGTTTCATTAGTGCTTGGATACCATCAAGGTAGAACGTTTTCTCATTTTGCCAGAGCCATTCTCGGACTGCCCGTTTCACGTCGGAAACGCTAGCCTCCCAGGAATTCCTTTAATGGTCCAAATATTTTACGTGGAAACGGCTTGGAGTGAGGTCAGGACTGTTACGGGGGATGTGGTAGTATCTCCTAGCCGAGTTCCTGTTGGTGATGGCGCCTTTTCCGCAAGATGGTGAAAGGTTTTCCGTCGATTTTCAAAGATCAACCGTTCAATTCCTGCATTGTCCTGCAAAAACAGACAGCTTTGGTGATCAAAAGAAAGGGCTACCAAAGGAGTTCCTACTGTACAGTAGGTAAGCGTTTCAGAGTTGAAGCAGGCAGTCTGGTGATGGTGCCGACATACTGAGAAAACTTTCTACCTTGACGACGTATCCAAGCACTAGTGAAACACTGGGATAAGTGCATGAGTGTTACAGGGGATTATACTGTATACTGTAGACAATTTTTTACTCTCATAACTGTGTTCTGTTATTCTGTTCAACCAAAGGTCGCCCTTTGACTTGAACACAGCTCATATTTGCTCATAATTCTAACTTATAGTGTTACCGTAACTGAATCTAAGAGTTATGAGATCGGGCCATATTCAGAGTTAACTTAGACGACTTTATGACCTTATGACGCAATCAAAACTATGCAGCGACTAATGTGAGAAATACTCGCCACACTATCCATGCAGCAACATGATGGCAGCTCGCCATCGTCTCATTCACGAGTCAATTAGTCACGTATGTGTCAATTATTATTTTTTGCTTCTCTCGTGCTTTTGTGTCACATCTTATTACATTTCACATCAAAAAACAACCACAAATCCCATCTTCAGTCCATATCTTCTATGCCACGTTTTTGGGGCTAAAAGCAAGTTCTTGCCTTTACCGTAAATATCGACTTTTGAACTTGAATATGGCTCACTATTCCTAAAGTTTACAGTCCGTTACTGATGTATGTCAGATAAAGATGAGCTCTAATGTAAACCATTAACAATATCCACAAGCCCAAATCTTTTAGAAGAGCAAGAACAAGCGCTCAAGGACAATTCCCATACAGGCCTACACAGAAAAGTGTACAATATGCAAGTGTGGCTTTAAAGACTCTGAGCTTTACCATAGTTTTGCAAATCTGCCCATGGTGCACTTTTATCCCGTAATCTCACTGTGGATGTATATGGGGTGTTTGTAGAGCGGACTAACTCCACTGCATGTAGCTGCGCACTACGATAACCAGAAAGTGGCACTTCTTCTCCTGGACCAGGGGGCCTCACCCCATGCAGCTGCCAAGGTACTGATCCACACAAACACACACACACACACATGCACACATTGCTGCATACACTATATAATAAGTTTCACTCCCTATAAATCCTCCACAGCCTAATCCCACTTCCAGGCTACATTCCTTTCTTTTTCCATCATAACTAACGTACAGTCCACATCAGTCTCTAAAGTATGTGTCCTCGTTAACACCCCTTTCGGACATTGCTGTTGTGGGGGAGCTCCAGGTTCTTCACATAGCTCCTGATAATTATCTCTGTTGCCTCGTGATCCCAGTAACAAACAATCTGCCCTTCGGAAAGCCTTCAAAGATCTTCACAGCCTGTTAGGAAACCAGCATGCTGTACCAATTACAGGCACTTGGTTGGAGTATTGGCCCATCTGTAGCAAGATGTTCTGGATCTTTTAATTTAACCTCATTTGACTCAGCTGGAGAATAATATGTATGGGGTATTGTGAGTCTTGCACATAATATGTAGTCGTAACTAATGAACTAAGCTGCCGTTAGACCCAAGCCTCACTAATTTTTACATGCTCTGGACCTGCCCATCCATAACTAGGCTTTTGAGTTGGAAACCAGTATTTCGCATGCAATTCTGATGTGCATAAGTTATTCACACCATAATTCAACTTTCCCAGTCTCAATACATCCATTTTCCATCCATATGTCTGTCCATTTGTGATCTATACCACTCCTGTGTTGGGTTGCCAGGGCCCTGGACCCAATCCAATAGATTTGATTACATTTTATTTGTATAGCGCTTTTAACAATGGTCACAGTCAAGATGGCAATTGGAAGAAACCTTGAGAGGAACCAGACTGAACAGAGAACCCATCCTCAGTTGGGTGATAACATATAGCAGGAACTGCTTGGCAGACATACTGAGTGTTAGGCGTCTAAAACAGGATCGGTGTTAATATGGAGTCCTATTCGTAGTTGGAGGCTCAGGTACAAAACTGTAGGAAATTTCTCAACAAGTTCTCAGAGTCGAGGCCAGGTCTGTCTTCATGCTAATGTGGAACCGTCCCCAGTCACCACACGCATCCCACGCAGTCCATACGGGGCCTCCATCTCCAACGCAAGGTCTCCAACCAGAAGCTGGGCACCAGGATGAGTCAGACAGGTCCAGAGGGCAGAGGGGGTCTAGATTTCTGGAGTGGCATGTGTAGCTCGCCAAGAGAGAGACAGGGAGAGAAAACAGAGAAAAGAGAAGAGAAGGAGACATCACAGATAGGTATGGCCACAGTCACATAATGTATAAGGTGAATGTATACAGTACTTAGTGCAGAGTGCAAGCAGGGATTCCGGCAGGACTAATTATGGCAGAATAACTAAAAGGGAGAGCCAGAAGGAAACTCAGACATGAGGGCGCTATGGGAAGAAAAGCAACCAGTCACTCCACCATCAACAAACCTAAGTGATCAAAGAGAGTGGGGAAGACGGCATCTAAACATACCAGATCACCATAATACTCAGTCCATGAGTCCCCCAGATCGGACAAATCTATTCACAAAAATGCTTGACTACATAAACACGTTTTTTTCATGCCTAGATATAAACACTGAGACTGTGTCTAAGTCTAGGCTAAAGACCTATTTATTTAGCCAAGCATTTCAGTGAATTAATTTGACTTAGTTAAAGTTGCCAATCTGGGGGAATGCAATTTCAGGGAACTTGGGGCACAAGCTGTGGTATACCTCGGTTCACAAACCAGTGCAAGGGCACAATACAAAATACAGGAAATCTACTGTAGGAACTCCAGTAAGATTACAATGTGTTTTTGGTCTGTGGGAGGAAATTGAAGTGGGCAAAGGAGACCCATGAAGCACAGAGAGAACTCCTCTTTTCAACATGTCTTACATTAGAAAACGTTCTGTCTTCATCATACAGTACTGTGCAGAGGTCCATGACTCACCCTCATTTCTTTATTTCTATATTTTGCTTCCATAGGGGAATACGTTCTTGTATTTTATTGTAGTCTTCAGGAATAGTTCTTCAGACTCCCCGAAGGACAATTCTTAGCTCTCATTGGTACCCTACCAGTTTCAGATGAATGTTGTTTGTTCGTTAAGTCATACTGTACAGTGACACTGGTGCAGATGATGACAGATGATCAGGCCGGTTATTAGTATACTGGTGATGCTGAATGCTGAATGGTTGAAACAGACGAGGGGGAAATGAGGTTGCTGCTGAAGTTGTTACATAAACAACCGATTTTTAAATTCTATCCTTAGGAATTTTGCAGCCTGTCACATAAAACATTTGTTCCTATTTCTTTCATAGAAATAAATTTAACCTGATCAAATGAGGTATGGCTCAAGACTTTTTCACAGTACAGTATGTCAGAGATAGTTGAAATTACTTTGATTTCAGTAATAAAAGATGTTATTGAAGGAAGTTGATTGTCTTAAAATAGACCTGGCAACCTGGATAATTCATTAACTGTCATGGTCACTCCATTGTCTTCAACACGGATTATTTTCATAGACTGAGCATGGGGCAGAAATAAAAGTTTGCCCACATGCATGACTCTGAGTGCTTGTCGCACTTCCCATTTTGACCACTAGGTGCAATGATAACTTTATGAAAGCTGAGTGAGGTTGCTGAACATGTTGCCATATGACTGAGAGAATATTGTTGTTAACATTTTTTTAAATCAATTAATGTCTTAAAGAGGTTATTAGGAACAATTTTAAATGTACAGTATGATGGTGTGAATCATGACTTTGCCTGAACCGCCCCTAAGCCTGCACAGGAAAGTCCCCTATTGCAGTTCATTCGAAAACACTCTTCTTTTGAGACTGTTTTTCGCTCAGAGAAAACGGGTGACCCGGTTCAATCTGCTGTTCTTTCAGCTGTAGTGTGGAGAAGGCTGTTTTAGTCCTGGCCACAGACTCCTGCCATTACATCACCGCTGCTGCTGCTGCTGCTGCTGGCAATCCCATTCAGTGACATTCAGCAAACTGCTCTTTTTCCAAACCTCGACATTCCACCCCCGTCTCTCTCAGCCTGTGGCATCGTCTGACACGTGTGATGTCGGCTTTCAAGGAGCAGGACCGGCTAGTTGTTTTGGAAACCTCATAAATCTGCGGGTGACTGTGGCGACAGTTTCCCTGCTTGAGGTTTTACAGTCGTACTGAGAAGCGAAACGGGAAATTATTTCTCTGTTGCACGTTGTACAGAATCTAAACTTGACTTCATGTAAAAAACAAGAAAAAAAAATGTTACATTCATAATTCTTAAATTTGGCCTGGTCCTTATTACCCTGTCCTATTCGCACATCCTATTTCCTTTCAGAATGGCTACACTCCTCTACACATAGCTGCCAAGAAGAATCAGATGGAGATTGCCACCACGCTGCTGGAATATGGCGCTGATACCAACGCCGTCACTCGACAGGGCATCAGTCCACTTCACCTCGCTGCCCAGGAGGGTAACGTGGACATGGTCACTCTGCTGCTTGCACGTGATGCCGCCATCAATATGGGCAACAAGGTATGTCTGACTGTTTACTAACAACAAATACAGATTCAGAAGATTATTATTCACCCGTATTTACATACGTATAGGGTTTCTGAACTCAGTCAAGTTATGTGCAGGTGTTTGAAATGAAATCAACATCAACTTTTTCCTACCTTTACTTCTCTATTCCATTCGTTTAGATTTCATTTGAACGAATGCAGTGGGCTCCGAGCCACCTTGACCCAGGGGTTGTTACTCACGGACGTCTGAACTTCTTTTAAATATTTGCACCAGTCAAATTTTTTACTTCGGTTAAGAGTATAACCACCACCAAGCTTTCTGTAAATAGCTGTAGGTTTTACGCATTCATTCATGAGAAATTTCACGATCTCAAAAGTCCGATTTCGACTCAGACATTCTATCATTTACATTCAAAAAGTGGACTAAAAAGACTGACTCCATTGTAGCTGCTCGTTTACCAGCTTGTTCTTCCAGCTGTTAGACAAAGTTTAATAAAACTAAAGTCATTTAATTGCACAGAGGAATTCAACAGACACTATTTGAACCCTATCGATACCCGACCATATACTATCTATTCAAGAACAACAAAGCTTGACACAGAACTCAAATCCAGGGCAAAGCAGCTGATTATATTAAATCTTATCTGAGAGTGACGACTAAGCGTGAACAAGCCTACACAGCAGATGTGCCCCAAGTACACAGAGCTTCATAAGAGATCCAGCTGTGACCAGAGGAGAGCAGGACAGCAGATAAATAGAAGGGACGTCATGAGAAAAGAGCAGAATTATGGATCTTATTCATGATCTTAGGATTCATTTACTGATTTTCTCTTAATATTTAAATTAAAGACAAGAAATACAAAAAAATGATCAAATCTCCTTTTGTCCTTTGTAAATGTATTCTTTTATGTATTCTGTTAGAATAAGCTTCATTTCTGTTCTTCTCATTCTCCTTCATCTGCTTTTACTACTCTTTTTCTTATTTGTCTTTATTTTCTTAATTTTTTACTCTTCTCTTCTCTTCCTCCTTCTCCTCTTCTTTCATTTCTTCCATTTTTCCCCTTTTCATCGTACTTTCTGGCGGTGGTGTAGTGGTTCTTGTGACACCTTCTTGTGACCTTCCCTTTTCTTTCTTCTCATTGTTCTCAGTTTTTTGTTTCCTTTTTGCCTTTTTTTCTCATTTGATGAAAAGGGATTAATCCCTTTTTTCTCGTTGTTCTTTTTTTTCTCCTTTTTTCTTTTTCTCCATTTTATTATTTTACTAATTCTACTTATTTTTCTCATTGTCTTTCCTTTATTTTTTCTAATTATTTCTTATACTCTTTTTCATTTTTTTCTTTATCTCACTTTTCTCTCTTTCTTTTTTCTCCTTCATTTCTCCTTGTTCCTGCCATTCTCATATATGTTGTCTTTTTATTATTATTATTATTATTATTATTATTATTATTATTATTATTATTATTATTATTATTATTATTGTGTGCTCATCTACACTTGTTGTGCTTGTGTGTTTAAGAGTGGCCTGACTCCTCTTCACCTGGTGGCCCAGGAGGACAAAGTGAACGTAGCCGAAGTGTTGGTGAACCAGGGTGCCACTGTGGACCCCGACACCAAGGTAACAGAACACTGCAGCACTTTTCCACCAGTGCAGCTTCCTGACCTCTAGACTGCAGTGTTAAAGTGCACTACACGCCTCACACACGGTCCGGCCGGTGCCATCACACATTCCCGCGGGGTGTATGAACAACGAGTGGCTGAAGGTCACTGGGTGCAGCCGGAGTGAGGGAGGGAGGAAGCGGGTCTGGCCGCCGATCGATACTCCACACGGCACTGAGTACACACTGACTCTGAGCAATCCGCACAGCATGACACAGCTTCACAGGAGCATCGATAGAGTGAGGAAGAAAAGGAAACATGCCTTACACAGCACTGAGGATGAGAGAAGAGGTGAAGTGAGATCAGAGGAGTCAAAACATCCATGACTGCTGTTTCAACGTTTACACAAATACAAAGAAAACCACATGAATTCACACCTCCTGCAGTCAGACATATCACTCGATAAGTCAGATAGACACGGTTATTTAAAGCATATTGTTATTTTACTAGCAACGAGCTACGCTTATATATCACTCGGCTGATTGGTGTATTATGTTCTTTTTCAAACATTGAAATGTGTAGTCAATGCTTTAGATTTAACAAACGAATATGTCTGTATGTTGACTATTCTAAGGCACTCATATTTCAAAGTGAAAAGAAAATCAGATGGTTCGTTCTACAGCCCAAAAATATTCATATAAAAAAAATGTATACAAAATATAAAGTAAAAATAAAGTAAATAAACCTGCACTTTACCTTTAGCTGGTGTGAGTGAGATGAAAGAAGGAGGAGAAGAAGGGGGGGAGGGGCTACTGTAGGATGACTAACACACACACACACTAACGGAATCTTTTTCTTTTTGTGCGATTTCACGTGAATGTGACATTGTGCATTGTCATTAAACAGATTGATCTCCCACACTGCTACAGACTTTTATTCTTCACGACCTTTTTTTCTACACGGAGGCCGTTGTTGCAGTACAGTCATTAAAAAACAAACCGTCACTACACTTGGACACAACAACAATTTTTTTTTAAATGCTTTACGCTCACACACGTAGTCACAATGTTATAGTGCACTTTACACGTGCGCATGGATGTTGACTATACTGTACGACTGATGCACGCGCACTGAGACCGAGCATGGGAGATGATTACCCATTGGCTCCGCTATGATCATGTGGCAGACATCGCGATTATACGTACTACTCGTATTTCAAAATCTCACTCCTTTATCAAGTTAAAATTAATTTCTTTATTTTGCTCGTCCTTCAAAACACTCGTAGACCAATTTACTTGCAATCCAAGGGTTTACTGTACAGTATAAGGCATTTAAAGGTGAGACGTTTTACTTTGTTTATTTCTGATGCTGCATGCAGCCATGCTAATTTGACATCACCCCAAGAACATGGTCGCCTTGCACCTCTAGGGTCAAAGGTTCGATTCCCTGCCTCTGGTCTGTGTGCATGGACTTTGCATGTTCTCCTCGTGCTTGGTGGGTTTTCTCTGGGTACTCCGGTTTCCTCCCACAGTCCAAAGACATGCAGATTGGGCTAAATGGTGTTCCTAAATTGCCTTAGGCTCCGGGCCACCAGTGAGCCTGTACAGAGGATGAAGTGGTATAGACGATGAGTGAGTGACCCCAAGAACAATTGTTTACACTGTTTGCTGCCGTAGCTCGTACTGTCACTGTTTTCCAAGGTCCATTCGACTAAATTATATTCTGATAAAATCATAAATAAATGGTGTCCTTTTTAAATTTTATTATACATGACACAAATAAATAAATCAAGCCCAAGCTTAATTAAGACAAACCAGATTTACTGTAGTAGAGGTCTTTAATTCACTCATTCATTCATTCTTATGTAACTACATCATCCTAGTGAGGGTCAGGGTGGATCTGGAATCCAGGAAGCATTCACACCTCGTTCATATGTTTTTTGCGAGGTGGGAAAAACTGAAAAAACTGACAAACTCAAAATAAACCCATGCAGACACAGGACGAGAACATGTACAGCTCAGGCTCGAACTGAAAACACAGAAGCTGTGAGGCGTCAACGTTTGCGCTGCAATACTTCGCATTTAAATGGCAGGGATTACATTTGTTTTTTTTTATTAGTAGTATTATTAATAAAAGCCGTACCTTTAACACACTGTATACAGGCACCACCGTGTCGTTCTCATGGCTGCTCTATAAATGCCTCATCATCCAAATACGACAATTGTGGTCCTATGGTGCCCCCTTCCTCCCAGCATGCAAGGTACAGGGGTTTGATGAATAATGCATGACAGATGTGCAAAAGTGAGTAAACGAAATAAAAAGTAATATATCTAATGAGAGTAGTGTTCGAAGCCAAATGTACCTAATAAGTTCTTGTCGCATCATAGTTATCAAGTTTAGTAGCACACTTAATATGATATAATAAAACATCTGATCTGCTTGTTAAACATGTAAAGCAGTGGTGTAATGTAGAACAGAAGAAGGACACAGTATGAAAAATGCATAGAGAGAGAGAGAACTGGATCACTAAGCGACAGTCTAATCTTTCATCCCTCTCTCCCTCTCTCTCTCTCTCTCTCTCTCTCTCTCTCTCTGTCTGCAGATGGGGTACACTCCACTGCATGTCGCCTGTCACTATGGCAACATAAAGATGGCGCACTTCCTCCTGAAGAACCAGGCTAAGGTCAACGCTAAAACGAAGGTAATTACAGATGATGACAGCTTAAAGCCACGATATTAGATTTTGTAATCCGTAACGCCTGTGACATAAAAATGGCTGCCGTGTGTTGTGCAGAATGGATACACTCCTCTGCACCAGGCTGCGCAGCAAGGCCACACACACATCATTAACCTCCTCCTGCAGCACGGAGCCTCGCCCAATGAGCTTACAGCGGTGAGTGGATGTGGATCTGCAGATAGTGCTGCATTCATCTGTTAGCAGAAGGAACAGAGGAAAAGGAAAGCAAGCGGTAGATTTTTACAAAAGCTGTCCTACACAAGATGTAACACCTATGCACTGTCCGTTAAAACTCTACCTTTAGGTTATTAAGGTTTATATATGAATATACAGTACAGTGCAAAAGTCTTGGCACATTCCAAACAGTTTCGACATTAACAGCCATAAAAGAAAACAAAAAAGTCAATACTTGCTTTAATGATCATTTACTTAAAATTTATATTAAGCTCAATTTGTGCTGTTTTACTGAACATTCTACAAAACCAGACACAGTCCTTCTGAGGACTTGCTCATCGTGATTGCTTTTTTTTTTTCCTCATACATATACTGTAAATCCCAGAAGGTTTTTTTTTTTATATGAAAAGTTGTCTATTATGTAATATGCTGCAAGATATTATAATTTTTTTCCTGGAATACTAGTGTTTGGAAGTCTGATTTTTTTGGACAGACTTAATAATGGAGTCATAAAATAAACATGTATAACAAAGTTTGTCCTAAAAAAAAACAAAAAAAAAACAGGGTGCTTAAGACTTTACACAGTACTATATATATATATATATATATATATATATAGACACCATGTTTATAACAGCATATTGTTAATTTATTTAAGGTTCTGGCATGTCCATGAATAAATTACTTTTATTTCATACGTAATTTTTTTCTTCATTAGGCGGTTTTAAAAAAATTTTTATCTAATCATTTTATTAAGGAATCTGAAAGTGCAAAATCTTTTCCATGGCAGACTTGCATTTACAAAGCAAAGCACTAACACTGGAGACTCCTTAACTGTTAACTGTTATGTGTCATTTACAGAAATAGATAGATAGACAGATAGATAGATATACACAATTCAACAATTATATCTTATGTAATATTATTAGGCACGGTGGTGTAGTGGTTAGCACTGTCGCCTTGCACCTCCAGGGTCCGGGTTCGATTCCCGGCCAGGCTCGATTCCCGTCTCTGTGTGCATGGAGTTTGCATGTTCTCCCCGTGCTTGGTGGGTTTCCTCCGGGTAATCCGGTTTCCTCCCAAAGACATGCAGATTAGGCTAATTGGCGTTTCCAAATTGACCATAGTGTGTGAATGAGTGTGTGTATGTGTGTGTGTGTGTGCTCTGCGATGGATTGGCACGCTGTCCAGGGTGTACCCTGCCTTGTGCCCAGAGTCTCCTGGGATAGGCTCCAGGTCCCCGCGACCCTGAACACAGGATAAAACGGTATAGAAGATGAATGAATGTAATATTATTAATATACAATGTGCTTAATATTTGGTTTAGGGAGATTTCCTTGCTCGTGTAGTATAATCGGGTTTGACATGATGTGATACTCACTTTCATTTGTGTCCAGAATGGAAACACAGCGTTGTCCATTGCTAGGCGGCTGGGCTACATCTCAGTAGTGGACACCCTCAAGGTTGTGACAGAAGAGACCCTGACCACCATGGTGAGCCTTTATGCAATACACACATTCAGTGCTTCTCTTTCAAAATGCTGAGTTACGTTCAAATCAAACCGGGACTCAAGACGTTAAGCACAGGACGACGAGGAGACTCTTAGCTGAAGTAAAACATTTGAATGGCACAACTGTTTTAAAGAAGGCCTGCTTACTTTGTACCTGACTTAGGTGGTTTGGAAACCACTGCAGCACACTTTCAACTTGTGGAAAGTACGCATCTGTCTGTGGGAATTGTATACACGATCGTTCACAGAAACCAACCGCACATTACAGGAACTCGGCTAGGAGTTATTGACCGTGCTCCAAGTCATTCTCACCTGTTTGGGCCATAAAGGAGTTCCTGGGACGCCAGCATTTCAAACATGAAGCAGGCAGTTTTCTAAGAAACTTTGGTGCACAGAGAAAAGCATCCACTGGGATAAGTGTTTAAGTGCACTATGGAATCATATAGTGAAATAAAGGGAGTTTTTAATCTCATAAATGTGTTCTGTTAAAGTCCTGGTTTGACTTGAACGCAGCTCGTAATATTATATGAAATTAAAAGGATTATAAAGAGATTGTCTTCTTTTGCACCACTGGCACACAATTAATATTTAAGTTCCGCAGAACGCCTCTCTTGTATTGACATGATCAGATCAAGCTCGTCTTTAGCTCTCTGGGATTTGAACCCATAATGGTGCAAGGTGATTTTATTTCTAACACTTCTCTGCTTTTCCCAGACGGTGACCGAGAAGCACAAGATAAATGTTCCAGAAACGATGAACGAGGTTCTCGACATGTCTGATGATGAAGGTAGATATTTCTCCTGTGCATATCATCCAACGTTGGCTTTTTTTTGTCGACATGCTTTTTGTTATTGAACTACATTTGCTTTAACTCCATTATTTCTAAGCCACTTTTTTACTTTCAATATTTATATATTTTTGTTAATCCACTCACATGGACGTTCATCCTAACACTTCATGCTTGAATCACGCAGTTCGTAGAGCCAATGTACCCGAAATACTCAATGAGGACTATATGTCAGATGTTGAAGAAGGTATTTGTTTTGGTTTATTTCTGTTTTTATTGCTTTTTCTCAATCTCTTTTTTCACTCCTCGCTCTAAACTAACGCCTACATTTCTTCACTCACTTTATAATTCTTTGTCGTCGTGCTTTTCTTCTGATGAGTGCTGGGTGCAGTTTTGCTTTCTGTACACTAACATGTCTTTGCTCCTCTGCTGCATGCATTAGATTTCACTGCTGTATTGGGGAAGGGTTCACACACAGCTATTCTCTAAACACTGACTCAGTCAGTAGGTATGAGTGATAGAAGGGGTGTTCAAGTCAAACCGGGACTTGTGATGAAATTTCTCATGAATGACTGATTGACATTTAACACAGTTTGGTGACGAGACTGTTAGCCGTAGTAAAACACGTGAGTCGTGCAGGCAGTAACTCCGTGAATGACGATTCCAGCTGGAGCTCACAGCAGTCGTTCCTGTGAACAATCAGCAAGTGGAACGCCCGGGCGTTGAAAATCGACGGATAACTTGATAGCAATTTGTAGAAGAGACACATCTGTCTGTGGGAATAGTACACACAATTATTCACCAACACCACTTGCATATTTTTGAGCCATTGAGGGAGTTCCCTGGAGGCCAGCGTGTCTGTCTTGAAGCAGGTAGTCCGATCATGGCTCCAGTGTACTGAGAAATCTGAGAAATCTTTTAATTTCTGCTAGTTGTGAAGATTATAGCAATGCAAAAGCGTTGTGTTTTGTCGGAAATAAATGGTATTTATTTAAACATGATTATTAGCTAGACTTAATGTCTGGGCTAGCTAATAAATCTATCATTTTTCCACCACTGCTCCATGTCATAGGAAAGAAACCTGAATGACACAATTGGTGTACAGTAGATACACTTCACTGGCTGTGTGCACTCACGCTTGAAAGCACATATACTGATACTCTGGTTTCCACCCACAGTCCATAGATTTGCAGATCAGGCTAATTGGCGTTCCTAAATTGCCCTTCATGTGTGAGTGAGTACGTGTGCCCAGCGATGGATTGCCACCCCATCCAGGGTGTGTCCTGCCCCAGGCACCTCTGCGATCCTGTATACAGGATAAAGCAGTATAGACAATGAGTGAATGAGTGAGTTACAGTAGGTATGACATAATTATGACATAATTTTGTAGTAAAGTAGTTACACTGCAGTTACCCCTGCAACTTAATGCCGTTACTGTATCTAATCAACCAGTCATGAAACGGTGGTGCGGTGAATATAATCATCCAAATACAGATTTTTTGTTAATGTTCACATCAAACATCGGATTATAAGGAAAAGTTAACTGTGGCAGGACTGTTGGTGCAGATGGTCTGGTTTAAGTGTTTCCGAAACTGCTGATCTCTTGGGATTTTCACATATACCAGTCACTAGGTATTGTACAGAATGGTGTAAAAAAGAAAAACAAAAGAAAATAGTTCTGTAATTCCTTTGATCTAAACATTAAAGCTCTTGTTCTGTATCTGCATGCTTTTGTGCATTGCACCATTCCTGTATAAATATAGGCTTGTAAGCAAACTGCATTAATGTGTAGGTGTACTACAGGTGTTCCTACTAAAAGTGGGTGATGAGTGGACTGAGTAGACTGCCAGTTGATAATTCTTTGCTTTTTTTCCCCAGTTTGTTGGTGTTTTTGAGCATTTCATGCTGATCCAGCAGTCGCATGCTTGCCCATAAGATATCATTGAAATAAGCCCTTGAACAGTAGGTGGCATTAGGGCCTAGAGATTACCTCTGTCACATCACACCTCCAGGGTTGAGGGTTTGAATCTGACCTTTGGTGGTTTGTGTGCATGGAGTTTGCATTGTCATGCACACTCAGCCGCGACCGGCACTAGGACCCGGAAGTAAGACGGTCGCGAACCTGAAAGCATAAAGGTAAACAAGATGGCGCCGCACATCGCTCTGTCATTGAGTTATGCCCAGATCTTTTCGGAATCGTTCCCGTATCTGTGAGTACTCACTTTCTTGGCTATCTTTTCAGACTGAGTGTGTATTTATAGGACTAGGGTTAGATTGTGTCTTTCCTTTGCTCATTGAGTGTGAGAGTCCTTATAACAAAGCGCGTGATTATCCTGCCCGCTCGTGTTTATCCGCGTTTGGGTTTACCATTCACGCTACAGGGCTAACTGCTAAAGCTATCTGCTCTTCCCGGTTTGTTCGAGACAGATAGCACGATCATCATTCTAGTCATCCCGGTTAGTTCGTGACAGAATGACAGAGCCTCGAGCAGTAAACCCAGCGGATTACGCCCGCCTCCGCGATGTGGTTGACCAGCATGCTTTGCTCATCAATACGCTAACCGCGGAGCTCGGTTCTCTGCGCCGCAGTGTCCAAGACATCGCGGCTTTGCGCCGCGAGGTCGCGGAGCTTAGGCAGGAGAACGCGAGCCTCCGGGAGGCGGTTGGTGGGCTGGCGAGCTGCCCGCCCGCCGCGGCGGTCGCGGCGCCGCCACCCCCCCCCCCTTCTGACGTTTTTTTAGCTCTTCCAGATAAATGGGATGGCACGGATGGGAAATGCAGTGTGTTTTTAACATCGCTGGAACTGGTGTTTGAGTTCAATCCCACCAAGTACTCCACCGACCGGCTGCGCATTGCACTCCTCGTCTCGTTGCTATCAGGGCAGGCAGCAGAGTGGGCCACGGCAGTCCTGCGCGCAGACACAGACACCGCGCACTCCTACAATGAATTCACCCACCAGCTCAAGTTAACCTTTGAACATCCTGCGGGCGAGGTGGAGACCGACACAAAGCTCTACCACCTGCGGCAGGGAGGACTGTCCGTGAGTAAATACACCGCCGAGTTCCGGACACTTGCCATCCAGACCTCCTGGGGAGACGCGGCCCTCCGGACGTCCTACTTCGAGGGGCTGGCTAATCGAATCAAAGACGAGCTAGCCGGACGAGAGCTCCCAGCCACACTGGAGGGGCTAATCCAGCTAGCCCTCCGGATCGACCAGCGCCTCCTATCCCGTCCGAGGCCAGCACCTCGAACCCTGCCGCCACCACCCACGTACGCCTGCATTGTACCAAGACCACCAACCACCGTCACCACCGCTCTCCCTGGACGTGTCGGATCTCCACCCCCTGCCGTGGTTGACACCGGAGCCGGGGAACCCATGCAGCTAGGGCGCGCCTCCCTGACCGTGGCGGAACGCGAGAGACGCTACCGCGAGGGACTATGCGCTTACTGCGGATCAGCCGCGCACCATCGAGCGACCTGCCCGTCCCGTCCGGGAAACGCCCAAACCCGGTGAGAGAGAGGAGAGACTCCCCGGGTATCATCCATCTCTCCGCGACCACCGACAACGCTGAGACTCGACTCACGGTCCAGGTAACCCTCCATCTTGGCCACAAACGGGTCAGAAGTGCCGCGTTCATCGATTCTGGTGCCGCGGGTAACTTCATTGACTCAACGTATGCCAGAGGATTGGGGGTAAAGATAGAGGCGTTATCCCAGCCAGTAAAAATCACCTCAGTCGACGGGCGGCCCCTCTCATCCAGCCCCATCACCCAGCAGACTTCACCCATCACTCTCATCCTCGGCCAACATCAGGAGTCTATCCAATTTCACCTTACACCCATCTCCTCTCTACCCATCATCCTCGGCTACCCCTGGCTCTTACAGCACGACCCACTCATATCCTGGTCCCAGAACCGAATCCTTCAATGGGGGCCGACCTGCACCGACTTATGCCTACAGGCCCAGGCTGGGACGTGTTCCAGGGAGTCCGAGGCCCCCGACGTCGACATCCAAGCCCTTCCACCACCATATCGAGACCTGGCTGAGGTGTTTTGCAAGCGCCGGGCCAGCCATCTACCACCTCACCGACCTTACGACCTAGCCATCGAACTCCAGCCAGGCTCCAGCCCCCCCCGCGGCCACCTCTACTCCCTTTCTACCAGCGAGACCCAGGCTATGGAGGAGTATGTCGCCAGCGCCCTGCGAAATGGCACCATCAGACCCTCCTCCTCGCCGGCTGCCGCGGGGTTCTTCTTTGTAAAGAAAAAAGGGGGCGAACTTCGTCCGTGTGTCGACTATCGGGGGCTTAACAAGATTACCATCAGAAATCGTCATCCTTTGCCTCTTACCAACTCAGCCCTGGACGCCCTCTCTGGTGCCACCATGTTCACTAAGTTGGACCTCCGGAGCGCCTACAACTTGGTGCGCATCAGAGAGGGTGATGAGTGGAAGACGGCCTTCATCACTCCCACCGGACATTATGAGAGCCTGGTCATTCCATTTGGTCTCTGCAACGCACCCTCGGCCTTCCAGTGTTTCATCAATGATGTTCTCCGGGACATGCTAGGCCGATGGGTGTTCGTCTACCTAGATGACATTTTAATATACTCACGCACCCCCGAGGAACACACAAAACATGTTCGGGCTGTCCTAAAGAGATTGCTCGCCCACCAGCTGTACTGTAAGTTGGAGAAGTGTGCTTTTCACGAGCACTCCACCACGTTCCTGGGTTTTGTTATCTCGCCCCAGGGTGTGGCCATGGACCCGCAGAAGCTGGAGGTTGTACGTCACTGGCCCCTACCCAGGACACTCAAACAGCTCCAACGCTTTCTCGGGTTTGCGAACTTTTATCGTCGCTTTATCCGGGACTACAGTACAGTTGCAGCACCACTCACTGCACTTACCAGGCTCTCACCCCATTCCTTCCAACTCAACACTACCGCCATCTCAGCTTTCCACCGACTCTGTCACCTGTTCACCACCGCCCCGATTCTCCTCCACCCGGATGCCAGTCAACCGTTCGTTGTGGAGGTGGACGCGTCGGAAGTGGGCGCCGGCGCTGTTCTCTCACAACGAGGTCCAGACCAAAAGCTACACCCCTGTGGCTTTTACTCCAAAAAATTTAACCCCACTCAGCAGCGATACGGAGTAGGGGACCGTGAACTGTTGGGCATAAAGTGGGCCTTGGAGGAGTGGCGTCACTGGCTCCAGGGTGCCAGTGAGCCATTCATTGTCTGGACGGATCATCAGAACCTCATCACCATCCGCAACCTCAAACAGCTAAACCCACGACAGGCACGGTGGGCCTTATTCTTCGAACAGTACGATTTCCATCTTTCGTACCGCCCGGGGTCAAAGAACACCAAGGCAGACGCCCTCTCCCGTCAATACGAGCGAGAGGCGCCCCGGGCGGAGCCCGTGCCTGTCCTTCCACCCACCCGGATCATCGCACCCCTACACTGGGATATGGAAACGAGGGTCCGCCAGGCACTGGCCACCGAACCCGCACCGGCAGGTGTGCCACCCGGGCGGCTCTACGTCCCCACTCAACTCCGGCCCGAAGTCCTCCAGTGGGGCCATTCTTCACCCGTCGCGGGACACCAGGGAACCCGGAGAACCCTCACCTTCGTGGGACGGGCCTTTTGGTGGCCTTCGATGAGGAGGGAGGCTGCTGAGTTCGTCCGGGCATGCCCAGTGTGCGCCAGGGCCAAAGACTCTAACCAACCAACTCCGGGGGAGCTCCAACCACTTCCAGTCCCTCGTCGGCCCTGGTCGCACATTGCCGTCGACTTCATCACGGGCCTGCCGACCTCCGAGGGAAAAGACGTCATCCTTACCATCGTGGACCGCTTCTCCAAGGCAGTGCACCTGGTGGCCCTCACCGGACTCCCGTCAGCCAAAACCACAGCAGAGCTGATATTGGAACACGTAGTCCGAGTGCATGGGTTCCCTAAGGACATCGTCTCGGACAGAGGTCCCCAGTTCACCGCCCAGTTCTGGAAGGCCTTCTGCCGTCTGATCGATTCGTCCTGCAGTTTGTCCTCTGGCTATCACCCCCAGACGAACGGTCAGACGGAGCGAACCAACCAACAGCTGGAGCGCTACCTAAGATGTTTCGTGTCGGATCGCCAGCGCTCCTGGGCCCGCTACCTCAAGTGGGCCGAATTATCACACAACCTTCACGTCTCCTCAGCCACCAACCTGAGCCCATTTGAGGTGTGCTATGGTTTCCAGCCTCCGATGTTCACTCACCAAGAACCGGAGGTTGATGTACCATCGGCCCAACAGTTGGTTCGCCGGTGCCGGCGGCTATGGCACCAAGCCAATCTCGCCATCCGACGCACCAACGCCAACTATGTGGCCCAACACCGCCGTCGGCACCCTCCGGGACGATTGTACCACGTAGGTGACAAAGTGTGGCTATCATCCAAAAACCTCCACCTGCACACAGAGTCAAAAAAGTTATCACCAAGGTTCATCGGGCCATACCGCATAACTCTCAGGATCAACCCTGTCACCTACCGGCTCCAGCTGCCTGCGGCGCTCCGGATCCACCCTGTCTTCCATACCTCACAGCTGAAACCATTCACCACCTCACCCATGGTTCCACCCACCCCCCCTGCTCCTCCCCCCCGAATCATTGACGGCGGTCCCGCCTACACCGTGCGACGGATCCTCGACTCGCGCCCTCGGGGCAGGGGCACCCAGTATCTGGTCGACTGGGAAGGCTACGGTCCCGAGGAGCGGTCCTGGGTTCCGGCTCGCTTCATCCTCGACTCCGGGCTCATTAGGGACTACCGTCACCGGGTATCCTCCACCCCTGGACCGTCCGGAGTCGGTCCTGGACGGGGGGGTACTGTCATGCACACTCAGCCGCGACCGGCACTAGGACCCGGAAGTAAGACGGTCGCGAACCTGAAAGCATAAAGGTAAACAAGATGGCGCCGCACATCGCTCTGTCATTGAGTTATGCCCAGATCTTTTCGGAATCGTTCCCGTATCTGTGAGTACTCACTTTCTTGGCTATCTTTTCAGACTGAGTGTGTATTTATAGGACTAGGGTTAGATTGTGTCTTTCCTTTGCTCATTGAGTGTGAGAGTCCTTATAACAAAGCGCGTGATTATCCTGCCCGCTCGTGTTTATCCGCGTTTGGGTTTACCATTCACGCTACAGGGCTAACTGCTAAAGCTATCTGCTCTTCCCGGTTTGTTCGAGACAGATAGCACGATCATCATTCTAGTCATCCCGGTTAGTTCGTGACATGCATGTTCTCACTGTGCATTTCCTTCTAGTACTCCAGTTTCCTCCTACACCCATTGGTGTTTATAAATGGTCACAGTGTGTGTGTGTGTGTGTGTGTGTGTGTGTGTGTGTGTGTGTGTGTGTGTGTGTGTGTGTGTGTGATACCTCCAGGGTGTACCCTACCTGGGATAGGTTTCAGGGACCCTGTGACCCTTCACAGGATAAGTGGACTATGTAATGGATGGATGGATGGATGGATGACCACTCAGTCTATTTACTTTAGTTTTTTTTGCAATAAACTACTCAAACCAATAAGGGTGTCTGAAATACTGTTTTAAGAGGATGTACTGTACATACTGTACATTCTACAGAATACATTTGTTTTTTAGGAGATAAAATTCCTGTTGAAGTTGCATTACTTCAGTCTAGATAGAGCGAAGGCCTCCCTAGTTATACAGCCTGCGTGTGTTTAGAAACTGCTGTGGCGTCCAGTTACAGTCAACTGACACTTGTGCAAGCCCCAATGATTCCACTGACATAACTCGGATCGCTTCTCATTTACACGTGAAGCGCCTGGAATAACCCCGGCGATGTGGGTGTTTGGATTTATTTGCGAACATGCTTCGACGGGTTCTCAGAGTGTAACCCCCTGGTGCAAGTTTAGTGTTTTATGCTGTGGTATTTCATAAAGAGGAAATGAACAGCAAGTCCTAATGGATGCAGTTCATGTACAGTAGATACCCTTTTAGCTATTAACGCTGTGGCTGAGTGCCACTGATAGCGCCATACCTGATCTTCTTCTTCTTTATCCACCATGGAGATCGCGGACACACACATATTTGATTGAACGCTTTCTGATCCCGGGTTCAATCCTGACCTCGGGTTCCTGTCTGTGTTGAGTTCTCACCGTGATTCCTCAGATTTGCAACACTAAATGGCCTCTAGGTGTAAATGTGCCAAGATACACCACGACTGCGCAGAATCTAAACAAACCTGAACGCATTGGTGTGTGCTGGAGTTTAGCAGGTCTTTCCTAAGTAATAAAGGGGCCATGAACCAGGAGCAGGTGGCTGGCGATCCATCCATCCATCCATCGCTCCCTCCCACCCAGCTGTGTGTTCTCCTGCCTATAAAGGGGTTCTTTTGTCCCGTTCCTCAGTGTCGGATTACCGAGTACACCTAGTCCCCCCCCCAGAATCCCCTCCGGACACTCATTCTCTATTGTCCTGGAGCAGAGGGGCTACAGGGCATCCGAGTATCCAATCATACACCACCAAGCATTCCGTCGTGATCTATCCCACCCCTGCCGTGACCTCGGAATCGCTGTGCTCCCGCGCAGTTCAAACTTCTGCAGCAGCCGAAGGGGTGTGTATGACGAGAGGGTGTTTGTGTGTGTGTGTGAGAGAGAGAGAGAGAGATAGGGAGAGTGTGTATGCAGAGCAACGGGAGGGACTGTGGGTTTTTAAGGCAGTCAGGGGGAAGGGACCAGGCTATGCGGATGCACCCGTACGGTGCGGTCCTCTGGATTCGTCCTGATTCGAGCCGATCCGGACGTATGGAGTGACCAAGGAGGAAGCGGCCTTTGAAACGCTGGAGCAACACTGAAGGATGATGATGATCACTCAGCTGTGTAAGAGTTACTCCGAGAACTGCAGCAGCTGCCGCCTGGGTTTGTTTACGGCGTCCTGAACTGGTTGTGTACGATAGATTTAGCACTGCAGCACACGCATGGCAGCTCAGGCGAGAGAAAGCTGATCTGTGCGTGTGTGAGTGTGTGTGTGTGTGAGAGCGTAGTTGTACAGTATGTGTGTGTGTGTGTGCTCAGAGAGAGCTGTTCAGAAAGGTTTTGCTGACTGTTAAGCTTGTGGTTGAAAGCCAGGCAGCTCGGAAGGCTAGTCAATGGTACGTGTTTTGTTTTGTTTTTCCCTTTTTTCTTCTTTGTCTTTCCATGACAGAGTGCGTGGGTGTACGAGGGAAATACTTTCAGACGCTGTGCAGGGGATAGGACGTATATATGTGTGTGTTTGCGTCACTAATGGTACAGCAGAAGAGGTTTTCGGCGGGGAGGGGTTGCTGTGGCGATGAGCAGCGGGGGAGCAGGATCCGCTTTGTCACTGCTGGAATGCCGTCCCCTACCCCCCCCCCCCTCACCACCACCAGCACCACCACCTCCACCAGAGTTTTTCCTCTCTTTATCTGTTGTGTGCACTTGCACTTTTGGTTTTTTTTTTTCTTGTTTAACCCTGTTAGTCTTTGAGGTCGTTGCAAACTTTGTGTGTGTGTGTGTGTGTGTGTGTGTGTGTGTGTGTGTGTGTGTGTGTGTGTGTGTATGAATGCCAGAGTTTCCAGTTTCTCAGTAACACACGTCTGGATTATTACTTACTAACTTTTTTTTCCCGAATATTATAAAACAATGTGCTGCTATAAAAATCTGCAATTCTTTTTCATGTGACCAACACGAATAAATTCAGAGAATAAAACCGCTCTGTGTGTATCGTGTAGTTTCATTTTACCAGGCCAGTGTAATACAAGAGGACGGTCCAACTTGGACAATGGTTTGTAACTTATTAACTCTGTCTGGCCTTTAGGTGAGGACGTGATGTTGGGGGACACGGATAAGTACCTGGGCCCCCAGGATCTGCGCGAGTTAGGGGACGACTCTTTGCCTCAGGAAGGCTATGTGGGTTTTAGTATTGGAGCCCGATCCGGAAGGTAAGACTGCATTTTTTTATATGTATGCATATGTATATATACATATATATACACACACACACACACACACACACACACACACAGCACAGCCTTTCATTCATTCTGCCTAAATGTGAGTTAGATTTCAATACAGAGTGTGTAGGATAGTAATAGTATTGCTTCACCTTGACAATGATGTCCGACATATTAAACTAATAAACTTCAGCATTAATACAACTTTTTTACCAAAGTAAAAGTTTTACCAAATACATCTGAATAATAATTGAATCCATGACTAAAATGAGCCGAATTATGACGCTACGTTCTCTTTTTTTTTTTTTTGTCTTTTCGTCTCGTAATTTTTTCCTGCGAACTTTTATGAACCTTCATGAATTAACTAATACAATTAGTATTACCTTAAGAGAAATTAATGCTGAAGTTTCAAGCAACACTATCTATGGATGCTCCTTCGAGGCACGATCATGTTATCATGTTCACCGCATGTAGCGAGACAGCACAGCTTCCGGTCGTCTGCCTTGCACAGACCTTGACCCGAACGTGTAAGATTTTGTCCTCTTTTCTCTTCTTCTTCTTTTTTTTTTTTCCTGATACTGGTTTATTGACAGTCTGGTCAGTGTTTACACTATGACATGCTTTCTGCCCTCACGCTGCAGACTAAACAAACGTCAAGAGTCACAGGGATAATGATTAACCGGCTGCATTACAAAGTTTGGCGCTAGATATTGAATCGAGCTGGTGTTTTGTATACCCAAGCAAAGAAATAAAATTTTTTTAAAAGGGAGTTAAGAACCGTGCTCGGTATCAGCCCAAGCATTTACGGTGATGTTTGTGGAACTGAATGTAAAAAAAAAAGAAACGGGTTAATCCGGAAGCTCTAAATGCTTGGGTCAGTGTGAGCTCGGTTTCTTCTGTTTCCTTTCAGACCTCCTTTTAGCAGCATCTGCCAAATATCTGCTTGCCTCGCATGCTCTTAGACAGCACTGCAGATCTTCTCTGTGTTTGAACAGGAACCCTGCAAGAGAGTAAGATTACCTGATCGAAGCACTGCATTATTATTTTACAATATATATATTTTTAAGCGGATATTATTTCACACCGAACGAAAGTGTACAGTATGTAGTCGGGAAAAGGGGTTTAGCAGGGTCTAAGAGCGTGTTGCAGTGCAACTGCAGAACATTACAAGCTGCTGTCATTCAGCCACTGCATTTTGCTCGCTCTCTGATTCATTGCTTTCGATCTCCTCTGTCCCTCCTCTCTCCTTCCTCCACCATACCGACTCCTTCTCATAGTCCTAGAGTCAGGTAAGAGGGCATGACTGTGGGTTTTGATGTGTACCCCCGACCCCCTCCCACCCCCACCCCACCCCACTCCCATCCAATCTCACCCCTCCCACAATCCGACCCCCTTTTCGAATCATCACGTCATAGAACCACACGTCTTGTCACGTCCTTTCATCTGTCTGTCGAGGAAATTACAGTACAAACGTGCGCAGAATGTGCTGACGAACCTAGTCTTCGCTTTTTTTTTTTTAACTCTTGGGAACTTGTTGAACTTTGTGTCTGTCGACCCAAGTTCAGATTTCAGAGTTCGACTTACATCGTTGCATGATGTAATTTCAAGGAGTTCGTTCCGTTACGCTTGCGTAGGCTTGCCTTTTTTTCCTGGGTTTTTTTTTCCCCTTCATGTGGCTTCCAGGGTTCCATGGAGTTCACAAACTTCCTGTTATGGTTTCCATATTTTAGACTGATATTTTAGTAACTGCTTTTTTTTTTAATGTATGAACAAGCTACTTCATTAGCAGCACAACTTCGATTTACAATGCTGTCTTTCTGATTTAGCCAAAACACAGTATTGGTGCTGATGTTATACATATAATACAGAAAATGTGTGTGCCTGAGATGCAACTTCTGAAGTTTATGCAATATGGAAGTGACCAATCTCGCTTCTCTAAAAATTTCAACTTGATAACTTTTGGCCATTTTGGAGAGACGTTTTTATATGTGCCCTAAAAATGGTCATTTTTTAGCGTTATACTGTCTCGCTTCAAACTGTAATCATTTAAAATGCTACTGTAATTATTTATATTACTGTATTAAATTTGATACTAAAATTGTACGCTTCTAGAAGCATATGCCTTCGATTCGATGTAAAAACCCTTGCTTAAATGAAAGCATTCGGTGCAAAAAAATCGGTCGTGTCCGTAACCAGTGGTGTCAAAAGTATTCACATTCATTACTTGAGTAGAAGTATAGATACCAGGGTTTAAAAATACTTCTTTAGAAGTTGAAGTATCAACCCAAGCTTTTTACTCAAGTAAAAGTGTAAAAGTACTGGTTTCAAAACTACTTAAAGTATAAAAGTAAAAGTAACATGAGGGGGGAAAAAAGCATTAAGGTCACGTGTTTTGATCATGCGACGGGGGGGGAGGGGGTTGCGTGTTCTGATCATGTGACGGGGGAGGGGGGTGCGCGTTCTGATCATAAAAATAGAGTAACGAGGCTATTTTTAAAATGTAAGGAGTAGAAAGTACAGATAATTGCTTAAAAATGTAAGGAGTAGAAGTAAAAAGTCGGCTGAAAAATAATTACTCCAGTAAAGTATAGATACCCAAAATTTCTACTTAAGTAAGGTAACGGAGTATTTGTACTTCGTTACTTGACACCTCTGTCCGTAACCATGTAAAATTCATGTTGGAAGATTTTATTATAGTTATATATATATATATATATATATATATATATATATAGATATATAGTTGCATTTTAGAATAACTTTTTTAAGTTTACATAAAAGGGCATGAAATCATATTTAGCAAATGTGTTTCTTTGTCTGATTAAAATATAAATGTGTATGCATATTAAAAAAAAAAAAAACGACTCATGGGTCGGGAGATAAGAAGCATTATGAAAATATCACCTATACTGTATGAAAATTCACTTTTTCATGTAGGTGAGAAACTTTTTAGCACCAATACCATGTTTTGGCTGATGACTCTCTAGCACATGTGTGTGCTGGGATCATGAAGATGAAGATAAGAATGGCGCCGCCTTCTTTTGCAGCTTAAATGTCATGGCAGTCTATTTCAGTGTCGCTTCTTTCAAAAAAAATCTAATACAGATAACATCATGTCATACATCTAGTCATGACACAGTACATTGTCAGCCATTTCGAATTTTATTATCCACATATGATTTACATACAGTATAACCTGCTTCTCATTAGTTATTCACACTCACACGTACAGTACAAGAGCGCTCCATTGTTTCACACTTGTTCTGTCGTTTTACTTTCGAACTTGTGCGCCAGTTTCCCTGGAAGCTGCATGCAGTAACAGGTGTGTTTAGTTTTTTATATATATATTTTTTTGTGTTTGTGTTTGTGTGTGTGTGTGTGTGTGTTTTGTGTTCATCTCATTGACACCACGCCCCGCTCCCTCCCCTTGTGCACTGTGTGTGATAAACTGTGAATGCCAACAGCCTGCGCTCCTTCAGTTCGGATAGGTCCAACACACTGAACCGGAGCTCTTTCACCAGGGACAGCATGATGATCGAGGAGATCCTGGCACCCAGCAAGGACACGGTACGCCATCTATCCTTTCCGTCCTGTTCTCGTGGACCCGTTCGCTTTGTTTAAAAGCCAAGAGCTGACTTAACACTTTGCTGTTTTAGGTGTGGCAGTGTAATTTCAGCCAGGTCTATTATTTCACAGTGTTTAAACGAAGGTCTTAATTTATCATGTAGGTCGAAGCTGTAAAGCTGTAGTTTTCCACCATCGCGACGGAGTGCTTTGGGATTTCTTTCTTGAAGATTTTTCTGTACAACTACGGAATGTCACATGATGTTTTTTTGAAATTGCTCGAGGAGAAGAAACTATTCGACTCCTGCAGCTTCCAAAAAGTACCAAATGTCACGTTGTTAAGCATCACACCACCTTTTTTAGACTTTAGCCTTGGCCAGTTCCCACGCCAGAGACTAGGTCTGTAACACCTACGACACCATGGCGCGCTTCCTCCATTACACCAAACGCATCTTTTTTCAAACTGCTACTCATGTTGCATCACGCTCTCTGACCCCGTCATTGGTGTCTATGATTGGTTAGTGTTGCTGTGATTGATACTGCACAGAGAGAGAGAGAGTATTCCACCCCTTCCACATCCGGACCATGGCCAATTTTTTGCTTTCTGGCATCAGAATTTAATCTCGCAATCTCCAGACACTCTTCTGTAAATTCCATGTTAAATCTATATTATTATTATTATTATTGTGTTTTTAAGTAGGCTATGATATTCTACTTATGTACACAATGTCATTTTGTTGTGTCTTTGTAAGAATGTACCCAAGTATAAGAGTTTACTGATACTGAATGCATACAGTAGGCATACAATGAGCAACTCTAATAAAGGCTTTTAAATTATTCAGAAAGGGTGCATTATTATTTGAACAATCCATTCAACAAAGAGTGCCTCGAAAACCACTGAACAGTCTAGTTTCTCTTGTTTCCTTCTTAGGGGTGTATTCAGAGTCAGCGACTTTAGATTATAAATTACGTTAGCACTAGGTGAAGTTACTCAGATTATTGGGCTGTGAAGCTTAAAAAGCGGAAAGGCTATTAAAAAAGATTTAAAGTTATTGTCCTCCTGGACCCTGGGTTGCCAGATTTGTCTTCAATAACAGCATTAAAAAAAAGGGTTTTCAATAGTGTAAGCATTCAAAGAGTGTCATGCCGTAAAATCTTTACAATTTAAATATGAGAAACTTAAAAGAATAATATACAATGTTACACATGCTAATATTTGTTGACTTCCAAATGTGGTGGGAAAATAATTTGCCGAAATGATTCCTCATGCTCCCAGAACCACTCTTTCACAGTCTTGAGTGCTGGAATAAGCCCGTGCCATCAGGGAAGAAAAACTCCATTAAGCTGATACCCTGGTCATTCAGTACATTCAGGTCAGCTGACTTCATTTTATTGCCACATAACGTTGTTGAGCCTGAACCTAACCAACTGGAGGAACTCCTAGATCATAACACTGCCTCCAGAAGCTTGTACAGTGGGCACTATGCATAGTGGGTGCATCATTTCATCTGCTTTCTCTTCTTACCCTGATGATCACTCTGGAATAGGCTCAATCTGGATGGCTTGCTCCATTGCTCCCAAGTCCACGTCTTAGCTAACGAATTAAACCTTTTTTCTTTTTATGGACAAACATCTGTTTAGTCCCAATCCTGCGAGCTCCCTCCCATCACATTGTGTGGAAATGTTCTTACTTATACTATTACACATAGCTTTAATTTCTACTGTCATTTTTGACGATGCAGCTTCACCAAGTGTTCACCAAGATGATCTACATTCATGATTATTTTCCGACCGCATGTCTTCCATGAAGTTCCATGAAGGAACCCAATTCCACTAATTTCAAATCTCCTTAGTTGTCTTTGCTCAACACAGGCCAATAACGTGACCCATCTAAAATGACCAGGCAGTATAGGACGATAAACTATACAAATGAGAAGATGTCTAAATAAACGTCTGATCACGTGAATCATTGCAAATTTGGTTTAATTACACTAAACGTGTGGTGGCACGGTGGTGTAGTGCTTAGCACTGTCGCCTTGCACCTCCAGGGTCCGGGTTCGATTCCCGGCCAGGCTCGATTCCCGTCTCTGTGTGCATGGAGTTTGCATGTTCTCCCCGTGCTTGGTGGGTTTCCTCCGGGTACTCCGGTTTCCTCCCACAGTCCAAAGACATGCAGATTAGGCTAATTGGCGTTCCCAAATTGACCATAGTGTGTGAATGAGTGTGTATATGTGTGTGTGCTTTGCGATGGATTGGCAAGCTGTCCAGGGTGTACCCTGCTTCGTGCCCGAAGTCTCCTGGGATAGGCTCCAGGTCCCCGCGACCCTAAATACAGGATAAAGCGGTATAGAAGATGAATGAATGAATGAATGAATATACTAAACGCCTTCTACAGACATAATTACGCAGCACATATCATAAAATAGCATTTGATCCAGCACATCCTATTGTTTTACATATTGCACACTAACACTGATTAATGTAGCTGTAAGATACTAAATCAAGGTCATGAACTCATACCATGTGTGCAGAATGTAAGCTGTTCTACCTCAGTTTTTAAATACTATGTATTTAATTAGAATGTATATAAGTTATATAAAGATAACATAATTCCAATTTGATCTACACTGCTCAAAAATAAATAAATATGGGACCAGTTTGACTTGAGCCTACTGTATGTATACATGGGGCAGAGGTGGCGCGGTGGTTAAGGTGTTGGACTGCAAACCAGGTTCGAGGCCCGACACTGCTGGGTCAACACTGTTGGACCCTTGAGTAAGGTCCTTCACCCTCACGTGCTCAGATACAACCAGGCACCGATCTGGCAACCCGACCCTGTAAATAACTGCCACAGAAACGGCGGATGCATATCTGTTGCCTGATGTGCTGGACGGCACATAGACAAACCCAAAAAACAAAGCCTACAGGTACTTGTACATACTAGGGCGTTCGTGTCAATCTGGGACTAATTTTTTCCCTTTGTTTTAGCAGTCTTCTTGCTTATAAAAAGAAAGAGCCTTATTTTTTAAAAGATATGGATATGTTCAATATTGGCTTATTGGTATATTTAATATTTAATACTTGAGATGCATTTCGTTTTCTGTTTTTTCATTGTTTTGTTTTCTGAATGCAGTTACAGCAGAATATATAATTTCAAGTGTGAAACATTGTAATTACGTCAAATAAAATGTCAGACAACTCACCCCTCCCCATTTGATTAAATATCAAAGATTACAAGATTACATTTCCTTATAACCGATATGCACCTCTGTTTCAGTCCAACATGCATGTGATTCACACACAAATGTTCAGGTAGTACTTTAGTCTATAGTCCTGTAGATTAGGTTTATTCATTTTTATTTTTAATCTAAGGAGAACTGTGTTTAGCTTATTCTGATTGGTGATTCTAGTGTGTTTAAAACATTCTCTTCTTCTTTAAATGCTTCAGGCTGTCTGTAAAGCGATGCACTGCGTTGTTGAGCCCCATAATAAGGTATTCAGTCCAGTGAAAGCTGTAATATTGTTTTTGCCAAACTTCAGCTCAAATGCAGGCTCAAACATATATGATTTTTTTTTTTTGTAAAGAAAATCCCTGCATTTGCGTAACGATCGTTAAGCCATGATGCCTGAATTCCCGCTGCTGTCAGAAAGACACGGCTTTATTTGCTGCCCTATGATTTGTAGCCCAGTTTTGACTGCATTAGAGTATCTTTGACTTGTCATTATTTGCTTCCGAAGTTTCAGTTCGTACTCTTCCTACAGCCTATATGCATGTATTCTTTGGATGCTTTCTGCCATCAGCTGCTCGGTGAGGTGATAAGTGTGGGGTTGAGATGCTAATTGCAATGTAGCCAGCACTTCTCAGCTCCACAACACTTCCCTCTTAGTGCCGTTTTTCTTGCCATGCATTGAGATTGAGATGGTTGTTGTTGTTGTTGTTCTGCTTTACTGCCAAAACACGGTATTGACGGTGTGGTTATGTGTGTGTTTTCACCCTCAGCATCTGGCTGTAGCTAAAGAGTATGACACTGACTCTCTGAGGCGATACAGTTGGACAGCAGATGCCCTGGACAATGTCAACTTGGTCTCCAGCCCGGTCCACTCAGGGTAAGATGTGCGAGACATGCATCGCAAATTATATTGCTCGAATACAATATTTCTTGTTCATTTTTTTAGAAGTGGATCTGCTGTGAACGTGTATATTGTTCATGCTCTCCTTGGCTTTGCCTCTAGTGCAGCTCTTTATGCACCTGTCTTTTGACTGTCCTTTGTGTCCAACCTACAGATGAATAGCATAGCTCTGATGAGACATGTTGATTTGATCGTACCTCCGCTGTTCCGTTTTATTTTTCTTTACAGTGTTTCCACTCCACTTCCTCAGTATGACTCCAGGTGATGACGGTTGTGTCCTGTGATTACACTTTGTTTCTTCTTCTCTGCCTGCCTTGTTTCCTTTCTGCTCTTCCTCACCGACAGAACATACTAAGTTGAACCGCGCAGGACGTATATGATAATGCATTACCTTAAAGATTTTATGGAACAATGCATCCAGCTCCAGTACATTAATAAGACTGGATTAAGTGGGAATGTTTTTTGAGTACGCATATGGTGTTTACTTTATTCACACCGGGATGTTTCACTGTGTGTATCACTTGGTTTGCCTGTGTGTTCACCACTTCTAGTTTAAATTACTACAGTAGTGTTAGCAATCTGTGAACATGACGAAACATGACGTTTTACACAAATATACATTTCTGACCTAAAATATAAGAGCTTATTAGATGAGCAGAGATGGGTAAATTACCCAAATCTTGTACTTGAATAAAGTAAAAGTAGATGTCCCCCATTTACGTTTGTACTTGAGTAAAAGTACAAAAGTACTCATCTGAGCTAGCTTTAAGTACTTGTGTATCTCAAAAGTAGCTCACAATAGCTTTTTTATGGCAAGAAAAAAATCTCTCTCTGCTTCAGAATGCGTTTTTTATAAAAATAAAAAAAACAAATAATGCCTAAAATGGTCTGAGCTTTAAGGGCTAAGCAATAAAAAATTATTAAACTGTTATATAAAAGCAATAAGAGCTGTGTAATGTAATCCATTTTTTGTTGGTCGATTCAGTTAATTGAATCGATGGGTCAGTTTCGATTCAGGATCTATTCACACATTTAAAAGTATGTAGTTAAACTTACAGACATGAACATAACATCTACAATTGACAAATTCCTGAAGAAATATGCCACAGCTGACGGAAAAAAGATTTGCATCTTCCACAAATACTCGTAATTTGTGAGAGTATTGCGAATTAATTAGGGCAATGTTGGCTCAAACGGTTAAGGCTGTAGGTTACTGGGTTTCTGATTGGAAGGTCGGGAGGTTCGAGCCCCAGCACTGCCAAGTTGCCACTGTTGAGGCCTTTGAACAAGGCCCTTAACCCTATCTGCTCCAGGGGGGGCTGTATCCTGGCTGCCCCTGTGTTCTGACCCCAGCTTTCTAATTCGAATATGCAAAAAATTTATAATAATAATAATAATAATTTCACTGTGCTGTAAGGTACATGTGACAAATAATTGAATCTTTCTTTAAATGTTTGAGTTTATGGATGGCCACCTTCTGGCCTGGAGTATGGAGCAGAAGATTGGCAGGGGGAAAAAAGATTGTTGCTTTGTATGAAAAAGAAATTAAACAGTATTTCAAATTGATCCAGATTGATACACGATCATGTAGCTTGATTGAAAAAATTATCAGATTGGAATTCTTGTGATACATTTTTTTTTGCCTCTGCACATGCCCCATGCTGAAGTCATCAGACATCACCAGCAGCATTGGGATTTCATAGCAGTGCAAGCAATAGCTGCTAAAACAGCTAAAGCAAGGCAGCTTTCTTCCTCCACAAATACAGCTGACCATCTGCTGGCTGTCCTCCAGAGCAAAATTCCAAGCATCTTTTTTATTTAAAATCGCATCCATCGTTTAACATAAATAAACAGTCGCACAAGTATGAAGTATTATGACCTATATCGACGGGTGCATGCATGCCATTTCGGAGGCGCATTCACGTGAGAGTCAGATAAAAGTCACTTGTAATTACGAATTTCACAAAACACGAAGATTTGGTTTGGCACAAACCAAAATCTGACACAAAAAAATCTGAATTGAACAATATGTTTTTTAATGTTAATATAGCCATTAATTCTTCAAAGCCTGGGGAAAAATACAGCAAATCAGGCAATAGACTTTAGTGCTATTAAATAAACAAAAAATCACAACACCCAAAAATTTTATCTCATTGAAAGTCTATAAATGATATCACAAGTAATATTGCACTTACAATCATGCTGTTGTGCTAAATATCAGCCTGTATTCCATGTTGTTTCCCATGCCATATTGCTTACCACACATACAGAATTATATTTTAAAAAATATAATGAGTGAACTCATTAGAGCATGCTTTATATTGAACTGTTTTAGCTTGAACTTTAATACCTTTGTAATAATTGTATATAGTTAATATAATTTATATAATTTTATACCATAGTGGTATTTTAGCTTGTACTTTTGGCCAAGGAAATAAAACAGCAGGACCACCTGGTTCCAACAGATACTTTTCTAAATGCTAAGCCTGAACAATCTATATTTGGGCGATTGGACATGACCCATGAATTGCAGATTGTGTGCCAACAGCCATTAACGGAGCTATTAAATCGCTGATATATTGCATTCTCTATCCATTCAGCTATATACAGTAAGCATATAGCACAAAGTATATAGTCATACAGGAGTATGTGGTTATCCCATTTCAGATTTAGTCCCCCTATTATTATAAGGAACTCCACTAGATTTTGGAGCATGGCAGTGTGGATTTGTGGTCATTTTGTTAAAATAGCATAACTGGATTGAGACATTCATGTTGGATGAGGACACCTGGGGTTTAGACTGTGTTTATCCCAAAGGCATTTGTTTAGGTTGAGGTCAGGGCTCTGTGAAGCACACTCAAGTTCTACAGCAATCTTGGAACAGCTTTGGGCCTTTTACTACATAAAGAGAGAGTGAAGAGAGATCTACAACATAGAAAGATATTCTAGGCAATCGAGAATATCCTCCAACATTGTACTAACAGTATGAAGAATGCCACATATTATTGTGATGGTCAGGTCCACATACAGTAGGTTGGGACTACTATACTATCTACTGTAGTGAATATATTCGTCAGAACACCCTGAAACTCAAAACTTGATCAGGTTTCATTTTGCAGAGCACGGACATGGATTGTTCATGAAACTAATGAGTAGTCAAAATCACAACCATTTTCTAACAGATACTGGACATATGAGATTTGGATGGCGTAATGACATCAAGAGAATACTGTACTAATCTCAACCTACTCGGCCCTGCGCTCGTAGAGCAAACACCAAGTCAGCGTACCAGGTCTCCAAAACCTGTGATACCAGTGATATTGGACTTTTATCTGAAAAAATTTCGCCAAAATTTATCCAATAGACTAATAAAGTCTATAAGTCTATAATCAAACTGGAATCAATCATTTCTCAGCCTGGCTTGGAGAAGTCAGTGACCAGTAAAACAAAATGTCCTTGCATATTCCCCAATGAACTCCAGGAATTCTGTTTTTGCAATGTCAGTCAAATCAAATGTTGGAGGATCTTGGCAACAAATCCACAAGATTCTTTTGCAATTGCCAGTAGCCTGGCTTGCAAAGCTAATTTCAGACAGATGAAGGTTCAAGAAGGTCAAAAAGATTGTATAACCAAAAGATTGTAAATCCAGTACAGGCCCAAAGTCACATGGCAAAGACATGTTAAACCACTAACTGGTTTGCTGTCTTCCTTCGATAAGGTATTCATTTGTGACAAACTTAGTGCACTATTCAGTCCAGGCAAAGTAACATTCACATGGAGGTGTTGAAAATAATTTTGATTACCAAGGTTGAAGAGCACACCAAGGAAAGAGAATCTTCAGAAGCGAAAGCCATGCAAGCAGTATTGGTGATCAGCTCGTAATTTCTTGCTTGCTTTTGATGAAAACAGGTTTGAAGACGCATATTTTTTCAATAACACATTTTCTTCTAAGTAACACAACGTTGAGTAAACTACCTTGGCAGTTTGTGAAGAACTTCAGTTTGCATACATAAATTAAATAAACAATACATAAGCATCTGGAGATTTGTAAAAAAAAAAAAAAAAAAGATTTATATCTCTTGGACATGCTCATGCTGTCAAAACAATTGCTCCATGAATAAACTGCCAGGGCTGAACTCTCATGATCCCACTTTCCAGCCTTTCTTCTCGTGTGATTCTTTCCTCTCCTGGGTTTTGTTGTGTGAATTCTTTATCACAGCATGGAAACAGTCCTCACTGGTGATCACTGAAAGCCAAAGCCTCTTTGTCTCCTTTTCATCACCGTGCCACGTTGCTCTCTACAGGTTCCTGGTGAGTTTCATGGTGGATGCCCGCGGCGGCTCAATGCGAGGCAGCCGCCACAACGGGATGCGCATCATCATCCCACCACGCAAGTGCACAGCCCCAACTCGCATCACTTGCCGCCTGGTCAAGCGGCACAAGCTTGCCTCGCCACCGCCCATGGTGGAGGGAGAGGGACTGGCAAGCCGCCTGGTGGAAGTTGGCCCCGCTGGAGCTCAGTTCCTCGGGTAGGTCAGGTTCTTCTGCCATTTCTGTTTCTTGGTTCTTCTTTACTCCCCATTACCATGAAACCCATCTGTGTCTGGAGTGTGTGGTGGCTAGGCTTTCCGGCAGTGAGACTAGTGTCAAGCCAGCCTCTGACAGTGGACAGTAATGCTGCAATATATTGCACAGTTCAGTGTAGCCCACTTCATTTGCTATTTCCCAGTGTTTTCATCCTCCAAGCAGATGAGTGAACTTCCCTTACTCTATAAGCAGTAATGTAGAAAAAAAAGTAAAGGAGCCCCAGGATAATGAATGCACGAGTGACTATAGTATAGGGAGAGGTATAGAAGGCTAACTAATTGAAGTAATTAAATGAAACACTAGTATTCCTGCAGCAATGACGGACTGTTTTGTGTTCCTCCTTTTTGTTCCTCTAATTGCTGCATGGATGTTATTCAGTAAACTCCACCTTCCCCGAAAACTCCCCCCTCTTAATGAGGGCGAGAGCTTCGTTAGCCGAATCCTGCAGCTTGGGCCTCAAGGAACAAAATTTGCTGGGTAGGAGTGTGCCGCTGAGAAAAGACGACACTGCTCTTGGTTGAAGCCATTGTTGATTTATTTCTTTTTTTGTTGTTGTTGGGTTGTTTTACTTTCAAGTCACCCTTTTTTTTTTTTTTTTAAGGCTTTCAGTCGACTAGCAAGTTCGCTGAAAGTGGATCATGCTCGCTGTACTGTGCTTGTTGGGCATGCTATTTGCTGCTGTTATGGCTGCCAAGTTTTGCCCATGTTTGACCAAACTCAGACTCCCACTGTGCCATCCCATGGATGGGAGATGGATTCATTTGCTCTTTCTTTCTGGAGAAGGTATCATTCGTGGAGTTTCCGAGAAAGGCATAAGAGTCAACACTGTACAGAATAATATTAGATTAGATCTAATATTAGATCAGAATAAAATAGATTACGTAATGTATCATATTGAAAAATATAGCATAGATATGTATTATCACATAAGACCATAGCTGCAAAAGAACAGGAGCAATATACAGTGGTGTGAAAAACTATTTGCCCCCTTCCTGATTTCTTATTCTTTTGCATGTTTGTCACACTTAAATGTTTCTGCTCATCAAAAACCGTTAACTATTAGTCAAAGATAACATAATTGAACACAAAATGCAGTTTTTAAATGAAGCTTTACGTTATTAAGGGAGAAAAAAAACTCCAAATCTAAATGGCCCTGTGTGAAAAAGTGATTGCCCCCCTTGTTAAAAAATAACTTAACTGTGGTTTATCACACCTGAGTTCAATTTCTGTAGTCACCTCCAGGCCTGATTACTGCCACACCTGTTTCAATCAAGAAATCACTTAAATAGGAGCTACCTGACACAGAGAAGTAGACCAAAAGCACCTCAAAAGCTAGACATCATGCCAAGATCCAAAGAAATTCAGGAACAATTGAGAACAAAAGTAATTGAGAACTATCAGTCTGGTAAAGGTTATAAAGCCATTTCTAAAGCTTTGGGACTCCAGCGAACCACAGTGAAAGCCATTATCCACAAATGGCAAAAACTTGGAACAGTGGTGAACCTTCCCAGGAGTGGCCGGCCGACCAAAATTACCCCAAGAGCGCAGAGACAACCCATCCGAGAGGCCACAAAAGACCCCAGGACAACATCTAAAGAACTGCAGGCCTCACTTAACTCAATTAAGGTCAGTGTTCACGACTCCACCATAAGAAAGAGACTGGGCAAAAACGGCCTGCATGGCAGATTTCCAAGGTGCAAATCACTTTTAAGCAAAAAGACTCAATTTTGCTAAAAAAAAACATCTCAATGATTGCCAAGACTTTTGGGAAAATACCTTGTGGACCGACGAGTCAAAAGTTTAACTTTTTGGAAGGTGCGTGTCCCGTTACATCTGGCGTAAAAGAAACACAGTATTACAGAAAAAGAACATCATACCAAAAGTAAAATATGGTGGTGGTAGTGTGATGGTCTGGGGTTGTTTTGCTGCTTCAGGACCTGGAAAGCTTGCTGTGATAGATGGAACCATGAATTCTACTGTCTACCAAAAAATCCTGAAGGAGAATGTCCGGCCATCTGTTTGTCAACTCAAGCTGAAGCGATCTTGGGTGCTGCAGCAGGACAATGACCCAAAACACACCAGCAAATCCACCTCTGAATGGCTGAAGAAAAACAAAATGAAGACTTTGGAGTGGCGTAGTCAAAGTCCTGACCTGAATCCTATTGAGATGTTGTGGCATGACCTTAAAAAGGCGGTTCATGCTAGAAAACCCTCAAATAAAGCTGAATTACAACAATTCTGCAAAGATGAGTGGGCCAAAATTCCTCCAGAGCGTTGTAAAAGACTCGTTGCAAGTTATCGCAAACGCTTGATTGCAGTTATTGCTGCTAAGGGTGGCCCAACCAGTTATTAGGTTCAGGGGCAATTACTTTTTCACACAGGGCCATGTAGGTTTGGATTTTTTTTCTCCCTAAATAATAAAACCCCTCATTTAAAAACTGCATTTTGTGTTTACTTGTGTTATCTTTGACAAATAGTTAAATGTGTTTGATGATCAGAAACATTTTGTGTGACAAACATGCAAAAGAATAAGAAATCAGGAGGGGCGCAAATAGTTTTTCACACCACTGTAGCTGGAAGTCAAAAGTTTTTAAACACCCTATATTTTATTATTTGGACCAAGCTATGGGGTAAATGTGCGTATTTTTTAAGCTAATTAAACTACTTGAAAGTTCAGGCTTAGCCGGTTTACCAGACGCTCCTGTCATTAGAACAACCTTTCATATAGAGTCTATTTAAGATAAATCTTTAGATACAAATATTTAATATTGTCCTTGTTCTGTACCTGAACTTACAGTATATGTGTTGAAAACCTTGACTGACAATTTCTATGTATTTTTTTCATGGTACCTTCTCTGGTATTATACATTGTATGTAATTTTCTGTTTTCTCATGACTCAGTGTGAACAGTGTCTTGCTTGTCTGTTATTAAATGTCACATTATATTTACTGTATATACAAAATGCATCTACCTTACACAATGATAATTTTAACTTAAACTGTTTGCTGAATTGTTAAAAAAAAATACCCTTCTGTTTTAACCTACAGTGGGACAAAAAAGTATTTAGTCAGCCACCAATTGTGCACGTTCTCCCAATTACAGTGCAGATGTCACAGCCTTATTCCAAAATGAATTAAATAATTTTTTCCCCTCAGAATTCTACACACAACACCCCATAATGACAACATGAAAAAAGTTTTTTGCAAATTTATTAAAAATACAAAAACTGAGAAATCACATATACATAAGTATTCAGAGCCTTTGCTCAATACATTGTCGATGCACCTTTGGCAGCAATTACAGCCTCAAGTCTTAACACCTATCCTTGGCCAGTTTTGCCCATTCCTCTTTGCAGCACATCTCAAGCTCCATCAGGTTGGATGGGAAGCGTCAGTGCACAGCCATTTTAAGATCTCTCCAGAGATGTTCAATCGGATTCAAGTCTGGCTGGCCCACTCAAGGATATTCACAAAGTTGTCCTGAAGCCACTCCTTTGATATCTTGGCTGTGTGCTTAGGGTCGATGTCCTGCTGAAAGATGAACCGTCGCCCCAGTATGAGGTCAAGAGCGCTCTAGAGCAGGTTTTCATCCAGGATGTCTCTGTACATTGCTGCAGTCTTCTTTCCTTTTATTCTGACTAATCTTCCAGTAGCTGCCAATGAAAAACATCCCCACAGCATGATGCTGCCATCACCATGCTTCACTGTAGGGATAGTATTGGCCTCGTGGTGAGCGGTGCCTGGTTTCCTCCAAACGTGACGCCTGGCATTCACACCAAAGAGTTCAATCCTTGTCTCATCAGATCAGAGAATTTTATTTCTCATGGTCTGAGAGTCCCCCTTTTGGCGGGCTGCCATGTGCCTTTTACTAAGGAGTGGCTTCCGTCTGGCCACTCTACCATATAGGCCTGATTGGTGGATTGCTTCAGAGATGGTTGTCTTTCTGGAAGGTTCTCCACTCTCCACAGAGGGCCTCTGGAGCTCTGACAGAGTGACCATCCAGTTCTTGGTCACTTCCCTGACTAAGGCCCTTCTTCCCCCGATCGCTCAGATTAGATGGCCGGCCAGCTCTAGGAAGAGTCCTGGTGGTTTTGAACTTCTTCCACTTATGGAGGCCACTGTGCTCATTTGAACCTTCATAGCAGCAGAAAATTTTCTGTAACCTTCCCCAGATTTGTGCCTTGAGAAAATATACAATCTACAGATAATTCCTTTGACTTCATGCTCTGACATGAACTGTCAACTGTGGGACCTTATATAGACCTTTCCAAATCATGTCCAATCAACTGAATTTACCACAGGTGGACTTCAATTAAGCTGCAGAAACATCTCAAGGATGATCAGGGGAAACAGTATGCGCCTGAGCTAAATTTTGAGCTTCATGGCAAAGGCTGTGAATACTTATGTACATGTGCTTTCTCAATTTTTTTATTTTTAATAAATTTGCAAAAATCTCAAGTAAACTTTTTTCATGTTGTCATTAATGGGGTGTTGTGTGTAGAATTCTGAGGGGAAGTAATTATTTAATCCATTTTAGAATAAGGCTGTGAGATAACAAAATGTGGAAAAAGTGATTCACTGTGAATACTTTCTGGATGCACTGTAAAATGATGAGAGATCCCTGTAATTATCATCATACAGTAGGTATACCTCAACTATGAGAGACAAAATAAGAAAAAAAATCCAGAAAATCACATTGTAGGATTTTTAAAGAATTTATTTGCAAATTATGGTCGAAAATAAGTATTTGGTCAATAACAAATGTAAGTCTTCACAAGGTTTTTTACACATTGTTGCTGGTATTTTGGCCCATTCCTCCATGCAGATCTCCTCTAGAGCAGTGATGTTTTGGGGCTGTCGCTGGGCAACACAGACTTTCACAGAACTCCCTCCAGGCCACTCTAGGACCTTGAAATGCTTCTTACGAATCCACGCCTTTATTGCCTGTGCGGTGTGTTTGGGATCATTGTCATGCTGAAAGACCCAGCCACGTCTTCAATGTCCTTGCTGATGGAAGGAGGTTTTCACTCAAAATCTCACGATACAGTACATGGCCCCATTCATTCTTTCCTTTACATGGATCAGTCGTCCTGGTCCCTTTGCAGAAAAACAGCCCCAAAGCATGATGTTTCCACCCCCATGCTTCACAGTAGGTTTGGTGCTCTTTGGATGCAACTCAGCATTCTTTCTCCTCCAAACACAAAGTTTTATTTTGATTTCATCTGACCATATGACATTCTCACAATCCTCTTCTGGATCATCCAAATGCTCACTAGCAAACTTCAGATGGGCCTGGACATGGACTGGCTTAAGCAGGGGGACACGTCTGGCACTGCAGGATTTGAGTCCCTGGCGGCGCAGTGTGTTACTGATGGTAGCCTTTGTTACTTTAGTCCCAGCTCTCTGCAGGTCATTCACTAGGTCCCCCGTGTGGTTCTGGGATTTTTGCTCACAGTTCTTGTGATCTTTTTGACCCCATGGGGTGAGATCTTGCGTGGAGCCCCAGATCGAGGGAGATTATCAGTGGTCTTGTATGTCTTCCATTTTCTAATAATTGCTACCACAGTTGATTTCTTCACACCAAGCTGCTAACCTATTGAAGATTCAGTCTTCCCAGCCTGGTGCAGGTCTACAATTTTGTTGCTGGTGTCCTTTGACAGCTCTTTGGTCTTGGCCATAGTGGAGTTTGGAGTGTAACTGTTTGACGTTGTGGACAGGTGTCTTTTATACTGATAACAGATGCCATTAATACAGGTAACGAGTGGAGGACAGAGGAGCCTCTTAAAGAAGAAGTTACAGGTCTATGAGAGTCAGAAATCTTGCTTGTTTGTAGGTGACCAAATACTTATTTTCCACCATAATTTGCAAATACATTCTTAAAAAATCCTACAATGTCATTTTCTGGATTTATTTTCTTATTTTGTCTCTCATAGTTGAGGTATACCAATGAAAATTACTGCCTTCTCTCATCTTTTTAAGTGGGAGAACTTGCACAATTGGTGGCTGACTAAATACTTTTTTGCCCCACTGTATTTCTTACTATTAAAATTGTATTGGATACGTTTCTCAATCCTTACACTAGAGTGCCCCTGCCCTGCATGTCTTTCCTTTCTCCAGCTTACGTAGTTACATCCTGTTCAAACATGTTAATTAGCTAATGAGGTGAATCTGATCATTTGGGAGCAGGGACAGAAACTAAACATGCAGGGCAGTAGTTCTCCAGGTCCATAGGTGAGAAACCCTATATTAGATGTTTTTATTTATTTAAAAAGAAATGGGGGGAAAAAAAACTTTAATTGCCCTTTCCTACTGTAATCCTTCACGTGCCCAATTTAAAGTCTGGAATGTCGCATTCAGTCAGCCTTTTGATGTGTTTGTCTTTTTGCATCTCTTTACAACTCTTGAGGTACAAAGCACAAGTTTTGGTTCCTGGTGGGAATTAGTATGTATGTCTGTGTGTACACTAAAATGACTTTTGCATATAAATTCTTTCAGTATCAGGTGTTCAAAATGACCTTCTTTAGCATTTTTGCAATCACCAGTTAACCATTAGTAGAAGACCTCTTTAAGAGCATAATCAACTCTTAATGGTGTATAATGATCTGTTCTTGCAGCCCTGTGATAGTGGAGATCCCTCATTTTGGGTCCATGAGAGGGAAGGAGCGTGAGCTGATCATTTTAAGGAGTGATAATGGAGAGATCTGGAAGGAGCACCAATACGACTGCAAGACTGAAGCCCTTAATGAGCTGCTTAATGGCATGGACGAAGGTAGGACATCCTTAATGCACTAAAAAGTCGCTACAATTAAAATTGTTTCAACACCAACACTTAACGCAAGAATAAACGACAGCAGTAACCAGTACCTTCACTACCTACATTGTGTCTGGAGAGCCTCTGAAGAGCAGTTTCAGTACTGTGCTTACAAAATATTCTTGCATAGTCATCAATCGTGTCATTCTGCTGAAACTCTGTTTGCATTTGGGACATCATAGAGTTTGATAGTGGCTTTTTGTTTTGTGCCTTAAACATGGAAAGCTGGCCATCACTTACCCATCACTCGCCCATCATCTATACCACTTTATCCTGTATACATGGACTCGGGGCCTGGAGTATATCCCAGGAGACTTAGGGCACAAGGCAGAGTACACCCTGGATGGGATGGCAGCAAATAAGAGTTAAATGGAGTTGATACAGAATGGTGCAAGGGACAAAAAAACATTCCTAGGAAGAGCAGTTCTGTGCGCGGAAACATGTTGAGAGGGGTCAAAGCAGAAGGGCCAGCATTGTGTGACTTGAAAAGAAGTCTACCATAACTAAACCAGGAAGTCTGCAGTAACAGATCAGGTTATTGTTTAATTGTTATTGCCAATAAGTTTGCGCCCACTGTAGAGTCAGATTACTGCTCTTGGCAGACCCCGGTGTCATCTTTAGCTGTTGTAGTTCATCCACCTCAAGATTTGGCATATGAAGCAATAAAGAATCTTTTCTGTTTATCACTGTAGTAAAGAGTAAATATTTGAGTAACCATAGCTTTCTCTGAACTCTCTCTCATCAACAAGGTATTCTTAGTTTTTTTACATCGTTCTGTGTAGACTCTACCCTTGCTTATTCGTTTTATCATATACTACAATCTGTAAAGGTGCTCAGTGGTACCCAACAGAATTATTAATATAACTGGAGTATGAATATTTTTTTTCTATGGTAAACATATCTCTATTTATCGAGCAACAAAATAATCATTGTACACCATTTGTCCCTAAAGAACTGGACAGCATGGAAGACCTGGAAAAGAAACGCATCTGTAGAATCATCACTAAAGACTTCCCACAGTATTTTGCGGTGGTATCACGAATCAAGCAGGAGACCAACCATATGGGTCCTGAGGGAGGGGTTCTATTCAGCATGACTGTTCCTCAAGTCCAGGCCTCTTTCCCTGAAGGAGCTCTCACCAAGAAGATCAGGGTTGGACTTCAGGTAAGCAGAAACTTAAATGTCAATTCAGAGCTTGTACGGTTCTGTTATGAGCATTTGAGATCGTAGAAGAATGGATAAAATGAGACATTTTTCTTTGTTTGCTTACTGCTCCAAGAACCTTCTAAATTCCATTATACATTTAAGAGAGTATAGAGAGTAAAATAGTCCACCCCAGTGATGCTATAGCCCAGAGAGAGCTGATTGGTTGAACTTTCTTAGAGGGGTGGGACGGGTGGCACTCTGTGCTCTCACATCAATCAGGTCATGCAAGCGGAAGGTACGAATAGCGCTGTCCTCCGGTGCGTGAGCAAGTAGTTTGAAAAGATGGGGTCGGATGGCAGTGCGGTTGGATAGCATTACATGGTCTTCAGCCCTACCGAACTGCTAGTAGTAGCCTTAATGTGGGAGTGCCTTAATGAGAGGTAGGAATTGGATAGGGCTACATTAGGGAGAATCCACAAATCCGAGTTCTGAATCAAATTCTGAGAATCAAAAAGATTGAAAAGTCTTTTTTAGTCTAGTTGTAGTGGATGGCCTTACATCTCTCAAAGAAAGCGTGTTCTAGCTACTGGGTGTTGAGAATTGAGGATAAAAAATGGAAAGGAAAATCATAGCATCTAATAAAAACCACATTTCTGCTTGCCATTCTTTAATCGCTAGTATACAAGAAATAAAATTATATCAGATGGCAGTTTTTAACTGCTTGCTCGCTTACCAGACCCAGCCAGTCCCAGATGAGATGGTGAAGAAGATCATAGGCAACAGAGCCACGTTTAGCCCAATAGTGACAGTGGAACCACGTAGAAGGAAGTTCCACAAACCCATCACCATGACCATCCCTGTACCTCCTCGATCAGGAGAAGGCATGAACAACGGCTACAAAGGAGATACAACACCTTGCTTACGCCTTCTGTGCAGCATCACGGGTAAGATCCATATAATCCATAAACTACTGCTTCTTTACATGCCTTACACTGTCGTCAGTGGCTTGTATAAAAGCTTATCAAAAGTGACCTCCTCATTCTCCAGCTTTTGGTTAATGGCTTTGCATATTTCCTTTTACGTACATGCTAATGGCGGCTCTTTCACAGGAGGCACCTCCCCTGCACAGTGGGAAGACATTACTGGGACCACTCCTCTCACCTTCTCGAGTGAATGTGTCTCGTTCACTACCAACGTATCGGCCAGGTATTTGTCCCGTTATGCTCGGTAAAAATATTGCAAACCCGAATTCCATCCACGAACCCAAATATCCACTGTGTTTAACTTTATTCGTAATCTTTTATCTTTCTCTCTTAACAGGTTCTGGCTTGCAGACTGCCATCAGATTCCAGAAACAGTAGCTTTGGCCACTCAGCTCTACAGGGAACTCATCTGTGTGCCCTACATGGCCAAGTTTGTAGTATTTGCCAAAATGAACGATGCTGTGGAATCCAATTTGCGATGCTTTTGCATGACAGATGATAAAGTGGACAAGACCTTGGAGCAACAAGAGAACTTTGAAGAGGTGGCCAGAAGCAAAGACATTGAGGTTGGTCATTTAAAAACAACACCAAAAAAATATTCAGTGTTGCTCCCATTTAAGTTTTGGTCTTAACAAATATTGTATCAGTGGATTGGACTTTACAGAAAGTATACAATCTAATATTCATGACTACTTAAACAATTTTTCTACAGGTTTTGGAAGGGAAGCCTATCTATGTGGATTGCTATGGCAATTTAACACCTCTGATTAAAGCTGGACAGCAGCTGGTTCTTAACTTCTATGCATTTAGAGAGAACAGACTGCCGTTCTGTGTAAAGGTAATTAACTACATAGTTGTTTCTTTAGCTCGTACACAAATACAGAGCAGACATCCATCACTAAATATTAAGAATTCATACTGTATTGTATGTGTTATGGCCAGATAATAAAGCAATAAAGGCCTAGTTCTTCCTCAGGATTTCCTTTAACATTTAAAAACATCACCATAACTACTGTAGCTTGTATTGCAGTTGGGCGTTTTTATTTCTAAGAGAGTGGAATTCAAGAAGGGCTGTGGGTATGACTTACTGAAAAAGCTCATGTTTTATATGTGTTGTTCATGCTTATCTGCTCATTCCACACCCAATCACAAAAGGTGAGGGACAACAGCCAAGAACCCTGTGGACGGCTTTCCTTCCTCAGAGAGATTAAAAATGCAAAGGGGCTTCCCCAGACTGCTGTCTGTAATTTAAACATCACTCTGCCCGCACTCAAAAAGGTAAGGTTGAAATGATCAAATCATCTGTGTCATATCATGTCATCTTCATACTCAGGAAAGGTAGATCAGTGTTTGCAGCGATAAGGGATAAACTTGGTCAAAACTGCCTGAGTGTGTCTTTTATCTGTTTTGAGCTTCTCTATGGTCGTTGCTGTGGCTATGGCTGACCAAATCAGAATTTTGATTTGGAACCATGCTTTGGCTGATGGTGCACAGGCTTATGCTTACTGTTTTTGTTTTTTTTCCAGTGGTATAATTTGTGGTTGCTTCCTGTAACTTTTCAGTTCACCTTTGTTTTTTCGTTTCTGTTTCTTTGCTATGGCTTTGCGGTGGCTCGTTTTTCTGTGTGCTCACAATCGCCCTTTTCACATCCTGATGTTTCTTACCCCTTGCTCTCCATTGCGTTATTCCCCGTTTCTGCAATGCATCTTGGGAACCAAAAGGATATGGACTCAGATCCTGATGATGAGGTAATAGTCCTGTCCCCTCAGTTCCATGTGGTGTGCTGGTGATTCATTTGCTTTAGTTTCTAGGTATTTGCTATGTGAAACCACACATTGTGCAGCTACTGCCTGTCATGGGGCTTTATTGTATGATTTGGATAAATTTGCATTGGCTTAACTCCATACACTGTAAAATCATATATATTTCATATCACTGGCACAAGATTGCCATCATTTTTATTTATTCATCCTTGTACTCTGTCACATTGCTTTAAACGTAATCTATGGCTTAGTTTAACGGTTTAAGATTGTTTCCTCGGTTTTTAGATGGAAACTATATAACATGTTTATGTGGAATAAAAAATATTGTTTCATATATATATATATATATATATATATATATATATATATATATATATATTAAAAAAAAAACTTTTTAAATAATAATAATAATAATATCACAGCACAATTAATTAGAAAGTGTATGGTTCACATCATTGTCAGTACCAGTATGTTATAGAATAGCACCAGCACCAATTGCCCCATATAGTAGTAAAAGCTTTGTTTTTATAGTTTAGCTGAAGTTATGTACAGTATAAAGGGATATTATTATTTAATGGCACAGTCAGACTTACTCAGGTTATAAACTCAAATTACGAACATATTGTAGCTTGACATTCAGGGCAAATAAGGGGGGGAATTTATAGGACATTTTTGTTATTGTTGTTGCAGACTGAAAAGCCAGAACGACGTCATACCTTTGCATCTCTAGCCTTACGTAAGCGGTACAGCTATCTGACTGAGCCTGGATTGAGTGAGTGTGATATTTCATTAACATTCTTGGGAGAGTAACATGTAGTAGTGTGTAACATTAACATCAAACCTACTGTAACATGTGACCAGTATAGACTATTTACCAATTGAAAAATGCAAATGTATATATCTGCACATTCTTGCCATGCATAACAAAGTCCTCATGCTTGTTCTATACAGTTTCTTTTTGCATGGGTTATTATGATATTTCAGTTGCTGTGCTGTGCCTGCTCACCCTAAAAGATATTGTTTATTTATTGTCACTGTTATCTTTGCTCATTAGCAAGAAAACAATGGAACTACCCATTTATTACCCATACCGATTTTTCTTTACTTGACATGTTAAGTCATTGTCCTCCTCGTCCTTTTTCATTCCCTCCCACAACTAGTGTTGCTCCTTTTGGCTTTGTGATTGTGCAGAGTTTTCATTTCTTTTTTTTTCCGACAGAAATGCATGGAGAGTCACGAACAGACTGTCTCTCAGATGCTTTCACAGTTTGCAATGAATTGCCTGTCACCAAGACTTCTCAGTCCTGCATGATGAGTTATTATGGACTTAAGACTTACTGACTTAGCCTGCTTTTTGCAACTGTACAATTTGCTAAAGCACAGAAAACAGGATAGCATATTTTTGTTCAGTAATAATGCTCTTCATGGTTTGTCAGAATACCCGAATTTGGAATGAAACTGGTTTTTCCAAACAGATAAAAGGCACTTTGGTAAAATCAAGGTAGCCAGCAACAGGGGAATGTAGCACATCTAAAGTCAAAAGAGAAATTGTTTTCCTTTGGGTTCTCTGCATTTGTCTTGCCATTTTGCAGTTTGTTTTATTGTCTTGGTCATTCTGTTGCAGTGTGATTTTTGTTGTTGTTGTTGTTGTTTTTTGGGAGGGAGGGTCTTGTCAAAGTCATCTCCTTTGTTGGACTTAAGTTATATTTTGTATGCCATTTGTTGACCATGGATCACATTCAATCTTGGGTTATTTGTTTTTTTTGCTTTTTGGCTCTTCATCATATAACTCATTTCTACCACCATGAAAGCATTGTTCTTCTTTCTTCTATGATACAAGCACCACTGACCAATTTTTCCCTCTGGTCTTTCTGTTTCTTCAACCATTTTTGTTGATTTTCTGTTGGATTTTAATTTGTCTGTTTAAAGAAACAGTTGAGCGAAGTACAACAAGAACACTGCCTGCTGGTTACCCTCACAAACCTGTCTTTTCAACAAGATCTTACCAGGCATGGTCGACTGCTCCTGTTACCATCCCTGGGCAAACAAAATGTGGACTGGGTTCCCTCTCCAGCTCACCTTCCAACACGCCATCTGCTTCGCCATTAAAGTCAGTCTGGTCAATAACCTCAGCCTCTCCACTCAAGTCCACCCTGGGAACCACAAATGCATCTCCTGTAAAGTCTGTTAGTGACATAGCATCACCCATTAGAACATACAGATCTATCTCTTCACCTATTAAAACTGTTGTTCAGCAAGGCCAATACCCTTCTCCAGTTTCTAGTGGTCTCATGTCTTCATCGTTTAAAACCGGCACAGATCCTGTATCAATCAAGGGACTTGCTGCTTCATTGTCTTCGAGACCTATCACTGTACCAGCATCTGGTTCTATACTTGATAGAACATACACCACAATGACCCCCCCTGAATCTCCCAAGTCAAATTTTTATACTTCCGGTTTGTCACTGCGATCGTCATCTCTTACTTCCGCAACTACTGCAGCAACACCGACATTTAAAACCTTAACAAGTCTGTCTTCTATGAAAACATCCCCAGATCGAGGTCCAGTCCCTAACGGGACGATTCTCTCATCGCTGGCTTCACCAGCTGGACCTACTATTGCACCTGCTGAAACAGTCCTTCTTAATGGATCTGTGTCACCAGTCAAATACCCCTCTTATTCTCCCATATCGCCCCGTTTACTCTCAGAAGGAACTAGCAGTTTGCAGGAGAGGATACAAGCTACAACACAAGCAGCTGCCTCCAGTGTTAGTGCAGCTTTTTGTGAAGCTGAAAAAACTTTAATTGGTTATTCTACATCAAGCTATGACACAGTTAAATCCGTGTCATCTCCTCTGAGATCAAACGTACCGAATTCAGTGTATGGTTCCT